>WBMV01005969.1:1712071-1752990 GCA_013396655.1 Campylorhamphus procurvoides | reverse complement strand
GGAAGGGAAGGAGGGAAGGAAGGGGGGAGGAAAGAAGGAGAGAGTGAGGAAGGGCGACGGAGGTTGCGCTGGGCCGTGCAGGCCGCGGTCCCGCAGGCCAGCCCTNGCGGATCCATGGGGTATCCCGCGGGGATTCGCCGCGGGACAGGCGGGTTGTGGTGCCCCTGCTCCCGGCTGTCGGTGCGAGCACGGGGCTGTCGCTCTGCGGGTCGCTTCCCAAAGAAGAGGAAAGTCGTGCCTGTGGGAGCGGCCGCCGTGTGTGCGCGGCCCAGTGTGCCCTCCCGGCGCTGAGCACCCAGGAGGCGGCGGCGGTGCCCGGAACAGGTGCTGTCACCTGTTGGCACTGCCCGAGCAGGCGCTGCAGGGCCGCTCCGGGGGCGGGTCTCTCGGCACCCGGCGGGGCCGTGGGGCTGCGGGGCCGTGGGGCTGCGCTGGACTGTGGGGCTGAGACCCTCCTGCCCAGCATGAGGGGCTGGCACAGCTGCTGCACCCGGGCGGGCTGCAGTGCCAAAGCGGAACCCCTGCCGAGCTGGAACAGCCTTGCAGGGGTGGGCTATGGTGTTAGCGGAGTCTGCTCAGGCTGGAGGAGACTGAGGGGAGACCTCACTGCAGTAACAACTTCATCGTGAGGGGAAGAGGAAGGGCAGGCACTGATCTCTTCTTTGTGGTGACCAGTGACAGGACCTGAGGGAATGGCCTGAAGTTGTGCCAAGGGAGATTTAGGTTAGATATGAGGGAAAGGTTCTTCATACAGAGGGTGGTTGGGCACTGAAGAGTCTCCCCAGGGCAGTGGTCACAGCATCAAGCCTGGCAGAGTTCAGGAAGTGTTTGGATGATACTCTCAGGTACACAGTGTGACTCTTGGGATGTCATGTGTAGGGCCAGGAGCTGGACTTTGGTGATCCTTCACCCTTCCAGCTCAGGATGCTCTGTGATTCTGTAACACAGCAGCTTTCATAAGCAGGTCATCCACTGCCTGTTAGAAAAGCTTTCCAAAGTGCTCTGGCATCCTATACGTCTCTGTTGAGAAACAAAATCATCATGTTATGAATTGCTAGTAAAGAAAACAGTGCCAGTGTTTTGCCCCAGATGAGCTCAACTTGGATCTGTAGTACTGCTTAAAATTTAATTTATGCAGCAGGTATATTTCTCAGATAATACAAAATACAGATGTGTTGACAAAGATATCCTAAGTTACGTGACCAGCCCGTTAGGATGTCTGTCTTCTGCTGACAGTTAAAGTGTGTTAACTTAAATTCAAACCTTATTTTGTACAGCCCCAAATTGCTGCATATGAAAGACCTTTCATTACAAGCCCACAAATTTCTATTGCAAATCAGAGGGGCTTTTCACATGGAAAGCTTGCTTCTTTTTGGGAAGAGCAGGATGGAGGACAACTGACTGGAAGCTTGGGCCCTCTGCGGGAAGGGAGCCAAGTGGCATGGTTGGTGAATTGTCTGCTCCCTGCCATGCTTTCAGGAGAGCCACGTAGCATCCCTCGCTCCCATCTCCTATGTGCACATATGTCCTCTCCACACCAGAAAATTGCTTATCTGCTTGTCACTGACGTTAGGAGAGGGAGCACCTGCAGTGGCCACATCTACTTGGCATGTTTAGGCTAAGCCATAACTGAGATTGTTTCTATCTCTCATCTTGTCATTGGCCTTGTGTCCACCACATTGCAGATGGTACCACCATTGTTTTTACTTCTCCAATGAGTTCTCTTTTATAGATATATCATCAATGTTTTCCCGTTTAATAAATCCATTGGCTTTGAGTGGAAAGTGTGCTTTGATAAAGAAAAATATTTGTGTTGTCAAACTGTCTGTAGTAATTTTATCTAAATAAGAATTAAATCCCACTCTTTAAATGGTATTTTAGTATGTTTTCCAGTAAACCTGAATTGTGTTTTAAATCTAAAGGAAGCTTGATTCTAAGTAATCAGTCGTTCTCTAGTAGAATAACTGTGTGGAATGGTTACCAAAATACTGTTTTATTTAATATCTATAGGCTATTTCTAGTAAACAAAAAATTCATTCTGAGTTTTTGATGTAATTATAAAAATAGCTCATAAATGAATATTTTCTTTTTGTTAATTTAAACTATGGTTTAAGTAAAATTTTTAATTAAACTATTGAAATTTTTTTAAGGGGACAATACACCTGTTCCGCAAATCACAGAGATCGTTGGTTGGAAAGTTAACACATGAATTTAGGTTGGTTGCAGCAGATCGAAGGGTAAGTATTGCAATAATAATAATAATTAATAATAAATTTAGCTATGATAAGTTGAAATATATTATTACCTTAAGTATATTTTGAAAATTTTCCTTTGAATTTTCTAGCTGTGCTTAAAAAAAGAATCCATCTCTGAAGCTGGATTCCTTCCTGTGCATTGTCCCTGTCAATTAGTGTTCTCCAGAATTATATTTATTTTTAAGGTGTCCAGTAGAACTTTAAACTGAATATGTGCAGATGTTTTTGGGACCAAAGTTTCAGCACAAAAAATGGAACCCACAAATATATAGTTGCACAAGTCTGGCTTCAAAAGTCAGATGGTGTATGCTGTAATAAAATGCAGATATTATAGAGGGGTGATTGTTTTTAGACCAGAAAGGTATTTTAAGCATGGTGAACAAGAGCTGTTTATAAATGAGTTTTGAAATAATCTGTAAAGTTTAAAATAGAATAAGAGCTTGTTCTCAAATGAGTGGTAAATTTTTGGGAGGGAAGAGAAGCTAGTTCTGTTTGCATAATGAAATGCTGCAGTGTTGTCTTTTAAAACCAGATAGATATATTTTTGACTTGTAAATTTTGGAAGATGTAAAATACATATTCATTCTCATCAACAGTCCTGGAAGATTTTGCTGTTTGGTGCTATAAATTTAATATGTATTGGCTTCCTGCTCATGTGGTGCAGCTCTACAAACAGCATAGGTAAGTGGCTGTCATGTACTGAAACTACAACTAACTGCCATGTGTTTCTTAGCTTGTCAAGTTCCACAGACTGAAAAGACAAAGTTCAGCATGTAATGGAGTTAGGTAGCTACACAGCCAGGTTCAGAAAGAGCTTCCTTTTGATTTGCCTCAGTTGAGAGACATTTTTTACAGGCAAGTGTGGATGGGTGAAAGGTTGGCCTGCTGGTCATTTGCTTCATTTACCTTCATCTTTAAGACTGAAAACCAGTAGACTTTTGAGTTGGTCCTAAAACCTGTTCCTTGTATGAATAACACCTGTGATACACAGAGGCCCTTGCAGTTGAATGAAGATGTTTGTAGTGTGGCAAACGGCTTAGGCTTGTTTGATTTTCATTGTTTTTGTGGTGTGTTGACCTTGGCTGAACAGTACTCACCAAACCATGGAGAGAAAAAGGGGAGTGAAAGTAAGATGGAAAACAGCTCATAGGTTTAGTAGTTTACTAAAGCAGAAACAAAAGATTGTGCACACACAAGTGAAGAGCAATAAAATTATTCTCTACTTCCCATCAGCAAGTGATGTTCATCCACTTCCCACGAAGCCGGGCTTCAGCACATGTAGAGGTTGTTCCAGAAAGCAAACGTTCTAAATAACGAATCTTCCCACTTCCTTCTCCTTTCCTTAGCATTTATATCTGAGCTGACGTCATATGGTATGGAATATGCCTTTGGTTAATTTGGGTCAGCTGGCCTGGTTGTGTCCCCTCCAAGGATCTTGCCCACAGCCAGCCCCTTGATGGGGTGGGGGAGGGAATGTTGAGAGACAATGCTGATGCTGTGCCAGTGCTGCTCAGCAGTGGCCAAACACTGGTGTGTTATCAACACCTTGTGGCTCAATGCAGAGCACAGCACTGTGAGGGCTGCTGTGAGGATAATGAACCCCATCTCAGCCAGACCCAATGCAGTTTTATATGTCTTCTGAATAGGGGCTTTGAGATCTTCTGTACTGAAAATAGAATATTGTACTTTTTAATTTTTGACACAGGTTTTCTTGCAGTTTTAAGATAGGTCAGAGGTGCAAAGCAAGTAAAAAGTTCTTTTGAACCTACTGTTCACTACAGTAATGCACAAAAGAAATCTTTTGCTTTGGTGGGTGATGTGTTACTGGAAGACCTCCCGACTTTTCTGTACTTAAATTCCTATTCACAACTTAGTCACAAATGTAATACCTTTTGTATCTGGGCATTATTACACTCTGTAGTAGAATTAAAATTGCCATAATTAAACTGTCTGATGTTAAATATATCGGTGTATTTAGAACATTCACAGAGACTTAGAGACAGTTTATGTAGATAGAAGATTGAAAAGAGCTGCATGAAAGGGACTTAGAATACAAGTGATTTCTGCATTGAAAACTTTATTAATTTTCAGTATTTCCTTTTTTGTTACAGCTTTAACTGCTTACACCTATTTGACAATCTTTGACCTTTTCAGGTGAGTTTTTTTCCCTTTTTGTCTTAATGTTCATTTGTGCCTGTCTTGGTGTATTTCCATACACTTGAAATTAGAGATGGGAACACACGTAACTTAATCATCAGTATAGAAATGGTAGAATATAGCTTAAATGAGTGTAAAATTAGACATCACAATAAATAGATTATAAAAACCACCATAGCTGTATTGAGAATGACTAGTAGCAAATCAGTTCAGTCATGGAATTATCTGCAGATGCATGGCAACATGAAACAGAATCTAGTATCAAACTGTCATCTGGTTGTTCACTCAGAGCATTTCCCTAATGTCAGTCATTGATTGTAAAGTAAGCTTCAGTTTTAGAATCAGTAAACAAGGTTTATGTAATTCTGTTTCAAAGATATTAATGAGCTGGGTCCCAGGCACACTTCCCATATGGTCATCATTCCCATATGGACATTTTTAGTGTTTTTATTGTTTTTTAAGAAAATATATTAAAACTACTTTTAAGTATGATAGTTCTTAACACTAGGTAATATTGATAATACAGACATGAAATACATTCAATTCTTATCTAAGATGCAGATTGGCAGCCATGGTTGGGAAATAGACTGCATAAAATGCTTTAATATTTTAAAAATATTAGCCCACATTATCTTCCATGTTAGCTTACTATCTCACAAAAAGTATGGGTCAGCTATCTGCAGTCTGTTTTGTCCACTCCATACTATACCTTTCTGACTCATTGTGAAACATTTATAAATAATGGCAAACGTGCAGAAATGAAAATGAATGGTTGGTATAGGCACAAAAATACTTAAATTAATCTGTGACTGCACTAGAATTGTGATTTAACTTTAACGAATCCCATATTTCTCTTAGAATTTTGTGTCTGCTGAGTTTTGCAGTCTTGATTCAAAATACTTTTTCCACCTTGGGTGAAGTTTTGATGTTGCATTTTGTATTTGTATAGAATTCTAGCTTTTTGAGAACTAGAAGATATATTCTAACTCACAGTGACTTCTTTCAAGAGTTTTGATTGCTGTAAGGGAGAACAATACTCAGTAATTCTGCTGCAGAAATCAGTTTCTGGTTGTTTCATTTTTTCTCATCTTCCTGGTTGTTTATAATAGTCTTACTGAGTATATGAGTTTACTGTTTTGTGTATGACCAGTATTATTTCCTCTGTTTTTCTTTTACTCTGCACAGCTGAGGATCAGGTTGTGAGAATGCGATTGTTTATCAGTTGTAGGGTGGAGTTCTTGATCCGGTCTGATTTAACCTTGTCATTAATTATGAAAGGGCTGCGTGAAGGCACAGATGGCACTGAATCTGTGTTGATTCCAGTTTATAAAACTGTCCAAAGGGGTCAGTAGAGGCAAAAATAGGCAAAGTAAATGTGACATACCCTTTTAAAATTCAGGCTACTACCATGGCAATAAAATAATGGGAATTCTAGCTGTTCAGTATGAGAATAAAACTTGGAAAGAAAGTAACAAGAGAGAGACCTGTGGCTGTCAATGAATGACCAGTTAGATTAGAGTTTGTGTATATCAGTGCAGCCAAAGAAGGTAAATCTGTTTTGCCTGTATATGTAGAGAAATTACACTGTGAAAAAGAAAGGCAGTACTTAGTGGGGTCTGAGACTCATTTTAAAGTGCTAAACCTAATTCCTGCTATATCTCTATAAAATAAAGAGTTTAATGGAGAGCTTTCTTTGCCTTTTCTTTCACTTTTCCGTCTTGCTTATCAGCTTCCTTCCCATTTGAATGGCCTTTCTCAGGTTACAATTATGTCTAGACAAGTTCAGAAGTAAATGTAAGAGGAGCATTTACTGGGTGTCTGGTTTGGTATTTTCTCTCGCTTTTACTTTATATGTGATAACAGACAGTATTAAAGGGATTTTCTTAAATCACCTTTGCTTGTTAGATTCTCATATGCTCCAGGTCTCTTTCAGAAAAATTCATAGACTGCATGCAAATTAAACAGTGGTTATGTTGTTGTGTCAGGGTCTCAGTGGAAAAATGCATTGCATTTGGAGTTACAGTAAACTTGGTTTAGGCTGGGTGATGTTCTATATTGAAGAAGGTTGGTGGTAGCCTTTGTAAGCAACAGCATGCTGTAAGTACAGCATTACTCTGTCTCCTGGTCTAAGTAATCAGACTGACTACCATTCTGCTAGAGTTATTTGATGCCCTTCTTGTGGGACCAACTGAGACATCATTGTGGAGTCTCAGTTTTATTCTCAAGCACAACCTTTTCTGGACTCCCTAGAACCATGACTGTGACAGTGGTGGAGGTGTTGAGTCAGGGTAAGATTTGGTTACTTTTGTTGAATTCTGATGGCTCAAGTGTGTATTTGTAGATTATCCAGTTTGTAAAGGCTGCAGTTATTTATCATAGTCTAATTCTCCCCCTTTTTTCAGTTTGATAACATGTCTAATAAGCTACTGGGTAATGATGAAGAAACCCAGCCCAGTCTATTCATTTGGGTAAGTACTAATAACAAGATCTAGTGTTGATAATGCAACATTTGATATGTTGCTGACTATCATTGCCTGGATCCCCTAACAGCCATCAGTAATAATTCATGTGTGAAAGAAAAAAAGTAAGGAGGCCAAGACTGATACTGTAAAGAACAGTTACAGAATAGGGGAGGGACAGGAAGAAGAATTAAGAAATACTTAATTTTAAGCTGTCTCTGGTAAGTGGAGTATTGGATTAAAAGAAACTGAAAATAATGCCCACTCTGTAAAACTGCCAGTTTCTTCCCATCTGTGTGCTCTTGAAGGAATTGGACAGAGTAGGTCTATCCTGCTGGTTTCTCTACAGAAAAGACTATGATGCATTGTTCAGTGTTCCTAAACTTAATTCTCAAATTTCAGGTTTGAAAGGTTTGAAGTCCTAGCTGTATTTGCATCTACAGTTCTGGCACAGCTTGGTGCTCTTTTTATACTGAAAGAAAGGTAGGGTTGTGTACTGTTTTCTTTAATATTTTGTAACATATGAAGATACTCTTCATATAAAGGGTGGTTGGGTGCTGGAACAGGCTCCGCAAGGAAGTGGTCACAGCACCAAGCCTGACAGAGTTCAAGAAGCACTTGGATGATAGTCTCAGGCACACAGTGTGACTCTTGGTCCTGTGCAAGACCAAGGGTTGAACTCATTGATCCCTGTGGGTCCCTTCCAGCTCGGCATATTCTGCGATTCTGTGATATGGTCCAGAATGAGCAAAAGCATATGCATTCTACAAATGCTATATGTAAAGAGATATTTTAGAAAAAACTTAAGATTTTTAAAATATTGCTAAATCTTACCACTCACTTGGATTTATTACAGTATATGAGGAAAGTCTAAATTACATCTGTTTTCATTCAGTGTTAAATGCTTTCATTGCTTATAAAAATGGCTGTGCTTATTTAAGCAATTCCTTTTTTTTGCAGTACTGTATCTATCAGCTTTTGTCTATGAATGGCAGCTAATTCTGCAGAACTGTAAAAATATGCTTCAGGCATCAAGATTTTACTGTATGAACATAACTCAAATTTTCATTTATTTTTGTAGTGCCGAGCGGTTTCTGGAACAGCCTGAGATACACACGTAAGGAATTATTTTGACATGTAAAATCTGTCAGTATCCATTTATGTTTCTAATTCTTAATCTAGCATGTATTAGTTATGCAAGTACATTCAACACCAAATTGCTTTTGGTATCTTGGCATTTGTTTCAAACTATGTGCAAGCTGTATTACAAACAGTTTTTCAAGGTACAATTGAAATGTAATGCTGATGCTTTCTTAAATAACGATTTAACTATATATTGCTGGTTTTTCTAGTTTAGTTACTCTCATTTCTTATTGAGGCCTCTTCAGAGGCCTGGTATGTTGAGGGGAAGCATGCTGTGGTCATGAGGGAGCTAAAGGTGTTGGGAAAATGCTGAAGACTATAAACAACATGTGGAAAGGAAAAGAAGATGTTACATGGCAAAAGTCTGGGACACGGGATGTATGGTGAAGTTGTAGCTCTAGAAAAAGGGTAGGGGCATAGGACATAATAGTGTAGCTTATTAGCTGTGCTGCTGAGGAGACAGTTTATTCAAAGGACAGACGTGTGTGTGCATATATATAATTAGTTAAGAACTGTTACCCAGCATTACGTACAGCCTAATCTGGTAACAGTAAGTTCAGAGATCTCCCATAACCCTTACACTGATAATACCCTTCCAGTTACTAAGCATTACACTAGTTGATCTCACTCTTGTTTTCAACCTCAGTGAAAGATACCAAGCAAGTATTTTGATATTGTTACTAGTAATTGCGGCTTGATGTAATTGCTATAATTTTACTATACATTTATATATGGTTTCATATATTGCAATGTAGTTTTGTTTTGATGTGAACTTAAGATACTTATTTTCCCCTCCCTAGGGGGCGACTGCTGGTTGGTACTTTCGTGGCTCTCTTTTTCAACTTATTTACGATGCTTTCCATTAGGAATAAGCCTTTTGCTTATGTCTCCGAAGGTATGTGATTAATTAAACCATAACAACAACTGAGAAAAGATTTTAATATTCCTATTTTTATCATGGTATAACTTGTCTGGTAACTTTTTTAACTAGTGGGGTTTTTCTTAACTAGTGGATATTACCTCCATTATATAACTTCATACAGTTTAGAATTGCCATCTGATTTTCAACTCTAGTTTGCTTATAAGGCTCTGAGTAGTATGTAGTCATTAATAAGATAAATTCAGGATCATTTTAATGTTGAAGTACCCTTTATTTTCGGTCTTCTGGATTCAGCCAGTGAAGGTCAACTGACAGATATCAGAATTTGGAAAACATTTTATGGATATATTAATGGATAAAATAATAATTCTTAATAGCTCTTTTACCTTTTCATTGTGAATTAGGCTTGCAATCAGTCCAGCTAACTGTAAATTTTCTGTAGTAATAATTATATATTATTGCATATTATATATATTATTGTATAAATATATTGTATAAATATATATTACTGTATTATACAAAATATAATAGTTATAATCTGAGATTGTATTTGTATTTAATCAGTACTGATTATTACAAGATGGGTGTTTTACTTACTGCTTGGAAAAGTCAGACTAGTTTTTTTCAAATACCAGTGAATCTGTTGAGATACATTTGCTCATTCAGAGTGTATTTATTGGATATTTTTCTTTAAAATAAAACTTAATATACTTTAAAATGGATACATGTACTTGTAGTAACTTTATTGCCCTTTTCTTTTGCAGCTGCCAGCACAAGTTGGCTTCAGGAGCATGTTGCAGATCTTAGTAGAAGGTAAAGCTTTATACTGTTTTCCAAAATCGTTACCTTCTGTAAGGCATTGTTGGTTTTGTGTGTATAACAATTTGGATGGGTATTGAGGAACAAACTGTTGTATTAGTGCTTTTAAAATAGCTTTATCTACTGTAGGTCTAATGTAGAGCACACATTGTCTCCCATATTTCCCAGATACATCAATCTGACAGAAATACATCTTTGTGGGTATCTTTTCTTTTGAATGTATGTGTTCAGTACATTGTATGTAATTCTGCTTGAGTGAATTAAGAAAACTAGCATTATCTTATACATACCTGAACTGCATTTCTCAACTTTCATTACCTGAGTGATATGTTTTGTAGTAATTTGTGTTTATTTACTCTGTGGGCTGGTCAAATGACTGAGATGGTTGAGTTTAAATATGATATATGAAACAGGTTACTCCCTGAAACATAGCTATGGAAACTCCTCATCTGTCCAGCAGGACACTGGAGAGTCTGTGTCTTCCAGCGACAGAAGCAGTGTTCCTCATTTATCTTGTCTGTTAACTCTCTTGCTTGCATTGGGTATCTGAATGCAAGATAACATTGTTTGCAAATAATTTCGTCAGATGTCAGGAAAGTTTATTTTAATCTGTATGTGTTCTTCCAAGTGTCTGTCACTATCAAGATAAGAATGTTAAACAATATCGTAAAACATGTTAAGTATGCTTCAAAGCCCATCTGTCTCCTCATGTTGTGATCGTTTTTACAGTTGAGGAAAGCAGAGAATTCTGACTTGTTAAACAGAAGAATTGATTCTATACAGGCATAAGATGTTACATCATCAGGCACAAATTCTGCAAAATACCTTTGGAAGACTAATAATTGGGTTGCCCTAGTACCTGGAGTTTCAGTGTTAAAAAAAATAATGTTGGATAACAATCACAGACAGTAGCAGAGTTTTTCTTTTATAGTGTAGAAACAATGTTATGGGAAAAGACACTGATGGATAACTTGAGGGGGTCCCAGATCCAGAGCATAGAATTACTACTGGACTTTGAGATAACCTGTACACAATTAAGGCAACAATTAAAAAAAAAGGAATTAGTATGTATACAGCTATTTCAGATGTGCCATGTGAGGCAATACTGATTACAAAATCTGTGCACCTGGATATAATTATGTTGATTAAAATCCTTACAGGAGCAGGTCAGCACATGATATCTAAACATAGGTTGGCTCTAAACAGAACAAGAAAACATTTCATGTTGTCTTTTCTTTTAAATTTTCCAAGACATGACATACACTTCTATTTACTGGGAAGTACAGTAACTCTTCTCTCTTTCCACATACTCCCATTGATAGGAGATAGCTGTAAATAAGTAACTTTTCCCAGGGTTCCCTCATGGGTTTTTTTGGTCTCCTCTTACTTAGCAAGATTGTCTCCTTCCTCTTTTCAGCCTCTGTGAATTAGTTAGCTTTGACTTTAGAATACTTTTGCACAGTGGATTGTAGACTAGTGATATGCAAACCCCTCAAGATTCACATATATGTAATAACAGTATGTGAACTGGTAAAGTACTTGTGCTACATGTGGCTGACAGAGCCAGCTGTTACCTGAAAAAAAAACCTGGCACGAGATATGTATTTTAACATAGAGTATTAAGATGAGCATAATAAAGTGTTTTGTAGATGGGAAGATAGATTTAAAGCAAATTTATTTTAAGGTGGAAGAGTCAAATATTAAATATGGGAGAGAATGTGACATGGATCTAAACTTGATTAATTTTTGCTGACAGCAGCCTTTAACCAGAATTTGAAGGGCCTTTACAGTACTGATCATATGCTATGACAGCAAGGTGTGTTTGAAGTCAAGTGCTGAAATGGTGAGTGTAATCTTTGGGTTTTGAAGTAATGATGAACAACTGGCTGACAACTGCTTTTTCTGTTTTGTTACAGTATTTGTGGAATCATTCCAGGATTAAGTAGCATCTTTCTGCCACGGATGAACCCTTTTGTGTTGATTGATGTTGCTGGAGCTCTAGCTCTTTGCATTACATATATGCTTATTGAAATCAAGTACGTACAGTTATTGTTTTAAAAAAGTAATTCTTTTTGTATTCAGTCTATGGGAAAATACATTTTTTACATGAAAGGAATGATCTCATCTAGAGCTGTATTTTGAATGAATGGCATTGCAACTCTATGAACGCATTTGTTTTCCAAGATGTATAGTTCAAATGTGATCAGTATGTGTAATATTCTGTAAGTACATATAATTTAAAAGAATGAAAAAGAATCATAAGAAAGTTATTCTGCCTTTCAAAAATGTAAATAGTTTTTCTTTAAAATTTCTTTCTCTCTAGCAATTATTTTGCTGTAGACACAGCCTCTGCTATAGCAATTGCTTTGATGACGTTTGGTACCATGTATCCCATGAGTGTCTACAGTGGAAAAGTACTACTCCAGGTAAGGCAATGTCACAAAACAATGGGTTTTATGATTACAGTTTTGTTAAATGTTCTCACTTTAAAAAAAAAAAACACAAAACCAACCATTTTAAAATCTGTTTTAAGCATGTGAATAGGGGGAGTTCCCATGGAAATCTGTGATGTGCTGGAAGAATTGTAAGGGTAGTGGAAATATACATAATGAAGACATAAGAATTTATTGTTTAATGCCATTGATTCCTTGTGTAGATAGACCAGACCTAAATGCTCTCTTCTTAAACGGGGCCAGTTAATCTTTATTATAATTTTTGTCTTTTTTTTTCCTCTTCTTTTTGAAGACAACCCCACCTCATGTGATTGGCCAGTTAGATAAACTTCTTAGAGAGGTAAGCCAGTGTATAATACATAGCACAGTGTGCACAGCTAACTAAATAAGCATTCAGGAATGTGAAGAGTTTTTCTGAGTAGTCCAAGAAGATTGCTATAAGATTTATTTTTTTAAATACTATTTTTAGCTGCATGTATAAAACATGAAACCTGCTTTCAAAGATGAATTGTGAAATTCAGGTGTCTGGAACAAATCTATTGAAGTAGTGCAATGTGAAATTTGAGCTACCATTGAAGTGGTTTACAAATGTAAGTGGAGGAAAAGGAGTACAGGCAGCTGTTGACTTCCAGCATATCGAGTTGAGAACATATTGCAATTCGGCAGCAAGAGTTACTTGAAATAAGTTCCTTAAATCTTTTTTGATTGATTTGGATATTTAAGGATAGCAAAAGTAAATAGATAAACAATAGTGGCATTAGCAGACATTGTCTCTTCTGTGTATAGAGCTTTTATTTCACAACTGAAAATTGTTATTCAGTTATGTATGTATAAAAGTACATTTCTAAAGGGATTTGAAACTAATTTATTTACACATTTGTGGATGTTTGTGTAAAATTAGGTTTCCACTTTGGATGGTGTATTGGAAGTTCGAAATGAACATTTCTGGACATTGGGTTTTGGCACTTTGGTAAGCTATGTTTTTATTGTCTTTTTAGCCTTAAAGAAAAGGTCGTCAGTTACTACTTTAAACTGTAAATAAAGATATTTCTTCTGAAATCTTAACTATTAAAAAATTGATGGAATCACTACTCCATCCTTGCACTTTATTACAAAACTTCTATTCCCCTGCCCTTTATATTTTATTAAAACTTTGTTATTGGTTATTATTGTTAATGTATATTGTAGTTCTGGATTAAAGCATGCATTTTGCACCTATGGAATTTCTTTTGTATTTTGGCAGTGAAGAAAATCTCACACAGTATTTAAGATGTTTTTCAAATGGTGTGTTAGTGTAAATTGTCTAGGAAGAGAGAAGACTGTAACCCTTGAGGTACTGAAGGTCTACGGTAGACAGTAGAATTGTATGTTTTTATCATTTCTGGGGGAAAATGTAGAACAAAGCAACTACAGATGTGTACCAATAAGTCTGTAAAACAATGAAGGATGTCTTTTTCATGTGATACAGAATGATCACAAAGAACTAGTTGATGCAGGTATGTTGTGACAGCTGGAAAATTAACTCTTAGAATATTTCTCTACTTCTGAATTCTTCCAGTATCCTATCCCTCTTAAAAAAATTAAAAGGCAGCAGTTCTTACTTGCTGATGTGAAAATAGCTTTCAGTTTGCTATTCTGTCACCGAAAATACGGGATCACAGCATTGTTGGATTGATGACAAATGTTTACAAAAACTTTGTATGCATATTTAGCTATTGGCGTCTTCCAGATTGTAGTAGAAATATCTTGAGACCTGAATATGTTTTCAGCTGCACCATCTGATGTAAAAATGGCTTATACAGCACAACCCGTGAACCACGTTCTTTATTAAATATGGATTGAAAAAGCACGTGAGTGGTTCTTGTGTTTTGTCCTGCTCTCTTCTGCAGCAGTAGATTAAGGTCAATGAGATAAGGTTACGCAGAGGAAGGCAGGAGGAGCCTTCAGCTACATACACGTCCTGGAAAAGCCCTAGGCCTGAGTTCCCGACACGACTTGCCTCTGTTCTTGTTAATGGTCCCCACTTGAGCCTGTTTGCTGAGCACTTTGTCCTCTTGCCTGCTCCAACAACACAGTGGTGATACTTTTGCTTCAATTTGGCATATGAAGTTTGTCTGCACTTTGTTGTTCTTTTGAGCCATTTTCTTCCTGCCGATTGTTGCCTTTCCCGCCATCACATGTTGTATTGTGTAGTTTGGTTTTAAGACTCACTTTTCTTGAATGATGATCTTGATATGCTCATAAGAGATCAAGGCATTAGGAAAGATGAAAATGTATCCTAATTATGGAATCATGTATTAATGTTCTTAATTTAGTCAGTAGTCTTTATTGCAGAAGGTCTTGGCATAATTCTCTGCAGGATAACTTCCTTCTTCTTGAATGCATACAGAGAATCTTTATTGAAGTAACAGTTAACAGCCAACTTATTTTTTATCACTTTCTAGGCTGGATCAGTACATGTCCGAATTCGGAGAGATGCAAATGAACAAATGGTACTTGCCCATGTCACTAACAGATTATACACACTGGTCTCTACTTTGACTGTTCAGATTTTCAAAGATGACTGGATCAGGCCTACCTTATCATCTGTGCCTATTGCAAACAATATTCTGAACCTTTCGGATCATCATGTTATTCCAATGCCATCTTTGAAAGCTACTGATAATTTGAACCCTGTTACGTCCACTCCAGCTAAGCCCAGCAGCCCACCACCAGAATTTTCTTTTGACACACCAGGCAAAAATGTGAGTCCAGTCATCCTTTTAAACACTCAGACAAAGCCCTATGGATTGGGCTTTAATCATGGATCCACACCCTACAGCAGTGTACTCAATCAAGGACTTGGAATACCAGGGATGGGAGCAGCTCAAGGCTTCAGGACTGGTTTTACAAATGTCCCAAGCAGATATGGAACAAACGCTCGTGGTCAGCCCCGACCATAATAAACACCATTATTTATTGTACTTAAGGGTATTGACTTAATTCTTTTATTACCCAATTTTTATAAACGTTTGGAATGTCAGATCATTCCAAATGGCTGGGAACAAGTGCATTGTTCATGTTCATGAAATGGTTAAATTGCAACTTTTTTCTTTTCATCAGCAGTAGCCTGTGTAATGCCACAGATATTTTCCAGACTTATGATACTTTACAAATAGTTTTTATAGGGTGTCTGTTTCTACTCATCTTTTTATCCACTTTTCTTCATCTATCCAAGAATGTATTGAGACATAGCACAACTCCATAAGAGAGTAAAATTGTGACCAGGTAGCATTTTTTTTCTAATGAGAATTGCTTACTGAATGCTGAATAGCTGAGAGAATATGAAAAAAACAGAAATGCAAGTCTCAGTTTTCAGAGATGTTTTGATTGCTGTATTAAGCTAACTTTTGGCAAAGTTGCAGTTAGTTTTTGGTTGCAAAAATCCATCAGTATTCATATTGTGGCCATTGTGAACACAATCTGGCATTTCAGATTGTATTTAATTTTGTGAGATCATGTTTTTACATTTTTATTGCTGCTTTTTTAGAAATTCAGATGGCTCAGCAACCATTTTCCAGTTGTAAGTATCCCATATTCATCTCTGATATTTCTTCCTTTTTGGTTTAACTGCAAAATTATTTAGCAATATACTGGGAAATAAAATGTCCAAAACTTTAAAGATTTTACAAGCACCTCTTTTTTTACAGTGAATCCTATTTAGGATACAGAGCAGATGAGCGTATTATTTCTGAAGCCAGTATTTCATTTTTGACTATGGAAAGTATTCTATTATTTGATTGTGACTTTGTATTTTTCCTCTTTGTATTTTTTTCTGTAATTTCAGGGGGAAAAGTATCTGTGTATATTCCTGGTTTATGTCCAGAGTACAGGTCAGTGATCGCTGACAGTTCTTAGTCATTGCTGGAGAGTTTGACCTTTGGGTCAGTACTTGGAACAAGACCACCTGACTTGTCTCTGCTTTTGCATTACTGTTCTACTGTACATCTGGGTGGCCATATTTCTTCAGGGCCTTTCTCAGAGAGCTCTTTCCTCTGACTGCTGTCTTTTTCTTCACTGCGCTGACAACAGGGAAAGGCCTTTTAGAAATACTTTTTTTGTCTGTTCTCTGTGTGGTATCCATCTTACAATTGCTCCTCTGCACATTCTTCTGCATCTCTTGACTGTTGAGGAATGGGTTGCCCATTTCTATTGTTTCACTTGCAACTCAGGGTGCTATATATTGGCTTTCACCTTGTTCATCTGTAGACTAAGTGGTCTCTCCATTTGTCTGAAGTGGTTGCATGGAGCTGTAGTGTCTCAGGGACTCCAAAGATATTATGTTACCTGAAGATAATGGCTTTGGTAGAGTGATGCTTTTCCCATGAGAAAAGCATCCCTACAGTAGAGAAATCTTTCTCTTGTAGAACTGAGTGGAGAAAACAGCCTTCATTTGACTTTTAAAGATCTGTGGCCTCTTCACACTGGCTGAGGTTTTTTCTGCATAAGAACTCTGCATTCCTCCTTTTTTTTTTTCTTTCCTTCCCCTCTATTTCCTGTGTTTCTTCACTCAGTGCATGGAGGAGGGCATCATTCTTGCCAGCTCTTGTAAAAGCAAGGTGACATTCTGCATTATGGTATCTTGTGGGGATATTTAGGCTGAGGGTGATGTCCAGGCTGCCACTGGGATACAGTCGATATAAGTTACACATAGGGAATCTAGTTCTGTACTTCATTTGCAGCAAGAGTGACAATTTCATTGCTGTGTTAGAAAATGTAAAGACCTGGAAAACTTGCATTTAAAGATTACAAAGAATGTATGACAATTGGCTCCATTTCCCTGAGGTCAGTGTTAACTCCATTTTATTACCCTGCCTTTCTGTGTAGTCCATTACACACGCCATTGCTGCATGGAAATTCACTGAAGTACAGAACACTTGAACAGATTCTCTGTACCTGTTGGGTGCTGAACTAGACTGCACTCTCTACAGCATGTGCAACACCTTAGAGCCAGCAGAATGTTTACAATGTGCTACTCTTGTGTGGCCTATTTGAGAATTGTTCCTTACTCCAGTTTCAAACCAAACACACGCCCTTTTTCTGACATTTTCAATGCATTGTATTATATTGATTGCATGCCTACTTGTTTTTAATAGAAAATTAAAGCTCCATTTCATTTAAAAATGAAGCTGATCTTTGATTTAAAATGAGAAGGGAGGATGAGAATCCCAGAATTCTGAGTGCAATATAATCACTTTAACAAAAATATTTTTTGGAGTGATTGTTTATGTATCATGTGTGCAGATCATAAAGATTCTTTTAGAGATTAGGACAGCTTTTTAGCTGCTTTGTTGTTATGAATATTAAGAATATTTGTTAAACCAGCACAGAGTAAAATGTCTCCTTTTATACAAGGAAAATAAAATCAACGTAATTCTTAAATTACAAGGAAAAAGTGGTAATTTGTGTACAAGATTTTACAGTTATCTTTTTATGTATATTAATTAAGTGATGCTCTCAGGTTATACGTCCATCTCAATGAGCAGATGTGTCAGACTTCAGAACTGTTTTGATGGGTCTGCTACCAGTGTTGACTGGGTCTCTGGAATAATTCTACAGAAAGTATTTTTACTGCATTTTGTCTTTTCTAACTGTATTTTGCTGTCAGGTCGTCACAATCTAAATGTTTATTTGCTATGTAGTAAATAAGAATTGCTAATTTATATCATCCTCATTCCTAATGATAGGAATGCTGCCCCAGCTAGCAAGAAAAGAGGACTGGTACTTGCTGTCATTTCTGTCTACTAGAGGATTTGTCATCATCTCTCTCTTAAGTTTTTCCAACTGTGATTGAACATGAAAACTTCACTTTTAGGTAAATGCATCAAGCTTTAGAGAGTTTGAGGGGCATGTACCATTATTTAGACTGAAGACTCTTGTGAAAAACGACATTGTCCTGGTACAAAAAGAGCCAGAGCACCTATTACAACACAAATAACTACCATAATATTGGGGGGTTTTCAGTTTTACGTGTTGAGTGTTGGCTCTTGAGTTCAACTTGTTCTGCATTCCCTTTACCCAGGTAATAACCACATACACCTTTGGGAGGCCAAAGCCAGTGACAGCGTCTTGGGGGTGGTGGTAGATTGATGATTTTTATTCCCTTCCCCTTGACTGAGATGTGACAAATCCTATTCAAGGAAGGAACCTGTGCAGCAGTTCTGCCGATTAGATTAGTTGAAGTCCCTCTGTTGATTTCTGTCCCCTGCTGCCACTGTCCAACAGGGACAGAGAAACTATGCAGGGACAGTATAAAGCCTCTGTCTGAATTGATTATCTATCCTGTGTTTGTCCAGACCCTATGGATCTGGATGCTTAGTCATATTCAGTGTTGAAACTGAAAGTAGAAGTGATACCAGTCCTGGTCTTTTCACTTGAGTTTTTTGTTCTCTGGGTATTCTATCCAAAGCTTTGACTTTCTCCTACCTGCTTGTTCTCCCCTGCCTTAGTAGCCACAAGAACCCACTTTGTACCGTGTCTTTGCTTTACTGACTACTTCAGATTCTTGTGCTTTTGTGAGTTTAGATTCTTGAATTCACATGGTTACTGGGTTTATGTGAATTTTCCTTCCAGCAATTCTTTTTTAAATGAATGATAGATCATATAAGTTATTAAGATAGTGACCCTCCCCTCATTAAGTAATCCTTTCCAGGGCTTGTATCCAGTTAGGAGATGACCCTCTTTTCCTGTACCAAAAAAACCCAACACCAAACCTCCAACTCCAGGGGGTAAAAAAAAAAGTTTTTATGTTTTCTTCACATTTTGAGAAACATTGAGTCATATTACACCAAACTATATCTCACTTCTTTGAACTGAGTAAACGTAACTCCAGAGAGCTGCATGCTCAGGAAGTAAAAAGCCGGTGACAAAATTGATGTGCCAGGGATTTGGTGTGCCTCATGGTTAAATTACTGTTTCAACTAAGTCTTAATAGAAATTTTAAAAATACAGGCTTTCCCCAGCTATAACAACCCTCTGATCCAACATTTCGTAATGAAGCCTATTTTAAAGTAACTTTCAAATTCTTGAAGAAGAGCAGCAGTGCACACTGCAAATGTGTACTGCATTTTTCAGAGGCCCTGCAAGTGTCACAAGAGTTCACCAAAATAAATGAGCCATACAAACTCATGTTCAATATTTCTGTATGTAGCCAATTGTTACCTTTTTTTGCCACTTGGGAGCATGCAGAAGGTGCCTTATACTGTTCAGAGCATTCAAACTTTAGAAGATTTGATTTAGTTTTTTAGTCTATTTTCTCATGGGCTGAAGTAGAGGAGAATGATTGCAAAGCATTCAAATAATTTTGATATATTTACACAGATGTACAGTAATACGTGAAAATAAACACATCTGTCCCAATTCTTTGAACTTCCATTGTATTCTATTTCAGAAGTTGCCTACAAAACAAACATTTCTCACAAATGTTAAAGTGATGGGAAAACATAAAATGCTTTTGTTTCATCTTGAGCAACCAAATCAAATTTAATTTTCAGGCTATCCTGTAATAGTAAAATTTTACAAGTTTTCATTGCTGTGAGGGCATATTTCTGTTACAACTTTAAAATATACATGTAAATGTTGTCTTATGCTTAGAAACGTGTTTGCTTTACAAAAATGGTAAAATACAGGCAAATTTGACACGCTGAACTAAGTCCCCATGGCTTATCTTCTTTTTAAATCTCTTTGCTGAGGATAGAACTTTCTAAGGGAAGTTCAGAGCAGGAAAATACTGACTTGTTTTCTCTCAGTTCATCTTCTTCCAGCTTGATATTTTTATTTTTGTCTTAAAATGCTCTCAGTTTTTTTCTCACCAGTGGAAACCATAATTCTGTCAGTAGCTTTTGAATACTGTTCTTCTGGTTTCCATTGATTTAATTCCAGGCTTTCTTTTTGCCAGTGTTACACTCAATTTATTGAATAATTCTGGTAAGGAATGAAAAAACACAGCATTGCTAAACTGGTATCTTTTTGGTGCCTAAACTGCCATTTTGCTTCTGACTCATTTTACTTTTGAAAGCACTTTGCCTTTAAAATGGTATTTAGATAAAACAGTAGTTTCTAAAGCAATCACATTGCTAGTATGATTATTTCTGTAGTGGTGTGTATTAAAAACAGCAGGTAGGCTGGGTTTGGGGTTTTTTTGGGTCAAACTGTGAAGGATTCTCACGTGATTGAATGGTGAGTGCTGGGGTGTTGCTCCCACACACCGCCTGATCTTCTGTTTATATCTCCTCTGTTGCAATCCAAGCATAATGGAAACCCCCACGTACCTTCCTGTTAGCATCACTCCTCACCACCCTTCTCCATCAAAAAGTATCCAACAAACAACAAACAGGGAGAAAACTGAACTTGGGTTTCCTGGTGACCTGCTGTCTTCAGACAAGAGCACTTGCAGCCCTGTTTGTAGGGGAAGGGAGGGAGTAGAGAGAGAGATTAAAAATCACATCTCATTTCAGGATGAGGTGGTTTAGTCCAACCCAAAGTAGAAGTTTGTTTTAGTGTGATCTTTTAGTGCCTCTTTTGATAACATAGCATAAATTGCCATTGCTGAACAGTGCAAAAGCTGGTCACACCTTGTGTCCTAGTTCAGCAGGAGGGATCAGTTATCACTGTGTGGGGGGTGATTAAAGCTATGTATTCTACACCCTCTATTCATTCCCCAAGAACAATGGACCATTCACAGCAGTTGCCCAGGAAGTTGTTAGCAGCCTCACACCCAGCCTGAGGGGGTGTGGGTGCTAATGGGCCATCAACGGTTCAACCATACCCATGACTCATAGAGTTAATCACCCATTGTGTGAGTCCCCGCCCTGGGGGAGGGACTGGGTGCTCCCTGAGGGTACATAAATGGGGCTCAGAAGATCTGGGCAGCAGCAGCTCGTCGGATTCAGAGGAGCAGCAGCAGGACCTCGACAGGAGGGAACCTCTACTCTCGATCAGACTACGACCATCACTCCCGACTAGACCACAGCCATCATCTGCACCAACAGGTCAGAGAGCCCAGTCAGCTGGGCGCAACAGCGCCACCTGCTGTCTGTGGACATAATCACATTTCCTTTTTTTTTTGGGAAGTAGCCAAGAGGACCTTTTATACTGTTTTGCTTTGTCATTTTGGGGGTGGAAGGGTTTGTTGCAGACTGTTGTTGTATATATACATACATATATATATGTGTTGTGGTTAAGAACTGTTATTTTTTTTTTTTTCCTTTACATATATTTTTCCTAATTAAAGTTCTGTTCTCTAAACTTAAAGGAGAGAGATTATTTATTGGCCAACATAGATATCTTAGTTCTCTTTTGAACTAAGACTCCTTGTAAAAACTGTATCCAGCACTTAAGTTGGGAGGCATTCCCTCCTGGGATCATAATATGTGACAAAAAACAGTGATAACAATCTGGAAAAAAAATTGTGTTGTTTTTTTTTTTTAATTATTATTCAGAGGTAAGACATGGATAGATGAAATCCTAGTTCTTATTTAATGCTATCTTATTTGGCTACAGGGAACATTGGGCCAGGAACAGCTGAACCAATAATCAGTCTAGCAAGAGGTATCAGATTTTTCTTCGCTTTAGTGCTTTCCAATTTAATTAAATAGCAAATGTGAATGTGGGTAAACAGTATTTAGAATGGAGTACAATTTGTTGACATTTTATGCATCACAGGTTGAGATATTCCAGTACAAACACTTGTAGGATTTTGTTGAGATTGTCGATAGTGGTTTTGTCAAGATTTTCTTCAGTGTCCTCCATGGTATGCCATACTGCAGGAAAAGGGGATGGAATCAGATGTAGGACAGGAACCCCTATGAAAAGGGAAGTGGAACGCAGAGAAGAAATATTGGAGAAGTTCTGTTAAGCCAACTGATACATTGCTATTTAGCAATAGAGTCAGGGAACTATTCAATAAGCTTGTTGTATAGGGTGTGTCACTGCAGCTTTTGCCTTCTCTTATTTTGAAGCTTGTGACCGCATCCCATCATTAAACTGTGTTTCTTAAAATTGCCATCTTCCTTTCCTTTGAGTACTTTTCCCTCCTTTTATTTTTAAGGCATCTGTAGCTACTTGTTGGGGTTTGTTTTTTTCTTTTGATTCTTTGCATTGTTTGCATCTGTAGCTCTGTGTTAAGGAATTACTGAAGGACTTAAAAATGACTGCAGCTCCTCAAACTGAAAACTGATTACCATGTTCTTGGAACAGTGTTAAGATGGAGCATTTTTGAAGCAGTTTTTCAATTCTGTCCATAAATGGTAAAGTAGGGTCTCTTATTTTTGCTCTGTAAAATAGAACCACTGTTATCCTCAGATAAAGGGACTTCCATTTGAAAGGATTGTATCACTGCATACATAATATGTAGTAACATACATATATATGTGCATCAAGGCAGCTATACATACTGAAACTTAAAAGAAGAATTAAATCAGACTTCTGTTTCCTGATTGCTTTTAGTGGAGGAGCATTGTTTTTTTTCTCCAACCTCCTTCCTATTTTACTGCTTTTCCTCTCATTTTTCAGCTGTGTACCCCTAAGGAATGCATTTTCTATACTAGGTGATCTGTTATTAGGAAAGGTTTTGAGGTGTAGTCATTGTTTTCCCCTATCAGCTTCTCCCATGTAGGATTTTTTATATCCCTGGGCATGCATATGATGGCTCTGTAGAATTTGTTGGACATGGGCTCTGCTTTGGTGTGAAAAATTAGAGACTTGAGGAGTTGAAGAGCCATTGAGAAGGAGACAATAAACACAGCTCAGTGAAGAGAGCACTTTCTTAGAAGTGGAGGTGTGTAGCTCTCCTTGTGCCTGCTTCCAGAGCTGTGTGCACATTTTATATTCCTCAGTAATTGACAGAGCATAAGAAATGGTAAAATTAGGGGCTGGACATGAAGGTACCTTCCTCCTTTCCTAGGGATACACCCTCTTCATTTGAACTAGTGTTGCATTCCTTGCTGGCTAATCCATCTCTAGCAATATGACTCTTGTAGTCCTTGCTGTACAGTAGGAAACTTCAATCAGTTTACTAATCTACTACCCTTGTTTACCCCACCTTAGTTTTGAAAATGCTTTGCTGAGTGCTTGAACTAAAAAGGGCATCAAACCCACATCTCAAACTTGGACAAGTGCTTTAATTGTTGACCTGTAGCTTGACAAGTTGGAAGCAGGACTACAACTGCTTTCCCTTTCTTTAGTTGCATCCCAAAGGAAAAGAAGGTACACAAAGCCAAAGGCTATGGCCTAGATGTCTGCCAGGAGAAGCTGCTTAGATAGGAGATCACAGTTTCAGGTATGCACCTAAATCTAGAAGGGATTTCAGGCATATTGTGTCCTTTGATATTTTTGTGGGCTGCTCTCTGCACTTTTCCCATCTTCAAAGTGACAACTGTGAAATCTCCATTCTTTTTAGGGAATGAGGATATCTGACTGGAATATGTGAGGTTTTGCAGGAGTCAGAATCTTCAAATTGAAACAAGTAATTGCATTACTGTAACTCCAACAACAGATCTTTAGAGATTTTTGTAGTCTTTGAAGACATAACCTGTGAGTGTTTCACTGCTCCTAGAAATAGTAACCAGCTGACTAGTGTGGTATGTAGTGATATCCCACTGGACCAGGATCACTTATCTTTGTAGGTCACTATTGCTCACAGAAATTTCCATTATCTCTGTGCCATTGAAGTTGTGCTCCTGCAAAATGATGATGGGTATGTTTAATTGCTGCTTTTGTTCAGGTTATGTTTTTCAAAGCTGTAAAGTTGTATTCAGAAGCCTCAAATTGGGGCAAATAAGCTTGAAAAACAGGATCATATGCACTTGTTCATTCACTAAATGATGCATTTCTTACTGAACAGACACTTCAAAATATATGAACTTCCAGTACCTCTTAATAAAAATGGAACGTGGTCATCTTCAACCAAGCCTCGATGTAAAGTACTGTGGAAATACTGTCCTTCAACAAGGTGATTCTTCAACAGATTCATGTTGTGTAGCTTTTGTTCTGTAATGCACAAGGACAACGAGACACATTAGCATATTTGAATTATTTTTTCTCTCACATGGAAGCTTTTCCATCAAAGAAGAAAAAGGAGTTTGTGACTGTCTTTTGTGTTTGTTTAGTACTTAGAGGACCTCAAGATTGGTGCTATTACCATCATTTTACAGAAGTGAAAACTAAAACAGAAGTGAAGCAGTTCCCAAGAGTCACAGTGACAATCAGTAAGAGAATCTGTTTTGTGGCTTCCAAGTGTCTGGAAGTTTTCCTCAGTTGTTTTATTAATTAAATATCAAAATCTTCATATAAGTTTAAGATGAACCAAATTTAACACTCTAGTAAATATTATTACTGTAAACCAGAAAATTAATCTAAAAATCTGATTTACAGGATACATTCAGAAAGTGCACACTACATTTTGAAATTCATCCAAAGCCCATCTCCCTCTGCTTACCAATTGCTTGAAGCCTCTGAAACCATCGAGTAGTGTTTGGAAAATAATTGGGAAAGACTGGGTTTGGCGCACCAATTAAATCCAGTAGTACAAACAGGTCCTACAGAAGAAAGGGTCTTTAATACAGAACTCTTTACTACAACACCATCAGCAGCAATGAAACCTCTCAGTTCCTGTATAGGTCATGACCAGGTCTTTGCTAGGTCTGACCAAACATCTGGCTTTTGTACCATGGTGCCTGAGCAGAATTCGCTAGCAGAACCTGATTCTATTCTGATACATTTTGCTGACTTTCCAACGAAGGGAAAAGTAAACTTTTTCTCTGTTCATCCAGCTGAAGCAGGCTGCACTGCTTTGTTTGCAGTTTCTGTGTTATATCCCTTTAAAAGAAAAACTATGGTAGGTGGGGAGAAAGAAGAGGAAATTGCTTCTTCCCCTGAGAACAACAAAGTCTGTCAAGGGAAAGACATGTTATGAGTCACAAGAAGCAGTGACAGAAGTGTCTCAGCAGTGAGCAGGGAAAGTAGAAGGGAACAGGGAACCAGAATGTTGGTAGGAATCACAGGAATCAAAGGGAAACAGCGATTGCTGTAACTTAGAATTTAACTAGGGGAGATTTGTTCACAGACCAATACTATGTCTGTGCTCTGTCCTTATCACTTTATGTTTACTGGAGAAGGCGGGTATCTTAGTTTACATGCCAATAAATATGTGTGTTTTGATTTTTCTATGACTCCTCACACTTGCATGGGGCAGGTCTAAGCAGATTCAACTGAAAAGCTCTTGCCAACTCCCTTTTTTTATCATATCTCATAATATTTCCACAAGCTTGCTTCTTCCTTTAATTTTGGTAAGGTTCATGGTTTCTTGGCAATTTAGCCAGTTATCTATAAATTAAATATTTTTAAAAATGCAATTCACTATTACTCATTAAGGAGGTGAAAGCCACTTACTATGCCCTGCAGCTGATTTGTGGTTGTTGAACCAGGTGGATGTGGAGTGGATACCATTTTTTGAGCTAAGTGTTTAGATCCATAGAGGGAATCAGAAGGGGACCACCGGACAAAGGCCTCTTCACCATCAAAAAAAATGAGCTGTAGTGAAAGGTCTGGTCTTGAAGTTGAGCTGGTCTGTTGGAGGAAGTTAAAAGTAAAATAGCTGATTCTGGCCAGAACAGTCAGTAAAGGATAAATACTGTAGCCATATAAGCAACATCATTAAGGGTGTATTTTCAAGGTTCCCGATGCAAACCTTCCTTTGGCTGTTAAACACATTATGGTGCAATAATGGTAGCAATTTATGTAACACAGTGACACGTTCTGCAGTCTTGTATCATTTTGGTTCTGGTTGTTAAAAGGTTCATTTCTGACTTTAGCAGACATGAGCTGAGTGTTGAGACAGATCTGTAAAACCAGACAGCAGAAACATTATCTCAAATATGAGGAAACATGCAAGTAATAACACCTGATAAGAGTGCAAATATTATTTCTTGATTGTGCCACAAGAATTAATCTAATTGCTACAGCTCCGCATCAGTGGAGGGGAATTATATATTTGTGGAGTTGGCTCTTTGAGGGACAAAGAGCCATTCTTCATTCATAAGAAGAATGACCATTTCTTTTTTTGAGGGAACTTAAAATCACTGAGGCAACTTTCCCCTAAAACCAAAGCAGATGGAGTGGAGTAGATATGCCCTTCCCTTTCAACAACCAGAAATATTACAGCACTAAACACTAAGACTATATATGATAAATGTATTTAAGGCCACAAAAGAGACATCTGTGAAATTTCTTTGCCATGTCCCCTTCTCTCTCCGTGTACTATCTGAAGCCTTGTTTGAACTGTATGCATTTCTTAGTAATCTACAACATGGCTAAACCCAGTTTGGTTCCACTAAATGAACAGTTTTGGGAACTGTTGTCTTGGCAGTTTAAAATATTTAAATATTTTAACCCCTGTGAATTAACAGTACTTCAAGTGAAGTTGCATGATGTGGTTAAAAAGGTGGAGTCACTGGCAGCAGTCATGTCCTGTATGGGCTCCAACTCCCAACTAGCTGGAGCTGATCCAATATAAACAGTAGTGGAAAACTTCTCTAAAATGTCACTCACACAGGCATGATGATATTGATTATGCTCACAACATTATATTGATTTCTCTAATGGCAATGGTTTGCTGCCCTTTGTCCTTTGCACAGGACAGAGGTCTTTTGACAGCAGTCATTTTGCATTACGTTCTGGAGGAAACTTTATCAATGCCCCTTGAGTTGTAGAAAGTAGTATTTATATTATTATTACTATTGCTGTTTAACACATTTTAATAACATAGAGGTGCCTGTACCTATTAATTTTAAACTTACTCTCTATAACTGGAGAAACATCAAGCTAAAAATCAGAGCTTCAGGTCAAAGTAGAAATAGATATGGCTGAAAACGTAAAGTCTGTTGTGCTATCACGAGTAGAGCAAAAATATATTAAGCAGATGGATCGCAAAGTATATTTTGTTAACAGACTGTACAAATAGTAGCCCGTGCAAAGTATTTAGTTGCCTTTTTGTCAAATCCTGTCATCTTACATGATAAAACAATTTTCACTGAAAAATGATGTATTACTAGTGAAAAATCCCAGTCTTTAAAATCAGTGTGCAAGCTGTTCCATAAATAACCATCAGGCAAATTTATTCTAAATGAAGCTTACAAATGAAAGCATATGTATTACAAGAGTGTTTTGTGGTTAAAATTATGGGCATATTCTTAATCTTCTTATTCTTACATTTTGCATGTCAGAAGGCATTAAATCAGTTTCTGGAAAGTTTTGTCATCAAGTAATCGTAATACCTGAGCTGAGTGTATTCCTGCCACTTCATAAAGTGTCTCTCACATTTGAGAGACATTTTCCTGTGAAAGCTCTGTAAGCGTATGAGAATTATTTTCCTGTAAGTAGTGAATACTGAGCCAGTAGATGGCACTCATGAATCCATAATCCTAGAAATTTGTAATTCTACAAGCTTTTAGTGTTTGTAGGCTCAACAGGTCTTTGTACCTAGCAATTGCAGCAGTTTGAAACAGATTTTCATAGCATAGGTAGCACAGACTGATAACATTATACTTTTTTCATAATTAAACTATTCGAATTGATTAAAAAAAAAACAAGAAGAAAAGTTTGAAATCCTTATGGGATGGAGGGACCTGAGTGTAACTCTCCTGCACAGCAATTAGTTCATCTGTGTCCCAAAGGATACAACTGAGATATACCAAAAATGCAAGATTTTGAATGCAGCAAAACTTTGTCCACAACTCTAGATTTTACTGGATATGACAGGAATTTCTGAGTAGGGTTCTGTGCATTTTAACTAGAAAGCAGCAAAACATGAAACATGTATTATTGATGTAAAATTTGTTATTTTTCTATAGTATATATTAGATAATTTTTAGATAGCCACCCTTTTCGTAAGAAATTTTAATGTGATAATGTACTCTCAAGTAGTATATACAGGTTTCTGTTTGTTATTCTTGAAGTCAATGAGAGTTTTGTCACGGGCCCAACAATCAGAGGACCAGGCCATGGGAAAGAATGTGGAAGTGCCCTAAGTCCTACTCCTGTTGCAAGAGCAAACGCCAAAGAAACAAGCACATTACCTTGATTAACTGAAGCTTGTTATCCAGGGCACGCGCCAACTCCAATATCATAGCACAAGGCACGGCTGAATCAGTTGCTCCAACAAATGCTCTCTCCTGCCATTGTCCAAAGAATTTTGAGTCGTAGTGGCAAGCAAGTACTAGATGGCGTTTTGCGGAGGGATCAAGAGTGCTGATAATATTTGAAAATGTTCGATATCCATATGGTGTGTATCTCTGAAATGTATCTTCTTCAATTTCCCAACCGGCGTTTAGTCTTTGAAGGCGCTGCTTGATATGCTGCAATTATAAAAAAAAAAAAATCAGATTAATATTGCTTGCTTCATAAAGGTTTTGCAGACAAATTGTCATTAACTAATTAATAGTGGCACGTAAGCTTATTTCTGTAAGTTCATGGTATTTTTAAAGGATAAATTTTATAGCAAAAAATGTCACTATATAAAATGTCACTATATAAAATAAGCAACGACTTTGCTACCTTAGCCTTTGACACACTCACTTGCTTTTCAAATCTCCTTTTTGACTCCTGTCTTTGGAGCCTGAAGGTGTTTTAAATTATGGCCCATTACAAGGTCACATTAAGATCTTGGTCTCTGAAGTTTCCAGGCCAGTGTTCTTTTCATATGTAACCAGAGCAGATTTAATGCTTACCTTTTCAAGCCTGAACTCAGTTGTGCCCTTAAATTAAAAGTCAGAATTGGCTGCAGAAACCTTGGTATGGGTATTTTGACAATTACCACACAGAGGTGCCACAGCAGTATAGCAAAAAAAAAAGCTGTCTGGTTTGGTTGGTTGATATGAGGTGGTTGGGTTTTTTAGCTTCTGTGAGAAATCTGCCTTTAAGTGACATAAGTTGTTTAAAAGGCTGTAAGAGATGGCTTAATTCCTTTAAAGAAAGAATTAAACATTTCAGAACAACATTTTAAAAATGAAATCCTATAAGCGTAGCTCCTGTAAAGATAAGAATTAAGACAGTGAATCTATAAAAAGAGATAATTATTTTTTGGTATCTTCCTACCTACAGAGAATACCTCTAACAACCCCAGTGATACTTCCCCCAGAGTTCTGGCTAACTCTTTTTAGAGGGACATCTCTGTTTTTCTGTTGAGCAACTTATTTTTATGGGTCCCTAGAGTGCTTCTTCAAGGCAGATTCCTCTCTCTTTAAGTAAACATTAGGAAAAGCCTCTAAGGGGAAAATAGACTTTGAAGACTTGTCCTGCTCTTAGTGAAGTCAGTGGGAATATTGTCATAGATTTTAGAGATAGAACAAACTTCCATTTTGTTTGTGGTCACTCTCTGAAAACTTTTACAGCATTGTATAGTCTATCAGCTATCAGTAGGCAGAGCAAAGAATGTCTATTATGGATTAAGGGTAATATATAAGCCTGGATGGAATTTCCGGTGTGCACTAGCCATGGCTGGCACTAGCCTTTTCCCCTCAAGGAGTCTGATGCTTTCTCTGTGTTTCAACAAAGAAGTGTCATCCATTTCAAACTCCATTGTGCTTTGACAATGGGGGACTCTTCTTTTTTTCCTTTGGTGGGGGGTCTAATTTAATACATGCTGTTACCTTCTAACAGGATGATCCTATTTTCAACATGATTTGCGGTTTTCTAGCCTAGGCTCAGCTGTTTTTTTGTTTTTCTTCCTTTTCCTCCTTTCATTTGGCTGCCTTCCAGAGTATCACTAAAGAAACCACAAAACTAATGCGTGCACACACACAGAAAAAACATAAAAAGCCGCATTTTTCTAGTCTACCAGTTGTAGAGTGGCAAATAATTTATTGTAGTTAGAGCTGTCTTAGAGCTGTTGAGTCACTGCCTAAAGGGTAGATTAAGGCTAGTGAGATGTTGTGAATGTGTTCCAGTAAACTCAGCTGTATCATTGTTTGTCCCCTGCTTGGCTAATGTAATCCAGAGCCAGCATGGCACACTGTCCTGAAAATGCCCATGTTGTGAGCACAGAACAGAGGTGCCAACAGAGCAGCAATCCAGTCGTGTGGCAACTCCTTGTGGCCCAAAGACAATGTGCTGGAGCCATTACTGGCTTGGGGCCAGCTGCAATCTGGGCATGTTAGCCTGGCATTAGCACGCTGCTGTGCTTGGGCCAGCAGAGTAGTGTGGTACGTGGACCAGTGCTGCACTTTTTCCTGCTGACCATTTCATCTGTCTGCCCATTAGTGGCTCTCTGATCACTTTTTGTATTTATAGACCTGTCTGAAGCAACACTTCAGAGCACTGCAGCAGCACAGGAACTCTCTGGAAAAAGGTGTATGTGTGTGTGTCTCATTTATTTTATCCCCATGTACGGACTCAGGAGATTTGAACCAGTGACCAAAAACTTGCTCCTGTGAGGGGAAGAACAACGGTTGTGTTGTACTCTGGATGCCAAACCTGAGGCAAGCTTTTCAATTTAAAACACAAATTTAAAAAAAAAAAAATCTTTTCATTATGCTATGCAGCCCTGGGAAATAATGTTAGCTAAAATGTAAGCTGTGTCATGTAGGCTCTGTGCAGTCTAGACTTGAACAATGATAGAATTCATCCTACTGAATGAAAGGAATGTGACTGTCCCTTTGGTGGTCACCGAAAGCATTACCAGAATATAAATAATAGATGTTCTTAGAGTCTTACCTGCCGAACGAAATAGTTTCCTGGTGATCCTGGATATCTTTCTATCAGGATAGGGCGCAAATCATTCTGCCACATTTCAGAAACATCTGTGTTTTCCACAACCTTTTGAATCTCATCAGAATCTAAAATTCTTGGTTGGTGAGAATACTGTAGAAGGCAGAGAAGAGGAAGACTGCTATTACTAGACCTTTTTAACCATGGTTTTCTTCAGAATTACAGTAAATGTGATATACTGGGCTAGTTTGATTTACTCACAAATTTTAAAAAGTTAACTCAGAAATTATTTGCTTTGTACCTTTTATTTTTATGCCAAATATGCTAGTATTAAAAATATGTGAGAAAGTTCTACCTACCAGCTAGCTGTAAAACCTCAACTCATGAATGAGTTCTCTGTTTCTTAATATCTTAATTCTACATATATACAGTCATGTCTGTAACCATGCCACCTTCAGCTGAAGTTTCTAATGAGACAAACAGCAGAAGCTTTGTTTCTAGTGGTAATAATATTTAGCTTTATGCTGTGTCTATGCTATGAGGTGCAGTACTGCAAAGAAATGCATAAGGTAACTCAGAGAGAGTGAAGCTGTGTGGCATTGTGGCCTCTGCCCACAGTGGTGGTATGAGTGTGACTACATAGCAGGGCCTGGCACATTTGGGGCTGAACGCCAGCTTGGTGACACATGGGTTAACCTCAGAACTGACAGCTTGTCTCCTGTGACAACCGTGAGCATGTTAGCTATCTCCCACATGACTTCTTTGCTGTTGCTCAAGCTCAGACCTTTAGGGCTATTTCAGGTGACCCACAGTGTTTGAGATATCCTCATGGGGCTGGCAAATGCATATCTTGTGTGTCAACACCCTGTGCTGTGCTGGAGTGGAAGCTGAATGCCAGGCAGGGTCCCCAGGGATATCTCAAATGCCCCTTTGGACACCTGGTTTAAACCTATCCGATCTCTAACAATTTTCTCCTCAGGAACTTCCTGAACCACTTTTGTTTTTCTGGATTCTTATTTCAGGCACTCCTATCATAGGACACTCCTATCATATCCATTCATTATTTATATCATAGGGTCTTCCCTCTACTCCTGTCTTTCTCCTAGTGAAAAATCCTGCACTATTTATTTGTTCTTTGATCAGAACTGCCTTACATGATTGACCAGACTTGCTGTCCTTCAGTGTACCCTTTCTACCTCATCCTTTTTCAGATGAGCAAAGGGAGGGAAACTGGAACATGAGGACACCATAGTTGATACTGTAGGATTAATGGTATTTTCTATTTTATTCTTTTTCTTTCTTCAAACTGTTTTGCAGCTGACTTGCTTTTGGGCTGATGCATCAAACGGACATTTTCATAGATATCTGTAGTCTAACCCCATCACTGTGTTAACAAGAAATAATCATTCCCTTTCCTTTTCCACTCACTCACTCACTCACTCACTCACTCACTCACTCACAAGTGTGTCATTTCACATGTGTCTGAAATAACACCTAAAACTCATGACCTGGCCAGAAAGTATACTGACCCTGACAGTCAGGTATATTGACTTATTACCCTGAATGATGAATGTATTAAAAAATGGGCTTTGCCTCCCTATTTGACTTCTTTTCTCCTTCATTTGTGTGTGTATTGAGCAAAGCAGGTACAACTACAAGTGTTTTCTAGTCTTTACTGTAAACATTTAATTCTACCCTTCTCTCATGTCCTTGTTATCTACCTTTCCTCTAATTCCACTTAAGTTCAGTAGTGAAATTAAGCAGAGGGGTGACACAAAGACACTGAATCTTATTGTGCCAATTTTTATAGTCTTTAAAGCTGAATTTTAAGAATGTAAAGACACCAAATTTTAGAATGTGCAGTTAATATTTTTAATGATAGCAAATTTAGACAAGGGTTAAAGAAAAATTGCATTTTGTCTAATATAAAGAAGAAATTTAAAGTTTGGAAATTATACTGTGGAAGTTGCAAAACCATCTTTTGAAAGACTAGAAGTTTAATATGGTAGAATTCAGACCATTGTAGAGAGGCACAGATAAGAGGAAATGTCAGGGAGTGGTTCTGTTTAGGAGGAGGAGGCTTAAGGGGAGAAAGAAAAGCTAAAGCTGTGTGCTTCATAAGAGCGTAGGAGGACAATTTAATTAAAGAAGGTCAGAAGGTATGTCTGCAGTTGAACAAGTGAAGGGTTCAATTAGAACGGGGAATCATCTTCCTTCCAACCATAGAGTATGCCTGGTAACTGGTGTCACTGAATCACTTTTCAAAGAAACGTTTTTAAAATACAAATGAATGAAAATACTCCAGAAGTGAGGAATCAATTTCTCTTTTTAATAATGGAGATATCTTCAAATTTGGGAAATGAAAGTAATTACGAAAGTGGTTATGAAATAAGGAGAATAAGATCTGTAGGTGACTCATTCTTTACAGTGTTGGTCAATCCCTATTTTGCCACAACAGGGAGGGAGAACAATGTATTTATGACAGGGTTGTCACTAAACCTGTTGTGCTAAACTGCATAAAACTGCAAGATTTCAAGTTCTACTATTAGCCCACGCCCACCTGTAGGACTTTGAACTTCTGGCTTACACAGTCCTTCAGGGATAAAGAAAAAAAGTTGTCAAGGGACAACAGTTTGATGAGAAGGAGGAAGTGGTTCTTGCTTAATGTGTGCACAGGCAGAGGCATTCACATGTGATGGTTCTGTAGTTAGATGGTACTCCTGACAGCACTGACACACAGATTGACTATTGGGAGTGGAATGGACTAAAGAGTGAATCGCTGGGGCTCAAGAAGGCTGAAAAAAGAAGCTCTGGGGCTACATGCTTGTTTATTGACTAGTATGACTAAAGAAGTAGCCTCACATATTATTACATGTATAGGTACATATACATATATATATTATATATATACACATATATATAATGCAGATTATGTCACAGGCATGTCATCACATGAGGTATCCATACATATGTAATAAGATATAATTAATAGAACAGAATGACAAAGTATCTCATAAACAAACAACCCAACACTTACTTGAATGGGGAGTGAATAAAATCAAGGAGAAAGGGAATGAGTAAGGGAAATGAGTGGAAAAGTATGAGGGAAGCCTCATTTTGCCAGTTTGCCCTGGACTCTGATCTATTGGTGAAGAGAATGGTGCACTGGATTAGTGGAGCTCAGTTGCTTCTGACTGAACTTTGAGTTCAGCTCTTCTACAAACAGCTGGGGATGGGCCTTAGACATTTATTTTCCATTTTGAAATTTCTGAAACTTTTAATTGAATGTGATTTGCAGTTATATGCTCTCTTATGTTTCATGTGGTTAGTTCTTCACAAAGAAACTATGTTAGTGTTTCATAATGGACCAGTAAGGGTTGTTGCACAAAGGAATCTGTGGTTTAAGGCTTACTGTGGTTTAAGGTTTAATTAAACCTTCTCTTTAGAGTGCTTTTTTCAATAGTTCACACCACTTTGAATTAAAATATAATATGGGTCTACAATGTATTAGAGTATTATATTCTTTCAAAACAATTTTGTAGTGGTTATCAGCACCACCCTTAACTTGTTTTTCCTAGATACATGTGCATCACTGCTGGAAGAGCTATTTGTCTTCTCAAGCTAAGACACTATCCTCTAACTCACCACAATCACAATGAAAATTGGACTACAGTAGAATGTTATATGGAATATAATTTCAGATTTTGATCCGTCTTGTCCTTTAAGGGCAGTTTCCCCTTAAATTCACAAACTGCCCCTGACAAAGGTTATTGCTCTTGCAGCCCGGTCTGGCCGAGACGACAAACGTGTGACTAAGGCTTGTTCCCTGCAGCCCCCAGACTCGGAGTAGGACAGCCGTGTCACCCACCCCCACCTGCGGGACCGGCCCCTTGGCTCCCCGACCGACCCCAGCCCAAATTCACGGTTCGCGCCCAGGGCAGGAGGGCATGAGGGAGGCTGTACCCCGCCCGCCGGGAAGGTGCTCCCCCGCCACCTCGGCCAAGCGAGAGGCGAGGAGCGCCTGGGGAGCGTAAACGCGACCCACCTTCTGCAGGGTCCACGGTGCTGCGTTGTCCCTGCCGTGCGCCAGGGGCAGGCATGCGGCGAGGCACAGCACCCCGAGCAGCGGGGATGCGCCCCTCGCCATCCCTGCCCGCTGCATCTCCGAGCGTCGGCACAGCAGAGAGGGGAGAGCCGGCGGGGTGGAGGCGGGGCCACATATATATAATGCACAGACGGAGGGAGGAAGGAGGGAGGGAGGAGGGAGGGAAGGAGGGAGGAGGCTGCCTTAGGATGGAGCCCCAGCCCTGCCAGCCTCTCCCAGCCCCTGGCAGGCTGCGTGCTCTCCGATAGGAGCCCGGTCCCTGCGGCACTCCAGCAGTGCCGGGGCGCCCTGGCCGCTGCCTCCTCCTGCTGCGCTGCCGGGGGCGCGCAGACACGCGTGATTCCCACCGTGGGAAAACCCGAAGCCTGCGGCTTTCCCCCTGAAAGCTGGTGTTGTGCTCTGGGATGGGCTGGGGCTCGGGGGCCCCGCGTGATCCCCCCGCGTGATCCCCCCGCGTTCGGGCACGGCGGGAGCTGCGGGCGCCGGAATGAGGGAGGGCTCCTGCTGGGAACGGGCAGGCATGGCTAATGATGGCCAGCTCGGAACGGGTATTCCTGAAGGGTCTGACAGGGCAAAGACCTACAGAATTGCAAAGTGGGTTAATTTATTACTTTATAAGCTCTTCTTAATACCTTTTTTAGGCCTAAAACAGCGATACTTGCTAGAATCAAAATCCACTCTTCCGGCATTTTAAATTCTGTAATTATACTACCAACTACCAATGAAGCAAAATCTGGTGTGAGGCGGTATTTTGCAGTAGACCAATTAAAATTATTAAATCAAAGATACAAGTTTCTGAGCCCGTGATCTCTTCTTTAGGTCATTTGACATCATTGTCCTTGCTCTACGATGTAAAACACATCTGACTATTCTGCATCAAAGATATGCCATTTAAAGTCTTCGATTTTTACATGTTTTTTAAAGTTCGGGCTTAATGCCAAAACAAAAGAAAAAAAATGATAAAGGAAAGGAAGGAGGGAGGGAGCAGGAGTAATCATATTGCTGCTCTCCACTCTCTTACTGGAAAGTCAAATCCTTGAAACTATGGCTTTGCAAGTATTCAAAGTATCTGTGAGGGTAATATTAGAGAAATGGAGCAATTTGTGATTTGCAAATTGTTGACCCAGATTTTGCAGATTTCCTAGAAGAGTTGGTGGATCTGCTGCCCAGCATACAGATGGCATCTCTGATGATGACAGCTTTACTACAGATTCAGCATCCTTCTAGCTGATACTCAGAATGTGGCTGTATCCAAATTTTTCATATTTGGGAAAACAGAGTTAATTTAAATCAGTGCCTTTTTTTTTTTTGGTTGCAAATGGTTCCAAATGCCAAGTCACTGGCTAATAGGGAGAAATGGGCAATCATTTGATTACCAAGAAATATCAACACAGTTTATGGATTTTTAGGCAAAAGGCCTGGAAAATCAGCAGAGATCACGTTATGGGAAATTAGTCTAAATCCAACTACCAAGACGACTGTGATCCCAACAGGACTGCACAATGGAACAAAACTCTTTTGCCCCTCCATGAGATTTCCTGTGGTTGACTATATAATCCAGATGCTGGACAAAATTTCTGGCTGATGTGCAAGAGTTCTCATACAATTTAGCAGAAAAAAAGAAATACAATAGCAACAGGAGAATTTTGACAAGAATATAAGCTTGAGTCAGGACTAGCTAACACTTTTTCCCTAAGGGATAGTGGTTGCATCGAGGATTACAGTTCTTTGATAGATGACAAACTTGGCCAGTGTAAAGTCAGATTAATGGAGTGTTAATATCACCTACATGGGAAACACAAATGTAAGTGCTGGGCCAGATGCATAGCGGGATTGAATGGGATTTTTAAAAGGTGTTACTTTCAAAATTTGGCGTGGAAACACTCCCTTCCTCCCCTCCATAACTACCGCAGAAAGTTCCATGCCTAATGACATAAAGAAGATTGAGGCAAAAAAAAGCATCCATTGAAATGTAGCAGAAATTGGAATATCTCACAGCTGAAAATTGCATTATGTAACTATTTAAAAAATACACAGAGTTTAAAAAAATAATTCAAGTTGATGAAAATTTTGGTTTTCCAGGGATTTATAAAGGAAAAATGTTGTTTAGGCCTATTGCTTACCACAAAACTGAAAAGGTGTCAAAAATTGCTCAGTGTTCAGCTGTTCTGTTTTATACATTTTAAATAGTTGGTTTTTACCCTGAAAAATCAAATAGATGTAATCAGGTGCCATCTAGAGGGGGGGAAAAAAAGGAAAGGTAGCTTATTTGAAGAAACGCATACACAACCTGTGATAGCGTAATCTGTAGCCTATCCGTTCCTGTGCCCCAGCTGGTGTGACAGTGCCATCTACTGAAGTCCCGACGGACAGACGGTAGAGGCAGTAGTGTCAAAAGCTTTTCCTTCTGCTGTCTCTCCAACATACCAGCATTTCAGCCCAAACCTCCTCTCAGAAGCTGAGGCCGCATGCTCTGTCATTACCTTGGCTATTAACTCTGGAGAAACACACTGCCAAATGCTGCGGGTTCAGTGCACACCGGCTTCCTCCAGAAGGGGAACTCTTGCACCTTCCACTGTTGCAAACACAGTTTTGATCCTAGACTCTTTCAGCTGGCAGGCCTGTGGCAGGGAGAACAGAATGAGTGGGGTTGCTGTGGTTTGAATCCACCTAATACAAGGTAATTTTCAAGTCCGGATTGCATGCCCATGGCAGAGGGATTGGAATGAGACCATCTTTAAGGTCCCTTCCAACCCAAACCATTCTGTGATCCAATGATTTTGTGCCTGAGCTGGGGCTGATTTGCCAACAGTGGTAAGCCGGCAGTTAGAATATACAGGCTGAGATTTCCAGTGTTCTGTCAGCCTGCTGCAGGCGCAGAAACCCATAGGCAGCTCTTGCAGCCCAGAGGGAAATGGTGGGGGGGCTGATGTTTGCAGAGAAGCACAGGGGCCTGCAAGTGCCCAGTGCTCATGGTGCATCCTCTGGGTTTGAGCTGCTGTTCATCCTGGTTAACTCCCCCACTACTGATCTCTATAGGGTTTGGAACAGCCTTTATCAGGCTGTGGGGATTCAAGCTTAAGAGACCATTTCTATGGGCTGATGTTTTCACAATAAAGATTTTAATACGTGAAATGTGCAGGTCAGCCATAAACACTTACTGGGGGAAATAACTATTTCACCATTGGTACAGTAGAATTACATATATATGACACAAATGAGGCTACCCATCTGGCAGATGCAAGGATTTACAAGATCATTCCTTAAACTAATGGAGGTAAATGAATTCCACAAGGTCAATTACATATACTATATAAGTATGTATTTTGCTTACAAAATATGTGTTTATACCAAGGTAAATTCTGATTCAATTTTTTTTAAGCCTATACTAAACTTTTCACTGGTTTGTTGGAGTTGGATTTTGGGACAAAGTTCAACTAAGGGCTCAAACCAAGACGATGAGGTAATTCAGAGACATATCCACATTTCAGGATTTTGTCCAAACCAAACCTGAACTCCTAACTCTTTTTCAGTTCTCTTTTGGGGGAGGNAAAAAAAAAAAAAAAGGATTTTTATATTTTGTCTATAGAGATATTATTTCCTCTTTTTTTGAGCATTTCTTGCAGATCTTGCAAATCCAGAGTGGGCGCATTTGCTCCGCAGCATTACTGTCAAAAGCAGTGAAGAAAGTCATAGCAGCGTGTGCTTATGGAATTTCACACACAAATGCACCACTCAAGTCTTCCAAGACATTGCCTTCTTTTTAACCCAGTTAGATGACACGAAAATAAATCATCAGATGGCGGATAGAAATTAATATATTACATATCCATTTTCAGATACAAAATATCCAAATTTAGTGGTATTATTTTCTAACTGGAAAAACATGATGCATTTTTAGAGTTATAAACCATTTTTTCCAAATGCAGTTTGTCTATGTCAACTTTATGGTCCATACAGAATGAAAAACAATTTTTGTTTGTAAAAGCAAATAAATACAATAAAAGTTACCCTTGTTTCCTGGTATCTTGCAGATGTAAGAGAGAGTGATTTCTAAAGTGCAGCTGGCTTCAGCAGGGAAAGCTGAGCTATGAAAACAAGCTAACCATCTGAGGGAATGATGTGGCCTCAGAAAAAAAAAATGAACATTGATGAAATCCACAGGAAATCACTAATTATGGTAGTCATAAAAATAACAAACCAGAATGCGTGCCCTGTCAATTACTGCAGACGCGGCTAATGCTGCCGTGGTGCTGCTATACAGTCACTCAATGTCAGCTGTGCATATGCACAGAGATATGTGCTCCTCTGTGCATAGATGCTGAAGGCAGAGCTGCTTTCATATGTGTTTTACACGGAGCCCTTTACAAACAGAACAGATTTTGGATGCTTCAGGAATATTTGTTGAATAGAAGGTAACACCGCACAAATCCTTAACAGCAGTTTGGTTTATTTTGGCTAATGCTTTCCTGTGTTCTGTAATAAATTTATTTAAAGTAATCCATCTTCTGATTTATGAAAAAGCAGATATTATGGCTTAGGGCAGCAAATTAAATGGCACCAACCCTATTGGATGGTATAAAGCTGAGCTTCTTTACAAACTATAATCGTTGCCCAGTGACTGGTAATACCTAATATCCATCTGGTATTGTCCATACAGCTATTTTTAGGGCTGTTATTCAGAATGTGAGAAGCTTGCTGCACTTCAAATACACTAGAGTATGACTCCTTGCTGTGCTAAACATCAAAAATCATGTTTATGGAGGCAAGCTCTATGTTTACAGTGGTGGTGTGTGGGAGTCCCACTTTAGAGGAAAAAGGAAACGAAGATTGCTCAGTTATCTGGTGCAGAGCTTTGGCAAGAACATCCTCTATTCATGGAACAGCCTTCATTAAGAAGTCCCAGGGTGGTTTTTGGCATTCAAAACTAGTAAAAAGCAGAATCAACCATTAACTGCTACAGTTTCAGTTTAAAGTAGTTCCAGATTTTGACAAGAAGCTGCGGGCTAATTATTTATCAAATAAACTGGCTCCAGTCAGCGTGCAGATGTGGTGACACTCCATATCAGCTGCACTGTGCAAAGGTTTGATGCAAAATAGGGCGAAGTAAGCGGAAAGACTCCCTTCAGCTTCAGTGGGTTTTAGGCTGGGCCTCAGGAGGGTAAGATGAAGGAAATGAGAAACGTACAGTACAAACAGCGCTATAAATGACAAGGCACTAATCTGCTTCTCCATCTGCGCCTCGCTGAGCTGAGAATTGGAAGCCTTTGAATTTCTGTTGACAGTTTGCCTTTTCCAAGTGTTTTTGGTCTGGTGTATCATTTAAACTTCATCACCTTCCTATGGCAGTGGATATGATTTTAAGACTCATACACAGAAATTGAGTCCAAATTCGAGACGGAAGACTTGGGGTTGTCTCTTAACAGGGAGCTTTTGAACTGGAGGGAGGTTACAGATGCAGTTTTGCCTTGTGACCAGTTTTTTGTTTGCTACTTTTACTCCTTGTGTTTGCCAAGTGTCTTGCGTGCAGAGATTTGCCGCTGATGCAGGAGCGGCATCGCTAACGCAGGGCAGGAAGGCAGGATTTGGGTGAACCAGAGTATTAGAAGGGCAGAGGGATATGGGGGGTACTCAGACGTCGTAGCAGGGGCGGACAGTAATGTCCGAAAGGGCCTGGAGAGTGCCGGGAGGCGCCGGGGACGGGGAGAGCCGCCGGGAGCTCCGGGTGAGCGCGGCCACGGCGGCGAGCTGCCTGCCCTGCTGTGACACACCAGGGCAGGCATTTCCTGTGCCGCGCTGCAGGGCCTGCCGCGGCCCGGGCACACCCGGGGGCGGCCCGGGCGGACGGACGGACGGACGGACGGACGGACACCCGGCCCGGGCGGGGAGCGGGGCCGCGCCGGGAGG
>WBMV01005969.1:1378539-1711785 GCA_013396655.1 Campylorhamphus procurvoides | reverse complement strand
CGCGGCCACATCATCTCCGGAGATGGTGGCGGCGGGGGCGGGTCGCGCAGCGGGGATTTAAACCTGGGAGGGACGGGACGGGACGGGCTGCGTGACCCGCGGCAGGCGCGACGCGTCCCGCCCGGGCCGTGGTGGGGGAACCGCCATCCGTCCGTCCGTCCGTCCGTCCGTCCATCCATCCATCCATCCATCCATCCATCCATCCATCCATCCATCCATCCATCTGTCCGTCCGTCCCGGCGGGGAGCACCGCGGCTGGAGCCGCCGGGAATGGGGCACGAGGTCCGCGCCTCGCCTGCAGCGGGTTCATCTGGGGAAGATGCCCGGGAGCTGCTTGGTTTGGGAGCAGCCCCGCAAGGAGCGCTCCTGGGCAGCAGGGGAAGGGGGCAGAGGGGGGCCCTTCGTAGCCCTTGTGGCTCTCTGCTCTTTAGGTGCAGGGTTTTCTTTACAAGAATGCAAATGCAGAATTGCAGACTGCATGTAAATTTGAACGTGCACTTTATCTTATGTTCGGATTAACTCTGTCCTTACTACAAAGTGAGCAGTTTTTATGGCTTTCCTTTCTTAAAAAGATGCATTCTTTCCCACCAAGTAGCAAAAATAAACTTCATTAAAGACTTACATGCAAACACACATGGTATGAAAAGGCTTTGTCAATGCAAATGTATCGTGCTTTTGGTAAATGTGATTGATGTTCTAATTAGGCAGCTGTAGGTAAGCTTTTAAAGTGTGTTTTCATTGTCTGAATTAAATTTGCTTAGTAGACTCATTTATTCTTTCATATCCTAAGGCTTTTCTGTTCTTTATGGTGTTGGTTAGGCATTATTGTATGTCTGATCCACCCCCAAGGCTCTGTCTTTGCTCTTTCTGGTGTCTCTGAGGGGGAAGGGAAAGCAGTATGCAGAAAACAAAAGTAAGTCATCTTCAAGCAAAGTTGAAGGCACTGTGAACTGCTTTCTTGAGAAAGGTGCTTGAATGCTGCTGTCCTTACTCTTCCTATTTATGGCCATCTGTGTTTAGTGTGTTCTGTAAGACAGAAGTTATCTTTTCAGGTGTTGTTGCTAAATGTCCAGCAACTCTTGCATATTTGAAGACAACAATTTCTAGATACCTGTGCTGAAAATCCAGAAGTTAGCCATTTGTTCTCTCTTATGGAGCCCTTGTTGGGAGTTTTCGTCACAGTATCAAGAGCTTGTTTCTCTTCCAGTACTGCAATTTGTGTATCTCTCTTTCTTTCCTTACCTGCTTTTCAGAATGCAATGGCAGTGTGGGTTTGTGTTATTACACTGGTAAATACCTGGAGTCTATTACATAGTCTATTACATGGACTGTTTTACCATTTCTCAGCCTTATTTGTAGTAAGGACAGCTTATACTGTGTGCAGTAAGCTGTGTGTGGCATTTACCTTCTGAAATGTCATTTAAAGAGTAATACTCTTTCTGAGATTTTGGGTTTTTGTACATAAGGGAAGGAAAAAAATATTGGAACTTACTGATTTTAGTATCCTGTATGGATCAATGCTTCTTAAAAACTGTTAACAATATGTAGTATTTATGTATTTGAACCACTTTTTCATTCATGGAAAACTTCCTGTAGCAGAAGTTGCATGGGGAATATAGAAATTATTATTTTCAAACATTTCTGTTGCTCATGAAACATTTTGAAGTATCCATTCAGGTAGCATAGCACCTTATAACAAGTATCTTGAGCCTGTGCTCATGAAATTAGTTATTTTAAAAGGTTGTAGCCGACTTGTTTTTTCAGACAGATGTGTGAGTGTATATTGATTTAATTTTTCTTTCCAAAGGAACTAATGTTTTATCTTCCCATAGTTAGAGTTTGTGCAAGACCTTCTTCAGTTTTCTTGAATAACAGTGTTAAATCCTGAGTACGTGCTGCATAGAGTTTGAGTTTTGACTTCATGGTGGCTTTTTTTGACATTTCAGTGCATTTAATAAATTTCCTTCCCTACCCACCAGCTTCTCAATATAGATCTACAGGGCAGAGCTGTGGTCTACTGCCCCCTCTCCNTTTTTCCTCTTAGCTGCTAAGTACTTCACTCTGCCAAATTACCATTAATTAGAAGTTGTGGTAATATACTGGGCAGTGTTAGATCTGCTTTGTCTCGTGTATCATAAGCAGGAAACAGTTGAGTTTAACTTATAAGGACAAAATTTTACTAAAATAACATGTTGGAGTAAAAGGAGATCCTGCTGCTTCAAAGTAGAGCAGTTAAGACACCGCTCTGCGACTTTATGCATTTCATGTGAAATGACAACTTTATCTTTTCCCCTACAGGCAGAATACAACGTTTCAAAATGCTGGAGATTATTTGGGTGAAGCTAGAGATTACGTTTAATGTGATTTGGTCTTCACACATTCTGCTCCTCCATTTCATGAGCTAAAATATTTTATAAAAATGAAATCGGGTATCTTCACTGATCTCCAAGTTAACTGTGTCCTGTGAATTCAGAGAAGCCTTTCTGAAGGAGGAATACGTTCGTCACATACATGGACTTCTGTTGTTACTCAAGGATACATTTGTTTTTTTCATTCTAAAAGGCTATCTGCATGAAGATGAGTCTGCATTTAAGATATGATCTGTGCAATTAGGTGAACGAGGATACTACTAATGAATTACCAACGTCTGTTTCCATCTGTTTCCTCAGCTTTTGGTTTTCAAGGAAAATGAAGGACAAGTATAAAACAGCAGAGCTGATACGTTTCTGTGAGGCCTTTATGTAAGCCTCTGTTGTCTGGACGTGGTGCTAAAGGACGGGCAATCTGCTTTTGATCAGCTGATTGTAACTGAAGAAAGAGAACCTTTAATTTAAAGTAACTTGCAGCTGTAATTATTTTACTCTTTGGCTTGCACCGAACGAAAGGGAAATTTAAGTTTTACTGGTCAGGAGCATTTTCTGAACTAAGAAAGGGAAACTTATATTCTTCTTGTTAGAATTTCCAACCAAGAACTGATAACGTATTTTTCTTAGAATTTGACTACTAGGGAGATCTCGACAGAGTAAAGCAAGTCAGATGTCAGCAAACGACTCTTCTCCCCCATCCTTACAGAAGTTTTCCCCACCTACATGTCATGTTGCTGCACCACAGACCCCAACTTTGTCTTCAAGTCCCCAGTCGGGGCTCTCCAGTCGACTCTCCAATGGCAGTTTCAGTACCCAGAGCCTCACCAACTCCAGAGGCTCTGTGCATGGGATCTCCTTCCTTCTGCAGATTGGTCTCACTCGAGAGACTGTCACCATTGAAGCTCAGGACCTGTCCCTCTCTGCTGTTAAAGACCTTGTGTGCTCAATAGTTTACCAGAAGGTATGGTGTAATACTACCACTTTCTGCTCACGGCTTGTTTGGTAACAGAATACTTAGTAATAACTATGTATGACTTGATGATGCCAAGAAGTTTGATACAGTGGCAAAGATTCCTGTTAGGCATTTGCAGTTATGCACAAATTTTGCTAGCTCTCAAGGTAGAAGCTTTTAATTCAAAAGGAGTAAACCCTCCTGTTCTCTCTTATGAAATCTAGTAAAAGAAGATGTAATAGTAAATTTTCTGCAAGAATTACTTTTCACAATATGGAGAGTATGTTCTTTTCTTTCAGCAATTGTCACTGATTCCTTAGGTTTTTATAGTTTATGCTTACTACTATTAAGGAATATTCTTGGAACTATATAGCCAGCCATAATGCAAGGACTAGTTGTGGCTGTAGACACGCACTACAAGTCCATAGACTTGCATGATACTAGCTTTTCTTTTTATTTCTAGTTAGTATTTAAAACCCCCACCAAACAACTAATAGTCTCTTAATATTGTTTTTCCATTTAAGGAATACACATTTTACTCTTTCATGAGAGGATTATTATCGGTATAATTTGTATCGGGGTACGGTTAACCAAGAAATAAAAGAATCTTAGCGTAATTTTCAAATGTGTCTTCGTTACCCTGTTGCAAGTTCTGTTTCTTCTGGAAAGAAATAACACTGATCTTTCTGGTTTTGCATCCAAGTTTTATTTTGGTAAGGTAGGTTAGATCCTACTAAGCAGCCTTAAAAGCAGTTAACAATATTTCATAAATAAAAGAAGTAATTGCTCTTTCCCCACAATGGCAGGAATGAGTGAGAGTGAGGGAGTTGAAAGTAGATTATTTTGTAGGGAAATGTATTTACTACGTCTTTCCTTATTGTGATTGGTATTTATAGTTGGTTAGTTTTATTATATGATTTTTTTCACTTAATAGCTTGAAAGAATGTAAACTCACACATTATATGTTATTTGCATATGCTTGTCTTTTTTCACTCATCTCAAAACTGACTGCATCTTCCATATTTTTACAAACTGGTTGTCAAGCAAGCCAATTTCATAATAACTACCAGAATGTAGTTGAGCGTGTTAGTTCCTTTCTGAAGAGATGAGTTATTTAGGTCTACTTTTTTGCATGTACCATGCGTGTCAGCTACACCTTTTTGCAGCCATTTTAGGGGCCGCTTTTTCTTTCTAGATCAGCTCCTTCTCTTTGTATCTGCATATTTCCTGTCTTCTGTCTTAAAGAAAGATGAAAACAAATAGACTCACACTTTTCTTTTTCCTTTCTGTTCTTTTGGCAGGCTCAGCTAAAAGTTGAACTTGAGTTCTTGTTATAGCTCAATAAACTTCTTACATGATGAGCCTGATCTACTGCAAAACTGATGAGGATTTCATGATCAATTTTTCTCTTTTGTTTGGCTTTGCTACAGTTTATGCTCTCCTGCAGCTGATGCTGCGATTAAGTGACTGCTCAGTGAAAACATGTTTGCAGGCAACAAACCGATCAGGAAACAACCTCCCGTGTGGTGGATTCATCTTTCATAAGTAGTTTTGCAGCCAGTGCATGGGTGCTGATATTCTCCCTCTACCCTCAGTTGGATAGCAATATATCCTGTCTTGACTTTTTTCTCTTAGGTCTGGTGACTGTTGCAAGCACTAAATATTCTACGTTACTGTATACAGAATGTAGAAATTGTGAACTCTGTTCTTCTGTGTAGTTGTGCATATGGTTGCCTTTTTTTTCCAGTTGAAAGCTTTGAAGCTCCTGGATATGCTGTTGAGGTTCAACAGTGTTAAAGTTTCCCTTTCCTCTGGTATTCCACAGCTTGCTTCAACTATCCTCTCTTGACTTCAGGGTACTGTAGTTTGTTCTTGTGGTAGTTCTGTACTTACCAGTATTTACTTACTGTTGCATTTCTTTTAATGAATAAGGAGAAATACATTTTTCTTTTTTTTTTACTTGGAATAATAATTTATGATTTTTCTTCGTATTTATCATTACTCGAATTAAATAGACATTTTCTTACTTGAAAATCACTCTTCAGACTTGTGTTACTCTACATATCTAGAGCAAAATAAAACTTTGAGGAGTGCTTCATTTACTTGGGAGCTTGACCACCTGCCTAAGTGTATTTGAGACTACAATTACAGTATCAAAAATGTTGATTAGGACTAGAAGATCTCTGAGTAGCCTGGATTTTGACCTTTGTAAAACTAATTATAGCATCCTCAGACATATTCAGAAAAATAGCTTTATACATTACCTTTATTTCTTTCAAGGGAAATAATCAACTGGGGGGAAGGCAGTCCTGCAAAAGCCTGTGTTGGAGAGCAATTTAGTTAGGAAATAAGTACTGTGTTTACCTAAAGCATTTTCATAGGGCTTTATGTATGGCCAGCCTTGCTATATAGTTAGTGGTCACCTGTGTTTTCTGCTTTCACACACTGTAGTTCAGTTTAGTTTTTTTGGGTTTTGCAGGAGGGTGATTAGAAGCAGCATCAGCAGAACTGAAACTAGAGGCATGTGCCTGCAAGGAGAGCGAGATGAGTAATGCAAATATTTGGTGTGTCTGTTAGCTCTGTTACAAATCTTCTAAACATCAGGAGATGTTTTGTAGTTTTAAATGTTTTTCTTTAAACCTTCTTTCAAGTTTAAAGTTGAGTTTGGTGGGCACTGTGTTAGGGTTATTGTATACTGGAATGCTTAATAGAAGTCTTCAGAAAACCCAAACTTTTTAGGGATGCTTCAAAAAATTCTTGCTTATGGCCTCCATCTTCCCTTTTCATTCCTTGTCTAGGTTGCTGTATATTAAAGTATCAGACATACAGTTCTCAGGGATAATCTGAAGAGGAACTTAAGCATGAACAGATATGGCTGCTGCAACAGAGGGAGTCTGTTTAGAAGCAGAAAATTGTGTAGTGAAAGTTGCAGGTGGACAGTGTGTGTCCTTGCACAATGGTTAGATATTACAGAGGCAAGTTCTTGATCCTGTTTTGTGTTGGAATATTGTTTTTTCATTCTTCACATGAGAGGACATGAAGTAGAACAAAGGTGTTACTAAGTTAAAACTAGAAACTTGAGTGTGGTGATGCTCCACTGCCCACAAGCTGAGAATTCTGTAGGACAGCACACTATAAATGCTTAATTCTAGCTTATTTATTTCATCCAGGTTAAACCGATAGCCATAAATGTGAAACATTTGATTGTTCTGTGCTATTACTTGTGTAGTATCAGTACCTGCAAGATTTATTTTAACTTTTTCCTTAACTGAAGAATCTTCACTTTCATGTTTCTGCAACACCTCTTATCTCTTTTTTTTGGTCTACAGACCTGTCCTTCATCATTTTCACTTTCAGTCATACTCAGTATTCTCCTTTATATGTTTCCTCCGCTGGCTTTGCTACATTTTGCTCTGAAACAGACCAATTGCTCTCTTACTTTAGAGTGTTTGCTTGAAATTCTTGTGATCCTTTAACTGTTGCCTTCTTTTTGACTTGAGTACCGATGCACTACTTTACTCATGCACTCTGTTTTTATTCCTCCAAACTAGTTTTTCTGCTTAACCGAATAGACTCCACTTAGCAAAGTCAAAGGGATATTTCCTACATCTTACTGATTGGATTCTTCTTCTGCATTTTCATCATATGGCACTCTCATATGACTTAAAAAAAATCCAGAAAAAGCCAAATCAAACTTATTTTCTCACTCTCTTCTTTTTTTTTCCTCAGTCCTTATGCATTTCTGGTGTATTTCTGCACTTGTTTCCTGTTTATCTTTTTCACATTGAATTTGATTCAGCCCAGTATTATTTGGTCTATCTTGTGTCTCAGTTCACCTCTGAATGTAATTTGTCCTCCCACGATCTGCCTGTTTCAGGTTTGCTCTTAACTTTTCTTTACCAACGGTGTTTATAATTCTGCTATTGCTGAACTCTTCCATATGTAGTGCTTTGATTTTTCATTTGTTTCTTCTAAGTAGTCCCATATTTGTCTTGCCTATGTATAGGCTTGCAAACCTTATCTAGCACCTGTTGCTTTCATTTTGATTCCTGTAACTCATTTTTGTGTGGTGTCTGCTTTTGGTAGCAGTAATGTTTTTGTAATATATTTTCTTCATCCTAGCATTCTCTTTAACCGTGTGTATAAATGTCTGTCTCTCAACAGCAAATTAACAATTGCATATAATCTCATGTCTACTTAATTATTGACTTGCTTTGTGCTTCCTTGTTCTTTAGTTTTATTTTCTGACTATTTTTTCCTGTGTTCTTTGTAGGCAGAGTCTTTAAGGTGTCATTTACTGCAGTTTTGTGTCCTCTTCCAACTGCATTTACACTTTCTTACTAGTGTTAATTGTGCGATTGTTTCCCACCACACCATGTTGTTTTGTCTTGAATTTCTGTCAATAGCTTCCTACACATGTGCTTAACATGCACACACTTGTACTTATTTCTTCAAGACTAAACTGTGTGAGGTGTTGGGAACACAGTCACTTGAAGTGTAGCTGTGTTTATAAGGAGTTAAATTTTGTACATTACACCTGCTTGTGAGTCTTTCTACTGTTTCTGTAGTTTCATACTTGCATTGTTCTTACAAATGTTGTAGTTCTGGTATGTTGTCTTCCCTGGTTAATAATTTGAATAATCTGAATTGAATGCCACCTTATTAGTATGTATACACTTTTTTGATAGTCCTGTATGTTTTTTTTAATTAGACTATGTGGGATTTAATTTTAAAAAAATGGAGTATTACTGAAGTCCTTGGGTTGTTTGGAAAACTAGCCAGTTTTCTTTGAAGATGAAGCAAACTAGACCACGAGGAGGAAGGAGATGAGGAGATGTGTTCAAACATTTTGCTTTGATAGTCAGGGCGGGGAGAAAAGCCTGACACAAAGAACATGCAAATACATATCTGTAGAATTTTCTAACCAAGAGACATTTATATCTGTATTAGTTATATACCTAAGAACTCAAGTTTTAATGAGGCTGAATTAAAGTAGTTTGGATAGCTGGCTCTTCGGGGGGGCTGCTGAAGGGGAAAAATGTATTTCTTTTAAAATACTTTAAACTGTCATGTTGTTAAAGGACCAAAACATGTGGAATAATATCTGTGTGTTCCAAAGGTTTGGACACTGTCATGATAATGGCTGTCTAACCAAATTGTGGCAGAGGTGTTGACTTGAAGCTTAATATGATTTCTCAAGTGTTAAGTGATGTTTTACTAAAGAAATACTGAGAAGTAAAAGAATCATATTACAATCCATCCATATTACAAATGAATCTTTACAACTCTTGCAGTAACAACTTGATTGAGTGTAATAAATAGGTAACAGTACTGCAACGATCGTTCTATTGGGTTTTTTTTTTGTCTTCAGGTTAAGCTTTTAATAGTTCATGATATTTATTTTTGAATGGTTCTAAAATGAATGTAAATCATGTTTTCTATTCATCAACTGTGCTCAAATCTTTTTCCCCCTACTGCTCTGCTTGATTGTCACCTGCTTTCTTCATGTGGGCTAAATAATGCAGTAGAGTAAGAGAGGGTTGAGGCATGGTTGGTTGTGAGAACATGCTTGTGAGAAGGTGGGAGCTGGGGAGTTACTGGGGGTACAGTGGTGTTATATGTGGGGCAGATGAGCATTTCCAGCATGGTAGTAGATTTGTATGCTGGAAAACCTAGCCAAGCAGTAGTTCAAATATGTCTATACTGAAACATCAGATGGGGGAACGATCTGCAACATACTTGAAGCTTATTGTCTGTGTGATAATGTGATTTGGCATATGATTCTAAAGAGTGGGAGTGAATAGCTGGGTAGGGATGCAAGATAATAGCATGGAGTGATTTCAGTGAGCGAAGAGACTTTCCAGTGGTGTTTTGCACCATTAGACTTTGGAATTAACTTTCAGTGGTTTGGAGCATTTGTTTTGAGTTATGATGGGTCATGAGATATTGGACCTTGAAACAATATCCGCCTACACTTTTCCCTAGTGTGAATTTTTGGCGACTAGTCTAGAACTTTGCAAAGTAAGTCCTGGAACCTGAAGTAGAGGGATTTTTTTCAGTTGCTGCCAAGATAGAAAGAAGTCTCAGTTGTGTTTTGCTCAGCAATACTGACCACGGTATATTGAATTCTTCTGAATAAAAAGGATGATGTAATGTACTATCATTTAAAGCTAGACATACTGTAATACTTACAGTTAAACATTCTAGATAACACCAATTGTTTTTCCTCAGTGTAACTGCAGCAATGCATTAGTAGTGTTCCTTGTGCTAGTACGACCGAAGTACTAAGGATTGCATGTATTCTTGATGAAAGTTGATGATATCGGTGTACCAGAGATTAATTTTGGCACAGTCTGTTGCATGCGTAGACTTCCCACGAGTGATTTCCTGTAGCTAGATGCTCTTTTGGAACTGTTAACACTGGGAACAGTCATCTTTTTGCATTTAGGAAACACAGTAATAGTGGGATTAGCAGTTTATGTTCTGAGTCACTGTGCAGATACTTTGGGTTTTTATACAGGAAAGTAATAGCTTTATAATCCCATAAGATAAAACAGGCTTTAAAAATTCTGCTTTGAGTTTTGTTTTCAAGTTTACATTATGAGCTCTTAACACTTCAAAGGAATTGGATAGTGTTCTTCCTTAACAGCTCCACATAATTGAGCATAAGGAAGGCTATAAAAGCTGTACTTAGCTGCAGTACAAGAGAGAAAAATTTGGTAGTGTACAACTTGAACATAGTTCAGCAATTGAACATAGTTTAAGCTTTGCGTAAAAATTCTGTTAAAAGATACCACTTGAAGTGAAAAACTTGTTAATCGATGAGGTTATTCTTGGCCAGCAGTCTGCACATAGCCTTCTGGCCAAGGTGCTAGCAAGGAATGCTCTATTCCCGAATGGCCTGGGAAGTGGAAGAGAGCAGGGCGCTGCACGCCTGTAAATAGCCAAGCTGCTTGCTTGGAGCTGATTGTTCCCCCCATGGAAGCCGGGCCAAGTGCCTGAGACATGGGCTCTGAGAGGCCACCTGCAGCTCATCAGGGCCGGCCATGCCGAGGGCAGCCGGCCAGCACTTCCACTGCTTGGGTGCACAGGGCTGTAGTGGGGGCAGAGGAGAGTGGGCTGGGCTGGGGTGTGTACAGAGGAGTGGTCAGGCAGGCATCTTCCTGGCAGGGTCTGGTTTTTTATAACAGAAGGGGGGGAGGGAGGTGTGCATTGAGAGAAGAGGACTTGTTCATCAAACTTGAAAAGTTTTGTTAGGGATGAATGAATCCTGACATCCTCCTGGCAGAGATGAGGCTGCTGCAGCTCTGTGCTCCATGTCCGGCCATGGACTGGAGGACTGACCACGTATTCTGAGTAGGCTCCAGCATTTGGATAGAGGTACAACACATACCTGTATATACACAGATCGAAACAGATCAACATTGTGTCTCTCTGTGAGCACTCACATGAACACATACAGCACCAGTGGTCTCATACTGTACCCTTCTCTGGTGGTTTCAGAATGAAGGTCTTGTTAGTGGGGAAGAAGCCATCCCCCAAGAAAAAAAACAAAACAGCAACAACAAAAAAAGTGGATGTCTCTAGCGGCAGGGCTCAGGAACTCTGCCAAGTAGCAGCTGCTGGATCTTGGTCTTTCCAGTTGCTGGCATCTGCATATTCAAGCTTTTGATTTCATTTGCCCTGACCTCCCCAGTCACTGACATCACAGGTTCCTCTGGCTTTAGTTGCTGGAACTCAGACCCCCCATGTGCTCAGAATGAGAGAAAATCATCCAGGAAAATATTTAGAAATTAAATTCAGTGAAAGGATAGGACAGATGATGCTGATCACTCACAGGACATGATGAGACAGACAATTTTTTGGACCAACACCTGTTTACAGGTGACCAGCCTTTTTTACCTTTTTATCCCTCTATTTTTAAAACATTTATTCCTTCATGAATCACCTCTTTCCTTGCCTTTAGTTCCTTCCATAAACATTACATAATAAGTATTGTACAATCCTAATTCCCCAGCATGTTATAATCAGTGCCATACCATTGGACAGCAACCCCTCTCAGCCCAAAAGGTGTTCTAGTGTTGACTTGATCAGTTTATGTGTGAAAACTGGTTCTGACTGTGTCCTGTAAGAGTCCTGGGAGGGACTGGACAGGGTATCTTTTCCCTATTCTATTTCTTGTCTATTCCCGATCTATTTTGTTTCTCACCTGCCTTTGTTTCTCCGTGCTCCCTGGCTTGTGGAGGTGGACTTTTGGTGGGCTGATGGGCTTGGGAGGACAGGGTATTGTAGGGGCTGCCCCATCTGCTTTGTTCCTCTATGCTACTTTCTGTGCATGCAGGCAAACACCTAACAGGCAGGATAGGTCAAGGAGCTGTTGCAAGGTTCCTCAGCTACTGCTTTTCCCTGTTGTGGTTTCAGGAACACCTTGTAGCAACTGCAGCTCTGTAGTACTAATGAGTAGGTTACTTCTGTTTTCACACTTTCAGTTTTTGGAATTATTGTTTCAAAAATGGAGATTACATGCACAGTGCATATGAAAATGTGTCCTGATGAAGTTTTGTCTCATAGTATAGAAACTGTATACAGAGCCGGTGTTTAGTGAGGCACTTCTGGTACTCGATACTAGTGTAGAGTATTCTTGAGTCTTGTTAGACGCATGCTTGTGATTCTGCAGCTTAGAAGCTACTAATCAAGGTCGATTGTAAACAGAAGAATTATCTTTTAGGAGGTTAAATGTTACAGTTACAAAACCAGACAATCTCTTGCAGTCATTTCATCCATGTGTATGTACATTTGTTTTGAAAGAATGGGGCAGTAAATCATGTCACAACAATATGAGAAGCATTTACCGTACACAGTTTAAAAGATCAGTTTAATTAATTGAGAACCAAAGAGGGTGTTGATCTCAACTGTTCTAACAATCTGTAACAGATGATTTTGCTTTTTTTTTTTTTTTTTTTACAATACTTTTACTCTGTAGAAATTAACTTTGCATTTGTCTGGAATTTACTTGAAAATGAAATCTGAATCATAGGCATTATAATGTTATTTACAAACTTTGTAATTAATGTTGATGCCACATTCTAAGTAATTTTTTTTAATGATTATACTTACTTTCACAAAGAAGAATGTGGCAGGCGCTGCTGGAGTGTCTTGAGCTAAATACCTGCCTGACCAGAATATCTGTGAAATAAAGGTTACAGGTAGTGGTATTCCAGTTAAAGACCTGCATTAGCTTTTACTTGCCTGACTGATTGTGCAGGTCTGAGAGATTAAAAACCCAAAGAAACAAAAACCTTAACATTTTTTATTTTCGGCTTTAAAAAAAAGTGTCATTATTGGTGGTGGGAAGAATAGGGAAGAAGTTTGTGTTGATGAGTTTTGGAATGTTTTGGTTTAGGGGGGATTTTTTGGTTTTTGTTTGTTTGTTGGTTGTTTTGTTGTTGTTGTTTGGTTTTTAACTTTTTATGCAACGTAGAAGATTCTTTGTTTCCTCAAAAATAAGGAGATCAATTTTGTTTCCCTGAAACACTGAAAACTCTTGAGTTGTGTAGCTTGTTTAAAACATTGATGGATAGGATTATCAAAGAACATGTCTTAATTTAGAGTTTGCTTTCTGTTGCAGTTCCCAGAGTGTGGTTTCTTTGGCATGTATGACAAAATTCTGCTGTTCCGTCATGACCTGAACTCAGATAATATTTTGCAACGAATTACATCAGCAGAAGAGATACATGAGGGAGATCTTGTTGAGGTTGTGCTCTCTGGTAGGTATTATTGTAACAGTGGAACAGCACTTTATTCAGTAGATTAATAGAAAACAGGACTTCATGGAACACTATTTTTGTTCCTGCCTTAAGCTCTTTGACTTAAGTTGCATATACTTTGGGGTAGAGGTTTCCAAGAAAATCCACATGGTACTGGTGCTTCAGTACTCAGTTTTGTTGTTTTTTCATAGTCCTGTTTTAGTCGTCTTCTGGTTTGTTATTGTAAATAAATCTGAATTATACAAATATGAAATGATATCAATTTAGTATTATAATCGCTTAAGCTGAAATGCAGGTAAGATCCAGAGTTTATTCTTTCAATCCTATCATTGGTTTTCTTTTGCTTAGATCTGCCTTTTTGTTCTATAGCTTTTGCTGTTGATGACTTTTACTGCTGTAAAACTTAATATAGACATAGTTGCTGAATCATACCTATAAGAACAGACTCTTAAGTATTATTGAAGTACTTAAAACCAGTTTCTTTAAATAATAGTCCTTAGAATGGTGGTTATTAACCCATAGAACTGTCTTTTCTTTGAAAATTTTGTAGGTTACAAAACAGCTTGAAAATTAAGTTGCCTTTTCAAATGTTTACTGTTATTTTTAGCAAAGCTTGGTGTACTTGCCTTCAACTTAGTGAGGTTTTCAACACTGTGACTCATACTGTTGATTAGTTGTGTCCATTACCCTACAGAGCTCACTGGATTTTTTTCCTTAATAAAAAAGTTTACTGAAAACTATATAGTCTCCTAAATGTGTATTTAAATGGTATACAGTAAAATACTGCTGTCTAAACAGCTCATTAGTGTTCTTTGAATTAGCTGTTTTTAAGACAACATGTTTTTTCCATAAATCCTTGTTGGTCCTGTGGTAAGAACCATAACTTGCTGTGATTTTATTAAAAGCTTTGGCTACCGTTGAAGATTTCCAGATTCGTCCTCATGCACTTTATGTGCATTCCTACAAGGCTCCTACTTTTTGTGACTACTGCGGAGAGATGCTTTGGGGTTTGGTACGACAAGGATTAAAATGTGAAGGTAAGTCTATGATGTTTAGTATATTTGTGTGTGTGTATATCTAGATAAGATGAGGAAGAAGAAATTGTATTGTATTTGGTATATTAGCAAGTGATAAACATAGTATTTCATAGCTGGAAGGGGTTTGCGCGTCAGAAAACCCAAGTTCTGATCTTGGCATTAACGCAGACTGTGTGTGACCTTGGGCAAATGACTTAAGAAGTGTTCTTGTTTCCCATTTTGAAACAAATAGCTAGCTTATGACCATGTGTTGTTTGAACAAGGAGCACATACTTTGGAGAGACTCCCAAAGGGGAATCCCTTTCCTTATGGCCTTCATCCAGCTGGCTGTGGAGCACTCTGCAGCCTGCTGTCAGGTACTGACGCAGCCTTCTCCTTGGCTTCTCTCTGGCTCTTGTGTTCCAAAGTGAGGGAGTGATGAAAGCCTCCTGGTGGTGGGAGGTCAGCTGCTTCCAACTCTTAGACCTTGTTTCTAGAGCTGGGCTTACTGGAGACTAGTATTATATAATTAGTGTGGGAAAAGCTGTTTCTGTGAATTGCATCAAGAACAGTAAAATTAGACAATTTAGCACAACAGTGTATTGCTGCATTTACCATTTTTCTGGATCATCTTTTTAAAAGTGCTTTATCAAAATGTGAGTATGGTTTTTGTTGCTTTGAATGTTGAGAGTTTTTGTGAATAAAAGAACTACTCTTCCAGGTTGTGGTTTAAACTACCATAAGCGATGTGCCTTCAAGATTCCAAACAACTGCAGTGGGGTGAGAAAGCGGCGTCTGTCTAACGTGTCTTTACCAGGAGCAGGACTTTCAGTTCCAAGACCAGCACAAGCTGAACACACATCCTCTGCCTCTGAAGAAGTATGTAATGGGAAAGGGGAATCAATTTCTGCTTTTAAATTGTTATTAGCCTTTCACTCATGGTTATATGAACTCTGAGAAGTTGGATTTCAGAATGATAAAACATTTTTCCCTCTTCGTAATACAGGTTCATTCTGTAATTGTGGTATCAGTATAAAATAAGGACTTGGCTAAAGGGATACAAATTGTAAGCTTTTGTGCTGGGGAGGAGAGAGTGCTCTTGATAAGCTGTTAAGCTTTTCACAGAGTTAATCTACAAAAACCCAAGCCCTATTATCAGGGAGTATGTAGGGAATCAAAGGCTTACAGTAAAACCAGTCATCCACAGCAGTTCCTTTTTGTAATGGTTATGATGATTGCTGAGAGGTTGTCAGTTATACTGCAACTATAAGACAGGACACGCAGTGGTTAAATCCATTTGTTTAATTGTACCTTAGTCTTTTCTACTTATCTATTACTTTAGAGTATTTTTAGTTTAATCATAGTTTAAAATACAAATCATATAGTCTAGTTCAAGAACATTTTTCTTTTTAGCTAGAGACTATAAAAGCCTAGTCCTGAGTCAGGAAAAATATTTATCCTGATGTTTATAACTATTGCTTTCTTATCTGGTCACTTTGAGTCAACACCTTCCTTACAGTCCCACTGACTTTTTTCATCCACCAGCAACCCCAAGTTCTTCTCAGCAGGACTGCTCTCGATCCATTCATGCCCCAGCCTGTATTGATACCAGGGGTTGCCCTGACCCTGGTGCAGCACCTTGCATGTGGTCTTGTTGAACTGCATGAGATTCCCATGGGCCCACTTCTTGAGCTTGTCCAGGTCCCTCTGGATGGCATCCTGTCCCTCTGGTGTGTCAGCTGCACCACTCAGCTTGGTGACATCCGCAGTCTTGTTGAGGGTAGTCTGTTTATATCATCGATGAAGACATTTAATAGTACTGGTCCCACTATGAGCCCCTGAGGAACACCACTTGTCACTGATGTCTGTTGGGACACTGAGCCATTGACCACTACGCTTGGGATGTGACTGTCCAACCAACTCCTTATCCACCTCTAAGTCCACGCATTGAATCCGTCTTTTCAATTTAGAGTGAAGTATGTCAGAGGCTGTACTGAAGTCCCAGATAAATGACACCTGTAGCCCTTCCCTTCTCTACTGATGTAGTCACTCCATCGTAAAAAGCCACGAGTTCGGTCAGGTAGGAGTTGCCCTTGATGAAACCATGCTGGCTGTCTCTAGTCATCTTCCTGTGCTCCATGTGCCTTAGCGTAGCTTCTAGTAGGGTCTGCTCCGTGATCTTCCCAGGCACAGAGATGAGGCTGACAGGTTGGTAGTTTCCAGAATCCTCCTTTCTACCCTGATTAAAAATGGGAGCCTTTTCACAGTTGCCACAGGCTTAGTCTGATAGCTGTGACTTTTCAAAGCAGTCATGGCAGTAAAGCTGTTTTTGGTGCACATTATGTATATCTTCTTTATTCCAGCGCTGCTGCCCAGAACCTAGTAAGAGGATTCCCTCTTGGAGTGGCCGCCCCATCTGGATGGAAAAGATGGTGCTTTGCAGAGTGAAGGTTCCACACACCTTTGCTGTTCACTCCTACACTCGTCCCACCATATGCCAGTACTGCAAACGGCTGCTTAAGGGCCTTTTTCGCCAAGGAATGCAGTGTAAAGGTAAAAATTTTATTTTCTGCTGCAATGATAAATTTCAGTAAAGGTCTTGTATTTAAAACTGATTTCAGCTTAGGTGGTTGCATAATGTGAAACAGGGCAGTGTGATTTTTGAAAAATGGCAAAATTTTAAGAAGATTACAGAAATCCTCATTTTCATTTTAATAGACTGTGCATTTTACATTTTTCTGAAAAATAAAATATATGTAGATTGAGAACACCTTAATTCTAGAAGGCTAATTATGAAATAGTAGAAATGGGAAATGCTTCATTTTGTTCAATGTCTGTCTTCTAGATGCATCACTAAAGAATTTGTGAGTTTTCATTGTATTATTCTAGTATAGATTACTGGTTATTATCTTTTGGAAATACTTTATACCGATAGGTGCCTGTCCTGAACCAGCTTAGACTTCATCAGCTGCATGGTTTTTATGTAGTGCATGTTAACATGCATGACTTTAGTTCTCAGACTCTTCCATGCAGTTCTTGGGGCATAACTGTGAGGTTGTGATGATCTTCTGGCTCTATATGGCTCGATAGTCAGCTTTGTTGGAGGAAACAGAAGTCTAGTAATGAATCATAAACTTGAATATGGAAAGGACTTTGCATTTCTCTCATGTGAGTTTGTCATATGTGAGTACTAAAGGTCAGCATTTTAAGAAAGGTTGTTTAATACATTTTTAATTTGCTTTATTAGGAGAGAGAAAAAAATTTAAGCTTACAGCTGTGTTAACAACTTTTGACTAAAAATACTGCTGTAAGGAAGTAGTTTTATCTTTCATTTCTGTTGTTATTCATTTGCAGTCTTTGTAGTCTGTTTGAAGTCTGCATCCTGAACTGGTTTTGATATTTTTATCCAGTCAGTGTGTCTCTTGGATACATGTAATACGTAAATAATGAAGCCTGAAAAAGATGCTTTGCAGTTTTTAACATATAGATGCCGCTGACCATACACAATTGCTGTGATTATATCCAGCTGAACAAATGGGTCTACCACATCAGTCCTAGGGAAATGAATGACACTGGATAAAACCAGCATTTATGTATGGAAGATAAGCCTAGAGAAATGTTATGTATATGCACAGGACAGAAGTAAGGGTATTAACAAGCCTCTATTTATGTAGTATGATGCTATATTTATTTTCAATATGTCAGGACTTGATATCAAACAATCCAAATATTTTCATACTGCCTTCTATAGATTCTTAAGGTTTTCCACTGACTTCTTGTGCACATTCCCAAAGCTTGGGATCTTTCAGCAACCTTATGTTCCTGAGTACCCATAAGAGCCTTGGATTTCTTGAATTCATCTAGGCTACTACTTGGACTCTGAGGATGATCTTTGGGATGTTAAGGCTATATTCATGGTAATAAATTAAATGTGCCTGGAAGCATTCCTGGACACTGAGATCAACTGGGACAACATGACCTGTGTTCATGAACACATTTTCTTAGCATCCCAGCCTGGGTGGCTCTATGCAGACTGCCTGTTTGGAGCAATTTCATAGGATGCTCTGATTTATGAGCTAGATCTTGGAACTGTTTGGGATTGTGCTAATGCGGTGGGCCAAAAGTATGCCAGGGATATTTGTAAATATTTACTAGACTAGAGTGTTGCCTTGCAGTATCCAAGAATGTTTCTGAATGTAGTTTAATTTATTAGGATAGACTGTCTTCTAGTTCCTTGACAGGATTTGAAATGTCTATGTTTCTTCCAGCCCCCTTCAAACTGGTGAAGTAGTTGTATTCAATAATATGGACTGAAACCACTACTATAAAAAAGACAATTCATAGGTCTACTAGAATACATCCTTCTAGGCACTCAGAAGCTGAACAGTATCGTATTTTGCTCCAGAACTTGGTTTCTCTGCTACAGAACATGGAGAGAGAATGATTTTTCTCGTCTGAACTTAAAAGGAAAACACACTGAGCTTGCTTTAGGTAGTAAAAAGAGGCTAAATTATCAGTATGAAAACAGTTGTGGGGGCAGTAGGGAGTTTTGAAATTCATAGTGATGGTAGAATTAAAAATGATAGGGATGCTACTAATAAAGACCATTCCTGTTAATACCACCAATGTTGTTCAGTAGGCTGCATCTGATACCTCGGGTGCAGAAATGGCACACATCCAGGTTCCATGTTCCATCCAAATTCCATCTCCATGTCAGGCCAAATCTGGACATATTTTTCTGTCTGCCCTGTGTCAGCAGCAGAAATGGAGCTTCAGTAATCAGCCAGATTTGTAACCTGAATGAGGGGGGAACTGGACTTTGGGATTTACTGCAGAACACACTTGCTCTGTGATATAGATGTGTGATCTTAGAGGCTCTGATGCCTGCAAGTCTTAATTGGCAGGTGGAGAAAGATGTTAGAGGTGAGACATTTAAATCATATAGCCATGGAAAAAAGGATGTGGAACAAATGAGAGAATGGGAAAAATTACATCATGATGGAAAAAATAGCCACAGAGAAAGCTAGAGAAGTAGAAAACTATTTTGTGCTGGAAGGGGAAGTGCTGACATAATAAATAGTGGTGGGACAAATCAACATGTGACATCAGGACAAGATTGTTAATTTCCTCCTGGAGGTGACCTCATTGGTGCTGTCTTCAGTGGCATGTAAATATATGAATCTGAGCTGAAGCTTGTATTAGAAGCAGTGAGTGATAGAATGTTAGTATCTGAGTAGGAGTGAAGTTCTGATATTATGGGCTTATTTATCATCTATTTTAGATTGCAGATTCAATTGTCACAAACGCTGTGCATCTAAAGTACCTCGAGACTGTCTTGGAGAGGTGATTTTCAATGGAGGTAAGATGAGAAACATGTTTTCAGATACTGACAGGCCTTTTGAGGCTGAACAAGAGGCATTAGCATTTGGTTCTGTCATCTTCGGGTATTTTACATCTTTTAATTTTATCTTCTCAGTTTTTTCAACTGAGGTTGCTGAAAAATGACGAATTTTCACTGTAAAACTTACACTCTGGTGACTTCAGTTTTACTTATCCAATCTTGGCAAGTTCACTATGCTTTTATTGAGATTGCTCAAGGGAAATGAAAAAATCAAGAAGTCATCCCAATGTACAAAATTTAAATGTCTCTTGTGATCAGTCTGCTTATTGTTCACCATGAAATATATATTTTAAAATGTAAATATCAGAAGACAAGTTCCATTTTTTTGACTTTCCAATATCCATAATTTTTAGTGGCCAGAGTTAGTCCAGCAATTTAAAAGATGAAGGAGAAAGAAATAAAAAATCCAAGGCAAATCAAAACAAAGAAACCTACTCTAATTTTTGGAGACATCAATGAAGTATAACTATTTTCTGAATAGATCTTACAGAATTGAAAGAGGAATGTGGGGAACAATTTGTGGAAGAATGTTTAGTGTCTTATTTAGTGTCTAAAACCTGTCAAGTTTTAGACCAGTGTTAAGCTGATGAAATATGAAATGGATGAGCAGACAGGGAGGTGGATTAAAAACCTGTTGAGTGGGTGGGCCTAGAGGGTGGTTATCAGTGGCATGAAGACTAGTTGGAGGCTGGTAACTGGTGGTGTACCCAAGGGCAAATACTGGATTCATTCTTGTTCATTAATGACCTGGATGATGGGGCAGTGTACCCTCAGCAGGTTTGCTGGTGATATGCCAGAGGGTTGTGCTGCCATCCAGAGGGACTTCAACAGTCTGGAGAAATGAACTCAGGGGGACTGTTGGACCAGATGACCTTCAGAGGCCCCCTCCAACTTCAGCCATTCTATGGTTTTTGTTTTGCCTTGATCCTTGCCACACATATTTTTGGGTGGAATAAAATTGGTGACATGTAGCAGATTGCATCAAACTACAACTTGATTCAGAGGCCTGGGGAGCAGCATTGTTAGCCATGGCACAGTGTATGCTATCCATTCATGCCTACCTTCTCCAGCTCCAAGCTCTTGGCTGGTTCTTGAGCTTAGTGGTCATAAACAGTAATGTGCAACATGATGTTGCTGCAGCCTGTGTTCATCACCTTTGTGATGCTAAGGTGCTGGAGCACATAGTTTGGGAAGTATGGTTTCATACAATTCTTCTGTGGACCTAAGAAGTCATTTATTTTTTGTTCTTTCTCCCACTCTGAAATTGAGTTTGCCTCAGATATAAAAAAAATCTAAGGGAAAAACGCTGAACCAAAAAAACACCCAAAAATCTACAAAGGAAGGTATTTTTATGTCTTAATTCTTAGTTTTCCACAGCTTTTAGAAACACTGAACGTCTGCCAGCAGAAAATCAAATGTGAATAAGATCTGTTCTGCTTTTCTCTTTTCCTGCAATACCACAGCACCCCTGTTCTCCCTTGCTTTAGCTGTTATGGGCTACAAGGGCAACGAGACCAGAGTTGAGTTTCTGTTGATGGAGAATTTCATTTGCCCAGGAATAATTCTCTGGGTCATCTTGGGCCATCAAAAGGTTACTTTGTCCAGATGAATAGTGTAGCAGAATTACTTAATGAGATTTAGGTTTAGACTTTAAACTATTCACTCTGTTTCTTTCAACATGGTTCTTGTTTTGGTTGGGTCTCTATTACCTTGGCATTTAGCAAAACCAAATTGATAATGTTCATTAGCATACTGTGCATTGTTTAGCAAAAATGTGAAGATCTTGTATTTTGTGATTGTACTTTCATGTTTACTTGCATAAATGTGAACTGAAGAAAAAAAATTTGGGGTTTTGGAGGATTTTAGTATTTTTTTTTAACTGTGTCTTTGAAATAGTATTTGAATCATGTGTTGTTTCCAGAACCTGCTAGCCCAGGCCAGGACTTGGATATGCCAATGGAAGTCGATAGCAGTGAAATGAACAGTGATGGTAGTCGAGTTCTAGATGATGCTGAAGAGCCCTCTCCTCCCGAGGACAAAATCTTCTTTATGGATCCATCTGATCTTGATGCAGACAAGGATGAGGAAGCTGTCAAGACAATCAGGTAAGTCATAAGGTGGATTTATTTGCTCTGGATGGGTTTTGTTGCATATTGTGAGTGAAATGTTTCTGATTAGCCCAGTTTTACTGCTGAAACTGTTTTTTCATTTGTGTGGGGTTTTTGTAGCTTGAAAATACTTCATGAAGTTCTCCTGTCTAAAGAAAATCTGAAACAGAAATAAATTAGAAGAATATAGTCTCTTTTCATTGGAAAAAGTGTTGTGCTATGACTGTTCAAAGCATGGTAAAACTTATGGCTTTACAAGGCTAATACATGATTAAGGTCTTTGTGACTTCAGCCTAATTTAGTTACTGTCATATACGTGTGGATTCAAAAGGAATTATTGAGATATTTTAATATTTACATCATAGTCTATATGCATTTTAGGGAAAAGTTTGCTTTATTTATCTTGAACGTGATTTTTCTGAAGTCTTTTATCCAGTAACTGTTACATAGTTCCTTAAATCAAATTTGGTCTTTTTACTTGCTGTATTGTTCTGAATAGTGTCATCCTTAGTAATTCTTAGTAGCTTAAAAACAGTTGTATTTGTTGAAGGTTATTGCAGCTCAGGGCTTAATAGCAAATTTGTGAGGAAGAGCATATAATGATACTTTCGCAACTTTCGGTGCTTTGTAGCTCAAGAACTTCCTGAGTTGGAAGCAGCATTTACCTCTAAGTAGTATTTTTCCATTTATTTCTAATCAGATTTGAAGTAATTTAAGTTTTTTGGCATATAGAGCATCCTGTAGCCAATTCTATAGTGTAACTGTGTGTTGTGTTAAAGCATCTTTACATTTTTGGGTTTGAATCTATCTGGTGATTTTGTGTGTTTATAGATGTTTCTGTTAGTGCCACATGTAGGAGCTCTGGTGTTAGACAGGGAGTTTGGTGGTTGATTTCATCTTCAGTGCTATTCAAACCTGTACATTTAACTAATGAATATCTCTGAGTATTAGAGATTGTCAAATCCTTGTCTGCAGATAGAATTTTCTACTGCAGTCGCAATTTGAATTAACACACCCCTCTTTCTATTTTCATAAATTGAAAGTATGCTTAGATAGGGACCTTCATTGGTGAGAATACTAAGAAGCAGCATAGTCAGCTTACACAAACAAGAGAAAATAATAGTTATGCTGATGTTAGTAATATTTTAATACTTTATTAAGACCAGCAGTCTCAGCAAGAGGATGATTTCTGTAGGTGTCCTCACTCCAGTGTGCTTCTTCTCTGTTCCTTAGAGTAATTTATGTACTGCAATACTCCCTGTAGGAGAGGTAGTGGGAGCTAATCAATACCTTATCAATTTCATCCATCAACTAAGTTTGTAGGGGAAACAAAGGTGCCTGTTCCTGAAAATTATGGACTAAATGTGTAGTACCAGTCTAATTGCAGTACTGTTGTATTTTAACTTGTTGCATATTAAACTATTGTATCTCTCTTTTTTAGTCCTTCAACAAGCAATAATATTCCTCTCATGCGAGTTGTACAGTCAATCAAACACACAAAGAGGAAGAGCAGTACAATGGTGAAAGAAGGATGGATGGTCCACTATACTAGTAGAGACAATCTGGTCAGTTACATTAGTTTCTTCCTTCATTAAGTTAAGCTATTTCTCTAAACCATTGTATTTTATTTCTAGTGTAGATATTCTGATTTAAAGTATCATTTGAAAGACCTTAGCTGTGGTGTTAATTATGAAAAAATCTGGTGCAAGGGAGAAACTGTAGTTTATTTAAAATTCTTCATGTTGTGATTGAACAGTAGTTTTCCTTTTCCTCTTTAGGAAGGAAAAGCATCTCTAAACTGTCTCAAATGAATTGTATGTGTAGTATTTCAGCCTTCCTGAGATGATAATTTGCTTGTCTTCTTTCTCTTTAGCAGTAGAACTAAATGTTTGCATCTTTTTTTAATTCTATTACATGGAAAATTGGAAATCATTAGAAAATGACAAGTACTGAAGTGGTTTGCATTATTATTCAAATGATCTAGGTGTTTTTAAATATTTAGGTGTGGATATGGGAGCCCTGCATTCCTCTAGCAATTTACTCTAAAAGTAAGCATTATTGAATACCACCACCCCTCAAACTCATGGTTTCTCTTGATGTCAATGGAATAAACAGTTGTGGCTTGACTGTGTGTCCTTGGGTATGCAAGCATCCTCCAAAAAGACTGTGGTTTGTTGTCAGTGCTAGCAATAATGATCTCTTAACTGAGCCTTCTTAGGCAAGCTCCTTTGTTTTGTGTACCGAGGAGGAAGATAAGGAAGAGTAACAGGGTTCCTTAGTTGTCTGGTGGGAGGCAGTGAATCCTCTTGTCTATTGGTAGATGAACGAAAAGGATGAAGTCAAAAAGTTCCCAGATCTTGTGGAGAATTATATCATATTGAGACTGTTCATGAAAGGCAGCATAAATACTTTTGCATTCTTTAGCTTTGTGGCATCTGATTGAAAGGAACTTAAGGAGTTCAATGAAACAAAGCTATTTAAGTTCTGCTGAAATCAAGCTGAGGGGTGATAATAATCAAGTTACTATAATATTTTCACTTTTTGTGATCATCAACTGAACCGACTGCTTTAAGTGGTCTGTCAGAAAGTGTGTTACAAAACACTTCTTTCAGGTGCAGTTTTCTAATACCTAGATGTATGTACCACAACATATTTCAAAGGAGGTTGCAGTCAAGGCTACAAAACAGTCACAATTATCATCAGGTGGCTATGGAAAAACTCTCCAGGTAGGAGATAAAGGTGAACATTTCTACAGGGTATACCTGGTATTCAGCTGTGATTTAAACTTTCATACAACCACTGTTGTGGCCTTTTTTTCAATCTCCTCATAGAACAGTGGTCAGATGATACACCTTAGCTTAGTTCGATTTTCCCTATCTGTCATTCTGACTGCTACTTCGACGACATCTACTGAAAAAGGACATTCAAATGAAGTGGAGTATTCTGACTCAAAGCAAGGTACCTTCAGCCAAACAAGATCTCATAGAGCTTCCTAATGGGAGGAGACTTCCGTAGTAGGCATTACAGCATTGTCTATTTCCCTTGACTGCTCAGTTCTCAGCAATGTCAGGCTGTTTCCTATTCCTGAAACAACTTGGGCTTTCTATCAGTTCGAAACAGGTTTATTTTACCAGCAGTATCTGTTTGTTTCTTGTGTTCACTGAATAACAAGATATTTCACCCTTTGTAACAAGAAGTTTTTGTATCATCTCTATTCGTTTTCTGACCCTGAGCCCATCCTTTCTAAGAATAGGATATGAGGCAGATTTTGAATCCCTGAGTAAGTTACCAATCTATTCCTTAGTTCCCCTCTTCTGAAGTATTTCCTGATTCATGATTTAGTAAAGAGCACATGTGTCCAAAGGACAGGTTTACCCTTTTGCTTTCACCTATTTTCCATTCAGTGCTGTCTGGGAATTCCTTTTAGTTGAATCCATTCACAACCTAGCTTTCTGTGTCTAACTCCTGTAGGCAGTCTTAGCTTCCCCATGACCGAAGTGATTTAAGTGCTGCCTAAATACACCAAAACCCACCCAACTCTGCTTTTAATATGACAAGGTTTATATAATATAATAATTTTCAAACTTTGTCATCCTAGGTCAGTTAGGGGTCTTGGATTTTTGTCACAGAAAAATGGGAATGGGTTTCTAACTATCAAGTGCAAGCAAAATATGTTAGATTCATGCAGCCAATATTAACTTTCTAGAAGCTTCTTTGTTTTGAGGAATATTCTTACACTTAAATTGCAAGACAGTTATGTGCAACAGTTTATTCATGTTGCTCGTTGTTGGAGACTTCCACCAACTGGCTCTTTAGTCTGTCTTGATTTTTTTTTTACTCACCCCCAAGGTATTTTATCCATTTGAAATTAATAATGTGTCTATTACAATTGTTACTAAATTCAAATAATTCAGATTTTTGAGCACATGCATCTGGAATAAAACCTGTGTAGTAACTGTTGTTTCCTGTATGAGGTAACTACTGTTGTCACTGCTATTCCTGTAAGGTAAATGATATTTTTGCTGGTTTATGGAAATAATTTTTGAGCTTTTTCTTCAATTAAAAAAAATCTTTACTCCCAAAGTTTACTTTTTAATTTCTGTATTCTGAGATGCAGCTGTAGATTAATTTTAATTAATTATCTTGGTAATTTAAAGCATTTCTTATTTAAATAATGAGGTAACAAAAGCCATATCAGTGATTTATTCCTTATGTAATCGTACTGTGCATTTTGTAGAGAAAAAGGCATTACTGGAGACTGGACAGCAAATGCCTCACACTATTTCAAAATGAATCTGGAACAAAATATTACAAGGTAAGTAACGATGAGTCATAATTATGTTTCACTTGATTTACTCAGTGCTTTATGGATCTGAAATCTGCTTATGAGAAGTATAAGTATTATCTCCATTTCTCCATCTCTTTTTTAATCAAAACTGCAACCAGGTTAATTGTTGGCCAAAGCCTGTAAGTGAGAAGGACCAAGACTAACTCTGAGAAGTTGCTTGCAGCTGCTGTTCTAATCCCCTTGAGTATGTCTCTCCTTACATTTTGCATGTACTGTTCTGAATTACCTGGCATATTAAGCTTTGCTCATGATTGCTAGGAAATTTCTTTGGCTGCCAGTCAAATGAAGGCTAGGATTTTGTGTTCTCTGAGTAGTGACTGAAAGTTTGCATGCTTATGTATTTTATTTCAAGGTTTCCAAAATTAAATTATTCCCAACTGTACAACTGAAAGTTGCAAGAAAGATTTAGAAGAAAATTTACTGTGCAGACTGGAGTTTATATGAATGGAGCTTATTGTATTGTTAATATAGTATTGGGTTCAGTGGTGGAATATTCAGAAAATGCATTTGAATGTATAAACAGGATTTTCCCTTTCTTGTCTTATACCTTTAGGTGTGGGTCCAAATCTTGCAGCTTCTTCCATTATAACATCTCTAAGATCAAGCCTTTTCTCTGTACATCCAGCTAAACTTGCCCAGATCCTTTTCATCCCTATCTTGACCAATGCAGTCTCTTCTCAGACCTCTCTGATACTTATATTGCCCTGTGCATTCAAAACACAGCTGGTAAAAAGTGTTCCTTGCTTGTTGCTCCATTATGCCACTGCTTTTAGTCCTTTGACTTGCCCCTTTGCATCCCTTATTTTAACTGCTATATCTCAGGTTGTTTGTCTTTGCTATTAGAATCATTCACAGTTTTTGCCTTTACATTTATTTGCTCTTCATCTTAATCTGCTACTGTCTCTTGTCTCCCTACGGCCAGCCTGGTGTTCACTTGCTTGTTCACTACTCTTGCAAGTGACACACACCTCCACACCTTCCCAAGTACGTGGAATGCATTCCTCCTGCCAGTGTGAACTTGCAACCCTGTCTTTCTTCAAATCTCTTCTCAAGTACTACTTGTGCCAAAGTCTTAAACTGAGAGCAGTCAGTATTATTATCTGTATGAGGGAATCTTTACCCAAAATGATTCAGATGCATGAAGCAGTGCTTACTTGTGACTAGCTTGTGTAATTACATCCTCTTTTTAATATTTTTGTTTCACTTTTCTCCCCTCTCATGCTCTTCTCTAGCTAAGCTGTATAAACTACAATGGGAAAATGGTCATTCTGTAGTTGTGCATCATTTACCCATGTGATGGAGTTGTGTCTCATGATGAGCGCAGATGTAGTTTCAGTAGCAAATAGTATAGTTGTATAGAGAGAACTCTGGTGGGCTCAAAGTCTCTCTAGGCTTGTATATAGAAATTCAGAAAACTGTGGATGGGTGGGCAATGGTCATTCACAGTTTGTCATTAGTTATGAAGCTTGGTGTTTCGATTTTATTTTTTTGATACATTTGATTTGATTTCTTTGCAATGCTTCAAGTCTTGAGTATTAGTATATTAAAATGTTATGTGCGTTTTCATTTTTTAATTTTTAATATCTTTCTTCAGGAGATTCCACTCTCAGAAATTCTCCAGGTGACTCAGCCTCGAGATTTATCAAACGTGGTGCAGGGCAGCAACCCGTACTGTTTTGAGATCATCACTGACACGATGGTGTACTTTGTTGGCGAAAACAATGGCAGCAGTCTTCACAGTCCAGTTCTTGCTGCCTCCGGAGTTGGACTTGACGTAGCTCAGGGCTGGGAGAAAGCCATTCGTCAGGCTTTGATGCCAGTCACTCCTCAAGCTAGCGTTTGCACTGCTGCAGGACAAGGAAAAGATCACAGTAAGCAGGCAGACAAGGCACTATTACTCATATGCTGAAGCAGTTAATGGTAGCAGTTCCTTTTGGGAAAGTGCTCATTTAGAGTGAAGTATTGTCTGTTGAATCTCTGCTGAATTGGGTGCATAATTTTCCACAATTCTCTAGAGTGACACTCAGGTTTGTGAAGGGTGGGCAAATCCTTTTAATCTGTTGTAGCAGGAATCAGCAAAGAATCAGATTTACATTATGAATGCATGTTGTAGAGCTTTATTGTAGGAGCATTAAGAACTCAGATGTAGTTGCTGTATGTAAAGAGGGAACATAGATTAGATATTTCTAATACACATAAATAAATAGATTCAGATTATATGCATATATTGTGAAAGAAGTAAATTTGAATGCTTTTGCATGTTATCCCCTATATATTATATATATTTTAAATTCTCTGAGATCTTGGTAGCTAAGGAGAAGAAAAGGAGTTAGTGTTGCAATGTAAATCAGTGATGGAAAGAACTTTCGCTAAGTTTTGGGTAGTTATAAGAAGTACCCTATTCTTATGCACCTGTGCTCCTTTTGCTTCTCTGGCATAGGATCATATTAATTATCAAGGGTCCATTAAACTATATATTGAGTTCTTTCTCTTCAGGCATCTCCTTGTTCCTTGCAACAACATTCATTCACTTTCTCTACTGAGATTTATGCTTTCATTTTTTAGTTTCCTTTCATCCTCCAGCTACTCTTTAATCTTCTTTCAGTGAAATTTTCTTTTGCAGGAGATTGAGATTTGGCTACTCTGCATCAGCAACAGTTAAGAACATGTAATTGCTAGTCTGAAGTAAAGGCACTTTCTGAAAATGCAACCATGGTCTAAAATAGTAAATTATGAAATGCCAGTACTGGTATCAGTATTTAATTACAGTGAAGAAATACACCTGTAAGATGGTACCTCATACCTGGCCTTATATATATGTAAAATGCCACTTTCCATATGGAATTCTTAGTTCCAAGCAGATATATATACATACTAACTCTGTTTTCTAGAACCTAGGGGTTACTGTTGCTGACAGACTTGCAAAGAAAGTTGCTTTTTCCAAAACAACTGTTTTTCCAGATATAAATAGTAACATTTTGGTGACATTGGTAGGGAATAGAACTACAGGGGTAGATACTCAGGCAAAGTATTTTAGCATGTTTAGGATTGTAGGAGTATAAGAAACTACTATGAGTTGGGGAGTGACATTTATGTGTTCGTAGACAAGTCATGTTGGTTTTTAAACTCTGATAAGCCCACAAAATGTCTGTTCATCCCTCTTCTTCCTACAAATTGTGATGCATGAAATGTATCCCAAGAGCCTTTCAGAAAAGTAGCCTTTAGTTGAAAAATAAAGTCCCGAGAGTCTCAAATATGTTCTTTTAAATGAAAATACCAAAAGGAGGAGGGAGACATTGCTAGTGCTTGAAATACTTGCAGCATCAGGGAATTTGCAGTGTCAAAATGTCTGCAAGACCATAGGTAGTCATTTTGTGCTAATTCTCCCCAGGAAGTACCTAGAAATGAGGATGCTCTTCCAGTCTGACCCATGGGAAAGAATCCTTTCTAACTTTGTACCTGTAGTTTGAGATGGGATGTTTCTTTGTGGGATGTTTCTGAGCTGAAATGAAACAATTAGTCAGTGGTTTTCTTGGTATAGATTACATATCGAATTATGGCACCACTGATTTTTTCAGAAGTGACTACTTTTCAGCCCTTACTCTTGCCTATTGCAGACACTAGAAAAATTATTTTATTTGGAAGGAGTAACTCAGTCATTACCTACCAGATATTTTGTATTCTGTAGCCATCTGTGGAGATGGGTTCATTGTGTTCTCTTTAAACAGCTTTAAAAACTGTGTCTTCATGTTCTAGTTACCTTGTTGCAGTTTGTGTTGACCTTAGGATCTTCTTTGCCCAGCTTCTTGTTTTTCCTTGGGTTCTGTGTTATTAGTTATTCCAATACAGGCTTGACTATAGTCAATAATCAGTAGGCAAGGCTATAATTGCAGTTCATATTTCTGATGCAGAGTCACATATTTCAGAGTATCTTTGAGAATTAGTATTTATTACTATCTTATCTCTGTGAATTCCTTCTTTGAGATAAAGCACAAGTGGCAAAAATCAGATACAGTCATTTTCTTTGTTCTCTAAAATTGTGTTTTTAAAGCTCAAGACTCTTTGTAGGGTGATAATGGCTCTCCTCAAAGTGTTCGGGGTTTTTTGAGGTTTTTATGTTTCTTTTTTTTTAGAAGTTAAAATAACAGAATCACAGAATTGTTAGGGTTGGAAGGGACCTCTGGAGATCATCTAGTCCAACCTCCCTCCAAGGCAGGGTCACCCGGAGCAGGTTACACAGGAATGTGTCCAGGTGGGCCTGGAATGTCTCTGGATAGGGAGACCCCAACAAGGAATGATAGGTGTCCATTAGTCTGAGACTCTTTGCTTTGGTATTGGAAGTCAGAGGGGAGGGAGGGGTGTTCTCTGGCCTCCTTGGTACATCTCTTCTTGTCCATGCATCATATTATTCCTGTAATGAAAACTTCATGTCAACGTCTGCTGTAGACTGAACAATTCTTTATCTGGTGCCTTTACTTGCAAATTACATTTCCCAAAGATGTTCATATATTCCAAGGATTGATAACACTTCTGTAGTTTATCCATGAAACAAAGATATTTTTTTTTTTATGAGCTTTATTGCTTTTTTAATTATCAGTTCTTTCGTTACTTGCTTTCCTTGATTTGTTTCCTTTTCTTATGCACTATTTCTTTATATCTTGGTGCCACAAAAAATAAGCAACCACATTCATTTGACTATAGGAGATCTATCTGGTCCTCTTGCTTATATTTTTCTATATTACTTCCAGTTATCGTTATTCATTTAATGAACTCTGATACAATTGCTGGATTACTGTTGCTTTTGGTTCTGCAGCTGTCTATTGTGTACACTCATATTGTTCTATTATTTTTGTAATCAATACAAAATACAATAGGACAAAAATAGACAAATAATCCCAGCAAAACTTCCATGGTTATTATTCTAATCAATTTGTGAAATATGAATTCCAGGGTATGATGTTTCTGCAGAAAAATGGTTAAATCATTTCACCATGATTGGGTTAGAAGTCAGTATAGGGTTTTCGTTGATTTTTCATTTCCCTTCCCCCTCTTTTACTAAAAAAAAGTCTGCCCTTCCTCTTTACTTACTCGGTTTTATCTTCTTTATTTCAGAAGAGTTGTCTCTAAGCATCTCTGTTTCAAATTGCCAGGTCCAGGAGAATGTGGTGAGTTGTGCATTGTATTATAACGGTATTTATTTATCAGGGTATTACAAACTAATTGGTAGTAACAGCGTCTGGATGAGTAAACAATACCAGGGCACTGTAGTTGAAGAAGTCAATGGCACATGCAGGAAGTAAACTATTTACCTGCCACAGCTGTTAGTTTGTATGAAACTGTGTCCCTGCTTACAGTGCAGCTTAGTGGATCCTCTTCAGGAAAAGTTTGTTGTGTTTTCCCACTCCCTTCAGTGTAGTGATGGTACCCTTTACAGAGTTTGATTAGTGCCAAATAAAATACAGCTTAGCCAGTACTCACTAATACAGTCTTGAACATTTTGATTACTCCTGATGTTTGTGATTTCTTTTTTTCATGCATTAGGATATCAGCTCTGTGTACCAAATATTTGCCGATGAAGTGCTGGGTTCTGGTCAGTTTGGTATTGTATATGGAGGTAAATGGCATTATACTCTATTATGCATTTATTAAGGTAGAATGTCTATTTGATAAAATTAGCTTTTTCACATTTACTTAGCTGTATCTAGAATGTCTAGGTGAAGTTTGTCATCTTAAAAGTTTTGTTTGGATTACTTTTTCTTGTGTCTCTGCAGTTTTATGTACATTCTCACATTACATAATTAAATTTTACATTAAATTTAAATTATGTTATTTAAATTCTTGCATTCACAGTTTTGCATTGGCCTCATAATCAGTTTAGAATATGCATTGCATTTTGACCACAGTTAAATACTGAACAAACATAGTCTGAATTTGCCTTTGATTAATGATTTGGAAGTTTTTTTTATACTGCAAATTCTAACACTTGTCTGTGTTACGTGGTATTAGAAGTGATGTATTTGAAGAGGCCGTCAGTTAGACCTGTTTTGAATGACACCTGAGAGATGTGACCAGAAGCCATTAGAAAAATGCATAGTTTATGGTTTGACAGTATTTATGCAAATGTATTATTGACAGATTTTATGCAAACCAATTTCTGTCAACAGGAAAAATTAGAGAAATGAGTCTTTGTCAAGAGTTTTAATCCTAGATTTCAAGTGTAGTTTTAAAAAAACCCACTATTGCAGCATGTAACTTTTTTATAGTATGTAATCACAAAAAAGAAATACCAGAAGTGTATCATGTGAACTCTTTCTATATTTTTTTTTAAATCTCATGTTATATCTCAAGTGTTGAGAAAACGAGAGACCATAAATCTGGAAAGGAAGAAAAAAACATAAGTAATGATTTAAAAGTGATAACCTTTCTGCTTTTGTCATGTTTTCCTTCTAGTCAGGAGGTATTGTGGCTATTTTTCTGTGTGCCAATTGTGTAGTTAGATACTCTATTACTTCTAAACTGCTTGATGGAAATACATTTTGGTGTGGTTTTACATCACTCTTGAGAGATGCCAATTTTTTTCCCCACTTTATTTCTTAGAGCATAGTGTGAATCAAAGTGTACTCCCTCTATTATGAATAGAAATGCAAAAATGCAGACACTATTTTAATGATTGGATTTTATTTCTAAATGTATTCTCCTAAATTGCCTTGTCGATACATTTCAGCTTGATATTTTGCATGATTCAGTGCTTATAAATGCTTGTAAGCATAATAAAAACTTATGAAAAGCTTTCATTATATTATTTTTTTCCTTAATGAGGCCTTAAAATATATAGGATATGGCAAAATCACAGGCTGAAAGAATATGATAAGAGAATATAAAAGACTGTTGTTTTGCTGACTCTGCACACTGCTTAATTGTTGCTGGTGTTTGGGGAGACTAGATCTAGTAAGTTCTAATACTGGCTTATCCCCGCTTGTGTAGGCTTACTGAAATAATGGTAACCAAGCCTTTTATTTAAACAAATAATGGTAAAACTATGTTGCTTTCATTGTTCCAGGGTTTATGTTTGTGTTTTTCTTCTTTCTGGTGGTGAGGGGGTTTTGTGTCCTCTATCCTCCACAAACGTATCCAAAACTGCAAATCAAGAAGCAATAGGATATAGATATCCAACTGCTGTTTCAGTGAGAACAGTTTCCCTTTTTCCTACTTTTGTTAGTTTGAAGAGGCTGAGAAATGGAGACAGAAAAAATTATTCTTGACTGTTTCTTGTTGGTGTAAAACTTGCACTGAAACCTGGTTGGTTGTGTTTTCCTTAAGAAAAGGAATTTTTGAGCTGCTTTTCTATTAGTCTTTCTTCAGGTTCCATTTGTAGCTATAGTCTAGCTTCTGTAGTTCAGTGTTTTGTTTGTTTGGTTTGCTTTATGTTCTTTAGCAGCCTAGCATTTGTCTTCTGTGTTTTGCATCTAGTTTGTAACTGATTTATTTCTGCTACATTTAAATGTAATTTCCTTCATCCGGTGGAGATAAATGATGTTTAAGGCAGGTGCATTAGTTCACAGAATCACAGCATATGCCAAATTGGGAGGGACCCACAAGGATCACAAAGTCCAACCCTTGGCCTTGAACAGAACTGCCCCCAAGAGTCACACTGTGTGCCTGAGAGCATCATCCAAACACTTCTTGAACTCTGTCAGGCTTGGTGCTGTGACCACTGCCCTGGGGAGCCTCTTCCAGTGCCCAACCACTCTCTGGGTGTAGAACCTTTTTCTAATACCCAACCTAAACCTCTCCTGACACAACTTGAGGCCATTACCTCGGGTCCTGTCCCTGGTCACCACAGAGAAGAGATCAGTGCCTGCCCCTCCTCTTCCCCTCTTGAGGAAGTTGTAACTGCAGTGCAGTCTCTCGTCTTCTCCAGGCTGAACAGACCAAGTTGCCATGCCCTTCCCTAGCCCTGGCCACCAGTGCTGACTGCAGAGCATCAGGGAAGGCCAGCTGGGGGGTTGGTGAGGTGTAGCTGTACTGGTGGAACGCTCTGTGCCACTTGTGCTGTAGCTGTGTGTCATCCCTTTTCCTAAAATGGCTTCCAGAGCTTTCACTGAGTGGATAATGACTTATTTTTCCTTGGTGCAGACTTACTATTCTATATTAGTTTAGGATTAAATGTCTTAGATTGCCAAGGTCTTCCAATGTGCAATCCCGTTAACCTCTGTGATGTGACTGTGACAGAAGTCAGTTTAACAGCTGTGAAGAAGAAGCTGGGTAGGCATTACAGCTGCCCACTCAGCCCTGGAAACAGCTTTCCTGTGTATTGTAGAATCCTTCTTGCATAGCTGATGCAGGAGGCAACAAGGAGTAGTATGTGGTGCTCTGTGCATGGTTTTGTTCTTACCACAACCTGTTAGAGCTTTTTGATCCCAGTAGACTGCTCCTGGCTGTTAAATGTGTTGTTGCTCCTCAAAGCACATGATTACTCTCTTGTTCCTGTAGAGTATTAGGTGTGTGATTTCCTGTGTATGTGGAGCCTGTGAAAGTATGAAGTCACTGTAGAGGGCTTGTAGATCTTTCTTCACTTTGGCTTTGAATTGTTTTGTTGTTTTTTTACAGAAGACAGGCAATATTCTGGGGGGTAGGTATTACTTACTCGTGTGCAAGTTCCTTGCACAAGCAAAAACTTCAGCTAATATGTCTAATGTCCATGTGTGTACCTGACAGCAAAGTAGTGACTAGTTTAAACTTAGTCTACAGGTACACCTGTTGAGGCTGATCACTTCTTTTACTCATATACCAGTTGCAGTTTTAATTATAAATGTAGTGATACTGTACACTTGACAGAATATACTTATTTACCCCAAAGGGAATTTTTGTAATGTTTTATGCCTGTGAATTGCTTCTACCTCTTGATGGCTGATTTTGATTTTCTGTTTAGGAAAACACAGGAAGACTGGAAGAGATGTGGCTATCAAAGTCATTGACAAGATGAGGTTTCCAACTAAACAGGAAAGTCAGCTTCGTAATGAAGTAGCCATTCTCCAGGTACAAAAGTGTTTTTGGATCATACTGGAGTTTTGTCTCAAACCATTAATGAGATTTTGTATTGTATGTAAGTGCTGTGACTGGATTTTTAAATCTACATATGTGATTTCTGAGTACTTTTTAAGAGGGAGTCTTATAAGAGCAGGAATTCCTGAGTACTTGGTAGAGTTGATAACTTGGGAGTAGTACGTGCCACCTGAAGGGGACTCACCAGTGACATATACTTTGGCTCCATGTTGTCTCCCTCCGGTAACAGGAATCTGTATTATTTTCTGCTGTCTTCCACTACTGGTTCCTCAATTTCTGAGTGTTATTCTTACACTCAGTGGCTTGAGTACAGAGCATCCATCTACTCTGAAATTAATCATTATGGATAATTTGTGTTAAACAAATTAGTCTTAGTAGTTACAATTGGTATGTTTCATGGCTTGATGTTTGTTTCAAGCTAGTTTCTTACATCAAACATCATGCATTTTTTTACCTTTAACTCTCCATTGCTTTTTGATTTGTGGTGCAGCATTTCTGTGTAATTGAGGATATTTCATACTGTTTTTATTTTAGTGATGTACCTATGCTACTTTATTTTAGAATTTGCATCACCCTGGGATTGTGAACCTGGAATGTATGTTTGAAACTCCAGAGCGTGTCTTTGTTGTGATGGAAAAGCTGCATGGGGATATGCTAGAGATGATTCTTTCCAGTGAGAAAAGTCGACTTCCAGAACGAATAACTAAGTTCATGGTCACTCAGGTTGGCATTCAATTTCTCTGCTTTGAGTGGAAAGTCCATTTTTGGCTTTTGTAATGATGAGAGGATGAAATTTTAAGGTTATTTAAAAGAGACAGAACAGAGGACTACACTTCTGATGAAAGTCGAATAAACATGAAAAGAACTTTGAACGTTAATTATGTCAATTTTTCTGTTCTTTCCTAAGACATAACATTATGGACATCTAAAGATTAATGGCAATACAGTAAGCATTCAAGAATACAGAGGAGGAGGGGAAAAAAAGGGAGAAGGGGAAATAAAATCCATTGGTTCCAAGTCTTGATAGGCTGGGAAAAAACAGTACTTGCACAGTATATATGGGTTTGATCTTGAGGACTGTGTTGATATAAATTGCTGTATTGGTTAGTGTGTGTGTCTTTTGACACTTCTGATCTGATTTAATATGTTCTGAAAATGTTCTTTCTTTTTTGTAGATACTTGTTGCTTTGAGAAATTTACACTTCAAGAATATTGTGCACTGTGATTTAAAACCAGAAAATGTACTTCTAGCATCAGCAGAACCATTTCCTCAAGTGAGTGAAGATTAAAAAGTGTTTCTTTCATCATTTTTCACTGTTCTTTTTTTAAAGCAATACAGGCATTGCATCTTAAAAAGCGACAACTTGTGGGATTGTTCAACCGCCTTAGTGCAGAATTCCTGGAACTGCATGTGTTATAGATGTCTCTTTTTTCCCCTTCCCCCCACTAAATGCCTTTAGTGCATTGCTGTTCCTTATGCCCTGAGAAGGGCTTACTAATTTGGGGTTAAGTGTAGGACTTGATCTGGATCTTTTTATCTGTACAAGTGCCTGATTTGTTCAAGTTAAGGAACTGTTGCAGAACCATGAATATTTGAGCATTGGTGCATGTGCCAGCTCTTGATGCTTTTTAACTGGATGTTCTGTCCAGAGCTAGCTGGGTCTGAATTTGAGCTAAAATTCATTGTGTGATTTCTGTGTAGGCTGAAGTCTCCAGCTTCAGGAATAAGATTAAGAGCAATGTGATATGGCTGGGATTGATGTGTGTTTTTGACTTTGACTCTCTGCTTTGTGAGGGTGCAGATTTACCTTTGAAAATGAGCTGAGTTTGGAATCAAGTTTTTTGTCCTTATTTGCACACTTGAGGCCAGGTACTACATGAACTGCCTCAGAGCTCAGAGCTGAGGTTCATGCCTTGATCTGAAGCATGGCTGATTCACAGTCTGCAAAACCAGCAACCTAAAACTTTAACTTGGCTGGCTTACATAATGTTTTGTCTCTGTTTTAATGCATTCCACGTTTAACTGATGGCAGAAAGGGTATCAAGTACCATGCTGGTCTTGGGCAGTAGCATGCTTTGGAGACCAAGCAGAGATTTCTCAGTGTAAAATCTGTTTCTTTTGCAGGTGAAGCTGTGTGATTTCGGCTTTGCACGCATCATAGGTGAAAAGTCTTTCAGGCGCTCTGTGGTGGGGACTCCTGCTTATCTTGCCCCTGAAGTGCTCAGGAGTAAAGGTTACAACCGCTCCCTGGACATGTGGTCAGTAGGGGTCATTGTCTACGTGAGCCTCAGTGGTACATTCCCATTCAATGAAGACGAGGATATAAATGATCAGATCCAAAATGCAGCATTTATGTACCCACCAAATCCTTGGAAGGAAATTTCTAGTGAAGGTAAAGAAATGAATTTTCTCTATTAGAATGTTTTTATGTAGCGATAACACATTCAAATGCTTAGACCTCAAGGTTCAGTGAGAAAGGAGTGTGTGAATTTGAGTTTAGTAGACTATGCCAAAGTGGATAAATATGACCTGGCATACATTTGTGAAAGATAAATTTTTAAATATAATACTTTAGATCATTTTCAGGGCAGGAGAGTTAATAGATTTAGCAAGAAAAAGGAATTGCATGCATGAGGAGTGGGATGAATAATCTGAAACTTCCCAAAGTTCCCAGTGAAGGGTTAAATCATGTGAATATTTGCTGAATGCTGATCTCAAACCATTTTTAATTTAAACTATAATCACTGAAATAATTCAAAGTTGAATCTGGAATTGAAGTTTTGTACATTAGCAAGTATGGATTGAAATGTCAGGTCTGAACAATCTAGAAGTTTACAAGATTGTTCTTGAGCTCTCCAGTGCCAGCTTTGGTATTAGTAATGTGTACATGGCTAATACACAGGTAGACGTGGGAGGACAAATATGAAAGTATACAATAGTGGAAGTTCCTACGTAATTGTGGAACACAGGATTATGCTCAAGCTTTTCAGGCACCTCTGAAAATCACTAAAATCAGTAGGGAAAAGATTAATGAATAACATAGTAAAGCTTTTCGTGTTTCCATCAAAAATAGAGAGTAATTTACCACATACCTATTTTGTAGCCTCATTTAACATAAACAAAGCTAAATATGAACTTGGTTAAATTTAAAACAGGTCAGTAGGATACATGCATGTAAAATTCATTTCTGCTGCAGTGTGTGATTGATGACGGAGGTGATTAGTATTTAAACAATACAATTTCTGTTCTGTTCTTCTTTGTCAGCCATTGATTTAATTAACAATTTGCTTCAAGTGAAGATGAGAAAACGTTTCAGTGTTGACAAATCCCTTAGTCACCCATGGTTACAGGTAAACCCATCTGCCTTTTTCACTGTGTTCATAATGGGTGAATCATGATTTTTTGGCTGAAATCCTTGAGATTCTGCCATCACATTCTGCTAACAAGCATTCATGGGGGCTTGAGTATTTCCGGATTTAGCTTTATGTGATCCAGGATTCTGCCCATCTGTTCATGCCTTTTTACCTCAAGGGAAATTTGCCTTGTTGTTTGTGTCTCCTGCTTTTTGCTTTCTGTCTGACACCAACATGGTTTTATTCTTTTGGCTCTTCTGAATGTGGGCAGTGATGAGTGCTTGGAGCCTTGTGAAATCAGCATGGAGACAAAGACTGTTTGTTCAGTGCTGAAGTGGACACATGGGCTCGTGTGTGCTGTAACTTGTAATTGGTTTAGAACAGATTTGTTTGGGTGGAATTTATCTGCTGCTTCGACACAGGTTTTCACAGTGGTTTCACAATACTGCATGCATAACTTAAAAGATGTTAAATGGAAAATCCAAATTATTTTGAGAACAAACAGTATTGGAATGAGTATAATTTCATATATGTGTATATATACAATTAATTTTATAATAAAGGTATGTAGCCATTTTGTAACAAAAAGTTTTCATTATTTGCAACCTATAACAGCCTATGTAATTTTGAACTATTCTTTGTGGACACTGTTGAGGTATTTTGTGGAGTGTTTGTGTTTGGTTTTCTTTTTTTTTAAATTGTTTAGACAGACCTTGTTTGTACATCTTGTGGTTATTTATACTAATAGTAGAGACAAACTGCAGAATTTATCTGTGGGAATCTTGTGCTGCTGTTTCTTAAAACTGCATCTTTTACTCCTTAGGATTATCAGACTTGGCTTGACCTCAGAGAATTTGAAACACGCATTGGAGAGCGTTACATTACCCACGAGAGTGATGATGCACGCTGGAAAGAACATGCTTATGAACACAACCTTGAGTACCCCCAGCATTTTATTATGGCTCCTAATCCAGATGACATGGAAGAAGACCCTTGATTTATTCATTATGCTAAATTGCAGCAAAGAAGGATGCTCCAGACAGAAACTGAAGATAAGTTTTGGAACAGCTATTGCTCTTTCTGAATGCTGTACACATAGTTTGGTGTGTAGAGCCCCAGAGGATCCTGCATTGACATGGGAAGAGACTGTCGTCTGACAAGCTTTTCTCCATCTCTGACTTTGAGTAGTTCCTGGACAGTGGGATAAGCCCTGCTGGGTAACATTTCACTGAGCTGTGTGGCTATAAAGCCATCACCGAGGTGTAATGTGTACAGGTTGAATGGTTTCTGTGTTTTTCAAGGTTTTTTGTTTTTTTTTCATAGCCTATGCAATAAGAGTTTTGTAATAGTTTTCTAATTCCTATTTACTAGGCCATAGAGGACTGTTTTCTGTTACTTAGATACATCTCCCATTTCCTAAACTGGAGATGGTGAAAAGAGACTCTAAAAAGAAACCAGTGCAGAATACCTTGGCTAAAGCAAAACATGGTGGTTTAGTCAAATACAGCTTTATAGATGAAGGAATAATTTGCTGCTGTTAAGACAGTTAAAAATGTGTGTCTTTGCCCTAATTGAACTTTTTCCAGATTAAAAAAAAAAAAATTTACCCCCGTAACTTCTTACATTCCTCTTGAAATGCTGGCTGACAATCTAAGGAGATGACAATCAAAGCAATGCTAGTCCTTTATTTTGTCTGTTAAAGCAATAAGCCACAACAGTGCGCTGCTGTGCAAGGCTGACACATGCCATTGATACACACCAAAGGCAATTTGCCTTAAAACTACACAAGTAATGCACAGAGAGCACACAAGACTTGATGTAGCATATCCTTTCACTCTGGAAGACCAGCTTCTAGCAGAAGGATGTGGAAAAACAGGGAAAAATACATGCAGCTTTCTTCCATTGTTTGGAGTAATTAGATTTTTAAATTTTTCTAATATTTTTCTAACTTTTTTAAGGTTTCTTGGACTTACATCAGTAGTTTGTAGCCTGCTAGCTTGTATCTTAACTTCGCTGAAAACCTAGGAGTAACAGTGGATACATCACCTGTTGCTTCTGCCAGGGCAGCTGGATTGTAGGAGAAAGGACTTGCCTTCCCACCTTAACCTGCAGCCCCTCTCATCCTCTTTACTGTGCCCGGTGCTGTTTGAGCTGAATGAAGAGTCCAGAACCAACTCCTAACTGTTTTTTAATGCAGATGCCTCAGTTGAAGGATTTCCAACCAATTTGTGGACTTGTGGCACAATAAAAGAGAATTATCAGTGTTCTTTGGAAATGATTCCCTTGGAGGACAGTTCAAGTTCATGGTATTTCAAAGAACTCTGGGGCCATGGATGTTAAATACGAATGGAAGAGGGGTTTTTTTGTCCTATTTTAAAAAATGGAATGGGTGAAATCTTTCCCTTTGTGTGGGATAAGTGTTGTGCTGCTGGAAGGTGCTGGATGGCTGTACATACCCCTGATGTGCCAAGCTGCTTACTTGGAGCTTGGTTGGAAGTACTTATAAAATACCGATACAGGCTTGAACTGCAAAGTCAGTGAGAGCCTTTGGGGTATTCCCTCTCTCCTACAAAGATTTTCTTTTTTGTTTGTGTATAGGTCTTTTTTTTCTATTGTTGTTATTCAGGTAAGGAAACAGGTGAGCAAACTTTATAAATTGTTAAGATATACTAAAAATGTTACATGGCTGTTCTGGGCTGGCAGCTGCTTGGAATAGCAGTGACCTTGGCAGTAAAGTCAGTGGCAGTTGCAGAAGTATGCACCCACAGGTAGGTTTGGGTCTTTAACCCACCTTTTCCTTTCCTGTTGTCCTTAACTGCCACTGTATTTTAGAGGCTGAGCTCTGGCTTCTTAGCCCTCTTCAGGGAGGGTTTCAGGACTGATTCTTCAGAAAGGCACTGTTTTTCATCTTTGGAACCAGAGCAATCACCTGTATGTTGGTTGTCTGGCATTTGCCCAGGCTTGACAAGGGAAGCAGTGCTGTTTTTCAATTCCCACTGCTCAAGTGACCTAATTTCAGTAAAGCCATTGCTATTTTCCATCCTAACTGTAATAATGTACAGTTTGGTTTAAAACTTCAGATTTTATACTTGAGCTGTCACTTCAAGTTTACCTGTGGTATTTTCTTGTTTGTTTGTGTTGTTTTAAGGGAGGAAATAAAGCCAGCTCAGTCACTTGAAAAAGCACAACAGGAATAGAGGAAGGAGGGGACAACAATGAAGTAGAAGGCCTGGCTGATGTCTCTCCCCATGAAGTCTGTTCTGCTTCAAAATATTATATGAGCTATTTATTCTTCAAGTTGTATTAAAGTAAAAATAATGCTCTTGGCCTTTGGAGGAGATTGCCTGATCATATATACAGACTTGTGGGGCCAGACAATAGAAGCCACAAGCAGCTAATAGTCAAGAAACCAAAAAAATCAGACATACATTAGGAGTAAACTTTCTTCAGAGTAGTAAAAATAGCTGAGTTTTTTATTCCCTTTTTTTCTACCTTTACTGCAAACTTTGACAGCAGTAGGTTACAGTGTTTAATACCCTTACTCCTAGATGAATTGTTACCTTCATTCAAGCAATAGTGCTATGGTGATGCTAGAAAAAAAGCTCATGTAAAATTTATAGCCTCAAAAGGACACTGTCAAGTACTTTTATATTTTTATACATCCCATTGTTTGTAAATATCCTCTGATAAGCTTGAAAATAAAATTTATTTCCCTATCAGACTCGTTCTTTTTATTTACATGAATTATCTATCAAATGTTCTTAGGAACGAATACTTCCTTGTTTGTGGATTTGTCATTACATATGCCCCGCTCTAGGAATTGTGTTGGCAATAACTCCTTTTGCATGCATGCTGCCACCATTCTTTTCATAAAAATATTTTCAAGATGTCTTGGTTTTATTCAAGTACCGAACCTGAGTACATTTAAAGACTCCTTAGCACATCTGTTCGTTACTGACAAGTTTTGATTCCACTAGTAAATATTTCATTCAGCTCTATCCTAAGACCCCCAAAACAGTTCTCATTGTCTGCTCTGTGTGTGCTGCTTTCTCTCTGTGCAGTGTTTTATTTCAACTCGTACTGCTTTGAGTAGGTCAGGCAGGAGATTTAGTGTCCTACACTAGATTTACTCTGAAATAGCACTCCCTACCAAAATGTGGCTGGGCCCTGAAGTGTAGATTGGTTTGAGAAAATGGTCTGAAGAAGTAAGGTGATACCTCTGCTTTCAGTTTAAAGATACTTAGTTCTTATCTTACAGTGCAGATGTTGATTACATTATTGCAAAACATTTAGTATACAAAACCATAAAATGCATGACTCTATTCCTTTTACTGGGATTTTTTTAATTTAATAGGATGTTATTGAAAGCTACTGCCACCACACGTTTTTCTATAGTATTTGAAATTACTTCAGTAAGAGTTCATTAAATCCAGCAACAGGTGGTAAGGGAGACTTCGATTCTGGCTTATCTTTCTTGTCAGCCTGTACAAGTCTGTGGTGAGGCAGCAGGGCAAAGAAGTTAAAGCAGTCCCCCATTTTCTCGGGATTCATCAGCATATCATAGCTGTGAAGTAACTGCTCACGAGTTGCTGTGTCACGTGAATTCTGCAAGAGCACCTGAAAAAAAAAAAGAATACAGGTTATAGCCCCTTTCTGCTTTCCTATAAATTCCCACATATCTGCAATCTCTTGTTGCGTCCTCTTCACTTAGACTAATCTAACAGTGCTGTCATGGTTGGTGGAACTCGTGAGATCACTGTGGTGCATACATCCATGCTAAGTTTTGCATTAAGTGCTCCTAAATATAGTATGATCAGTTTAGTTCCAGGGATCTGGAGTAACTTACATCTAGGAGAATCAACTTTCTTGTCTCACATCTACATGTTATTTTGAACAACTTCATTTTAAAATCAGATTTTTGTAAAAATTCTCTTGCTGCTTAAAAGTACTGTCTGTGGATTGAGAGAGTTTATGCACCTGTAAACACTGTCGTACCTGCAATCGGAGGTCAATGCCCATGTTTTTTAAGAACTCTCGCTGTTTTATGGGGCCTAATGTAGTTGTTCTTTCCTGTGTCATCTTTCGAAGGTAGCTGAAATCTACATCTGCTGTCAGGTCTGCTGTGCCTGGAGCGCTCAGCACATCGTGAAGTTTGTGATTCCGGAAACCCTGAAAAATTCAGTGGGAAGGTTATACTCAGCTGTAGTTCTGCTGGCATAGCTGGGGTCAGCCAAAGCTAAAGCTGTGCATGTGAGGGGTGAGAATAGCAAATTATATATGGGAAAGTTGAGATAAATGTAGCAAGAGCTCAGATTACACCTTCTATCTGACACAAACCGTTTTGGGTACTGATTACAGAAGAATTAGTTTTATGCTTGCAGCATAATGCAGTTTTGCCATGATGTCCACCTAAGAGTTTTCTCCTAAAAGAACCCAATGATCAGAGACACTATTTTGGCTTCTTGTTTCAGGGTAAATGACTTACCCGGAAGGTGTCAGTTTTGGTTCCATCGTGGCCATAATCTGCAACGAGTGCTGCCCCACCGTCCTTCTCTATATGACAGGCAAGTCTCTGCATGATGACACCAGCCTCAGGACACACTTCCACATGATCTCTTGTTTCTTCTGGCTAAGGTAGAGGCCAAAACACCTCTATTAGCAGACAAGTACAGGACAAGTGTTCTTCACACTTGAGGTCTTGGGACTGTTGCTTCATTGGAGCACAGAGGTACTGTGGGGGGCATTCTAGGGTACAGCTTGAGCTAGTTTCCACTATCAGTCATTTTCTGAGTGCTGGATTTCAGTGACCTGGTAGTCAAATGAAAACTTCTAAGAATACCTGCATCAGGTGAAACTTCTTTACTGTGGTACTGAAAGAATGAAAATAGCTCTTCAGCTGTGCCCACCCTTCAAAAAGGCCCTCCTGTGTGAAATTTTATAGCTCATTTTAATCTCTAGTAGTTAATTTTGTAACTTTGAGAATCCAGTGAACTTTAGGAAAAAAATAATCATGGATACTTTCCATTAAAAGTCAGCGTAGCACAGAAACACCCAGCTGCTCTGAGTACCTGGCTGAGAGCCTGTCTTGGGCAGGGCCACTGTTGAGATGGTGATCGGACACATGCAGTGCAGAACTCTCTCTGTCACTTGCTTGCCTCAGTTTGCTCTCCAAAGCATTTTGTGCGTAATTCAAGCTCTAATTTTGCAGAGTTCAATAGACATGTTTATTTCTGTGCTGTATTTTCACAGCATAGGAAGTTAAATGCTTGTGAAATTTTGCAGAATGAAAATTACAAGCTCAATTTACTTGTTTGTAGACCAAGAGCCCTCCTCTTGCTGTCAAAGTATTGAGAAGCAGTAAATGTACTTGAAAGGGTCAACAAGCTCTGGTGGCATAAACTCACCTGAATGAAGTTTTCTGTTGCAGGGGTGCTGGATGGTGACAGGACAAACCGCAGCTGGTCAGGAACTTCTGGATCTATATCAACCAACACTTCCCGCCAGCCTTTCTCTGTTCTCTGTTTAATGATCCAAAGTACTCATTTTACACTCTTAACAGGTACCCCACCATCTTCTTTACTTGATTGAACTAGTATGTCAAGCATTTTCACAAATGTTTTAAGAACACAATATGATATTAACAAAAATTGCTCGTTCCTATTTAATTCCAGTAACCACCTTAGAAAAAATCTTGTCTCATCTGCAGAGGCAACAAATACAATTTTAATTATACTTAAAAGGAAAAGATGATGCTCTGAAGAAAAACAATGCTTTTTCTATTGACAGGGCAACATTTAACTTACCAAAATAATTCATTCTACCAGTGATTTTCATAAATTAATTACTTTCTTCTGAATCATAACTAACCTCTATTTTGCTACTCTCATTACCATTCAAATGAAAGCCCTTCAGTTAATAGTAGTAAAGAAAATGTGAAAATTAAAAACTTCATTACTGTAAAATAAGAAATAAACCCCCAAAACCTTGAGCATTATCTCAGCAGCAAGAAATCCTTAGTTTTATACAAGTTTTTCTGTTCAAGAACAGTTACTAATTTTACAATTATCAGCTGAATTAAGTCCAAATTCAGTTAGCATTATTTTATCATCAGAGACAGTACATATGTCTAGGCTGGCACCCTAACTCCGTTCTTCCTCAAAGAGAAAAGGTGTTTAAGCAGATGGTCACAATTACAATAATAATCTTGCTATACCTGAAATTTATGTATTGGCAGGGCATCAAAGAACTCATGTGCTAGGTAAAAGCTGTAACCTGGGGGAAGGTAAAAATAGAATGCATTAAATTATTTTTGCTTCTGTAGCAGCTTCCAGTTGAAAATTAATTTTTAAATTATTTTTAATGAATTAAGCTAATTAATGTGGTTGTGAAATAATTACTTCCAGCTCACATACATCAAAGACAGTGTTTCTACGGCTAACCCTAGCTTCCAGTCCATGAATTTTAGATCAGTATCTCATGAAAGGAGATTCAGGCAAAGCCAGTGAATGGTTTCCCATGAAAAGAAAAAATCAGAAGATATGAAATTGGGTAGCTGTCCCCAAATGAAGGTAGGCAGAATAGGTTACAGTTACGAAAATCAGCCAAGATCCTGCCTCAGATTCATACAAGTAAGAGCAAATATGTATTTTAACTATTCTTCTGTCCAGTGTGTAGGATAGCAGAGATGCCTTCCACTATCAAAGGCTGAAAATGAAGGAAGGACACCATCCCTTTAACCAGGCGTTCAAGCTCCTTACCTGGTGGCACATCTTGAATGTCTCTGTACCAAAAAATGGGAATTCCAGTTTTGCTAATGCCTTTCATGTACACAGACTCTTCCTCAGGGTTTGGCTGCACCTTCCCTCCTGTCAGCATCCGTCCTTGGATCTCGCTGAGTTTGGGGCTCACTTCTACCAGATGAACAGAGACATCACATTTACTAAGTACAGAGGCGAGCTGGTTGAAGACCTATAAAGGCAGATGAGTTCTATTAGGCACAGTCTCGTGCAGTGTACATGAAAGGTTTAAGTAGTAACCTTTCATCACATTATTTATGGTCAAGATAAAATATTTAGTTGGCTTTCTGTCTAACAAAACAGCCTCAGGCAAAAAGGCTTTATTTTCCTTCTTCAGAAAGAAGTGAAGTGGGAATTTCTTCATGTATTTTAATAAAAGCTGCTACACTTCTAGTAAAGTTGGCAAAACACAGCACACATTACATGGCTGTAAGGACAGCAACATGAAATGATAATCTGGAACAGTAATAGCAGCTCCTCTAAGACTTGCAGAGGGTTTAGCATTAGGAGAAAAATGGTTCAGTTTTTCCTGATACCATAAAGATCCCCCACATCACTGTTCAATATCCCACACATTATTGTTCTTTTATTAGAGTTTTTTCCATTAATACGTAAATAGAATAAAAGTTCTTCTGAGGCGCTAAATCCCATTACTGACCTGTTTATGAATCAGCATGACTGAACATAAAGGGTTAACTCAAAAGAGGAATGCCCCTGAAATCTCCAAAGGAACTAGCACAATCTCCCTCCTGCCTACTGTCTTTCTCCCCTTCCTATTCTTTGCAATGAGGCCCACATCTCAATTACACAGAGCTCCTAAATCGTTTCCAGTTTGGATAACGCTTTCCTACACAGAAATAATTTGCAATGGAATATTCCTGCCCTCCCCTTCTATCAAGTGGTGGTTGGAAGATCACACGTGTGTCTGCACAGTGGGCACATGCTGGCCCGTGTTCTGCTCCCAGCTGAGAGAGCTGGTCTCAGAAACACACATCTATTTTATTGGGGTCTGAGCTGCAAACCTGGCTGAAGTGATTTGGTTACTAGGGAACGTTAAACCCTGACAATAAAACATCATTCCTTCAGATTTCACAGTAGTCATAGAATAAAGCCAGAAACAAAGAAGATGAATAGTATGCACCTACCCGTAATATATCCTCAGTAAGGGTGCCCCTCCCTGGGCCCAGTTCCACCAGCTGGAAGGTGTTAGGTTTGCCCATGGCCATCCATTCACTAATATACCATATTCCTATGAGCTGTCAGCGAGAAACAACACAAAGGGTTACCGTATTAACTTCTGAACTTGTAAAAAGTGATATCTGCCTTTTGTCTGACAGTAACTAAGATAATATGGCAACATTCTCCTCCATATTTCAAAGTTAAGAATAATTATGACACAACTTCATGCCCTTCTCTTTAAATTGATAACTGTTTGCTTCCAGCCCAGCAGAAGCAACTCTCCATCAGTAAATGTGAGGACTCTGTTCTGGCTGTATCCAGCAGGTTACTGCCCAGGTGGCTCTGAACAACCGTTCTTCACAACAGTACATTTACCAAAGTGTCATCAAGAACAGTGTTCAGTCCATTTTCGCTACTGAAAATGATACACAAATCAGAGTGAGCCAGACTGAACTCTATTAATTATTTTTGAGAAGAGTTTTCACACTGGAAACCACCGTAACTCTCTTTATTTATAAACAAGTTCTATATGAAAGTAAGTGCTAATAAGCACAGATGGTGTTTCAGATTATACACATGAAAGGACTTACAGAAAAACACCTTCTCCTCCTGCAGAACCAATTTTTCTTTTGGGAAATAACTTGAAACTTATCACTCCTATTCAAGTATTTTGACATTAGTAAAATACCATAACACTGCCTTGGAAATCACACAATGGGTAAGGTTGGAAATGACCACATCTGATTCAATCTCCTTGCTCAGGCATGGTCATTGTACACCATGACACAGGATTGTGTCCAGACAGTTCTTGAATACCGCCAGTTGTGGAAGTTGTGGAGGCAGACTCCACAACCTCTGTGGCAACCTGTTCCAGTGCTCGGTCACCTGCACAGTAAAGTTTTCCTTCATTTTCCTGTGTAACAGATTCTGCCTGTTGCCGCTTGTCCTATTGCCTGGCACCTCCAAGAGGAGCTTGGCTTCACCATCTTGGTATCATCCCCCCCCCCGCCCTTTAGATACTTTTTGATTAGGACTCCTCTGGTGTCTCTTCTTAAGAAGAGGCTGAACAGGCCTAGCTCTCATAAGAAAGGTGCTCCAATCTCTTNGTGTCCAGACAGTTCTTGAATACCGCCAGTTGTGGAAGTTGTGGAGGCAGACTCCACAACCTCTGTGGCAACCTGTTCCAGTGCTCGGTCACCTGCACAGTAAAGTTTTCCTTCATTTTCCTGTGTAACAGATTCTGCCTGTTGCCGCTTGTCCTATTGCCTGGCACCTCCAAGAGGAGCTTGGCTTCACCATCTTGGTATCATCCCCCCCCCCGCCCTTTAGATACTTTTTGATTAGGACTCCTCTGGTGTCTCTTCTTAAGAAGAGGCTGAACAGGCCTAGCTCTCATAAGAAAGGTGCTCCAATCTCTTAATCATATTTGTTGCCCTCCACTGAACCCACTCCACATGTCTCTCCTGTTCTGAGGAGCCCAGAACTGGACACAGCACTCCAGCTGTGCCTCACCAGGGCTGAGGGGCAGGATCACCTCCCCTGACCTGCTGGCAACGCTCTTCCTAATGCAGCCCAGGATACCACTGGCCTTCTTGGCTATCAGGGCACACTGCTGGCTCACGGATGGCTTGTTGCCCACGGGGACCCCCGCCAGCCCCGCGGGGATAACGTAAGAAAACCCCAGACACTCAAGGCACACGGCACCGCGTTACCTCTCCGAACACCTGGCTTATTTCGGGCGAGGTGATGAAGTCCCCGCTGTCGCCGATGCCGCCGCGGCGGGTGTAGTAACCCTGGAATGGAGAGGGGGGAGAGCGGAGCGGGGCCGGGGCTGCGGTGAGCGGGGCCAGGGCACATCCCCCCGCCCTGCCCTGCCCTGCCCTGCCCTGCCCTGCCCGGCCCGTCTCGCCCCGCGCACCTGTGCGGGGTTGGTGAGCGCCTCCCGCATGTACTCGGCCACGGTGAGGGGCCCGGTGGCTCGCACCTTGCGGCACAGGTGCTGCAGCAGCACCGCCTCCGCAGGGCCCGCGCAGGGCCGCGCCGCCGGCGGAGCTGTGGGGACAGCGGGCACAGCCAGCACTCAGCGGGGCCGCCCCGGCGGGACACAGGGATGGAGGGAGGGATGGAGGGAGACAGGGAGGGCGGGGTGTGGCGGGCAGGGCCGCGCTCACCGTGGGGCCGGGGCAGCCGCGGCCGGCCGGCCAGGAGAGCGCGGCGCGCCTGCAGCAGCACCATGGCCGTGGGTCCCGCTCCTTCCTCCTCGTCCCCCTGCCCACGGGCCTGGCGCGGGCGGATGTACGTCACGCGTGTGCGCGGGGCTCCTTCCGGCGGGCGCGATGGCGGCGGCGGCGCTGTGGGACTGGGGCGGGCGGCACCCGCGGGACGGCGGCGGGGACAGCGAGGAGGAGGAGCAGCAGGAGGAGGAGGAGGGCGATGGCGAAGCAGGAGGCGGAGGAGCGGGAGGGTTCTCGCTGGATGAGGTGCTGCGGCTCGGCGGCACCAAGGTGAGAGGCCGGGCGGGAGCACGTGGAGGAGCGGAGTCCCCATCCCGGGACAGGCCCCGAGGGATGGGGTGGATATGCTCCTTGCTCAGGGGGTGGTGAGGCTCCGGGACTGAGAGGGTATGGACAGCCCATCCCTTGCAGGGCACAAAAGCCAGACTGGATCGGGCTTTCAGCAGCCTGGTCCAGCGCCTATTGTCCCTGGACATGGCAGGGGAGTGGGAACGAGGTGGTCTTTAAGGTCCCTTCCAACCTAAACCATTCTGGGATTCTGGGTTAGACCTGGAACTGGATCTGCCCATAACAGCTGAGCGCTCTTACCCGCAGCAAGATTACCTGATGCTGTGTGCCGTGGATGAGGCGGGGGAGATGGTGGACGGAGGCAAGAAGGACACGATGGATGACCTGAAAGAAGGGGAGCTGGAGGCGTTCGTCAGCTCCCTGGGGCTCAGCAAGTACTCCAAAAGCTGCTTGGTGGTGGAGGCAGATGAGGATGAAGGCAGCACCACGGAGAAGGAGAAGCCTCCAAAGAAAGTGAAAAGCAAGAAGGAAACTAAGCCTCCTTCGCTAGAGGGGAAAAAGGAAAAAAAAGTCAAGGAAAAGGACAGCAAAAAGAAGCAGGATGGTGGTGATCAGCGCCCTTCATCAAAGAAGGAAAAGCTGGAGGAAGATTTTGAATTTCATGCTAGGCAAGCAATACTGATCAAACCAGGGGGCAAATGGTATGACCTGGAATACACCAATGAATTCTCTCCAGAGCCACAGAATCAGACACTTGTGTCCAAGTATAAGGCCCTGGCCCAAAAGCTGTATGAACATGAGGCAGACCTGTTTAAGAATAAGACAGACTATCAGAAGGGGGCCTCTTCGGCATGGATGAAAACTGTTGTATCCTCAGGTACCTTGGCTGACAGGATGGCAGCGATGACCCTTCTCATCCAGGACAGTGCTGTCCACAGTCTCCAGTTTGTTGAGAATTTGATAAACCTCATAAAGAAAAAGGGCAGCAGGCAGCAGAGCCTCATGGCTTTGGATACTTTCAAGGAGCTTCTAATTTCAGATATCTTACCAGACAATCGAAAATTGTGGTCTTTCTCACAGCGACCATTTAACAATGTAGTGAAGATGTCGAGTGGCAACAAGGATTCAAGAGACAGACGGCTGATACTGTGGTACTTCGAGCATCACCTGAAACTGCAGATAGCTGAGTTTGTGCAGGCGTTAGAAACACTGAGCCATGATTGTCTGATAGCCACGAAATCCCGAGCTCTGGCAGTTGCCCATGAGCTTCTCTGTAACAAGCCTGAGCAGGAGAAAGCTCTGCTGGTCCTGCTGGTAAATAAACTGGGAGACCCTCTGAACAAGATTGCCACCAAAGCCTCTTATCTTTTAGAGACATTACTTCACAAGCATCCAAATATGAAGGGGGTAGTGTGCAGTGAGGTGGAGAGGCTTTTGTACCGGTCAAACATCAATGTGAAAACTCAGTATTATGCCATTTGCTTTCTAAATCAGATAGTCCTCAGTCATGAAGAAAGTGCATTGGCTAACAAGCTGATAACTTTGTACTTCTGCTTTTTTCGGAACTGTATAAAAAAAAAAGATGTTGAATCCAAAATGCTCAGTGCTCTTCTTTGCGGGGTAAACAGAGCTTACCCTTATGCTGAGACTGGTGATGAGAAAGTGAAAGAGCAAATGAACACCTTGTTTAAAGTTCTGCATCTTGCAAACTTCAGTACCAGTGTCCAGGCCCTGATGTTGCTGTTTCAAGCGATGGACTCTCAGCAGACTGTGTCGGATAGGTACTATGCAGCACTGTACAAGTAAGTGGCAGGTTTGCATTTTTTATATGGATTTCATTTTATGAGGTAGTCACCATTAATTTAAAGTTGTAGAAATGCTTACTTTGCATTTTAGGTCTTGCTAATTTTGTGTTTGATTGGCTAAAAATTTCTCATGTTTTGTATGAACTGGAAGAAAATGTATGTGATTCCTTTGACCTAACATGGGCATGAAATGAACGGTAGTGATAGGTCCTGAGAACAAAACATACGCGTTTCATCCTTTGCCATTCCTGTCTGGTGGCATGTTTAAATTCCAGCTGTTATTGGATAACTGTTTCTTCTGAAATCACTTTTATAGGTACTAACCTGTAGATTTAATAAGTCTGTAGATAGCCTAAAATAGTTTCCTTCTTTTGTTCCTTATTGTGAGGAGGGGGAATATTATGTTAATAAATTCTTTAGATGGTTTAATTCGTGTAGTTGGAAAGCCTCATGTTATAAAAGTATTTTTTTTGTCCCAGCTGATTGTTTAGACTCTTTATAGCATCCTCACAGGCTTCTGTTTAGTTGACCACTGAGGGAAGTGCTGATTTTTTAAAATAGGGTACTCAAGTTCCCCCAGAATACAGAATGTATTTAAGGGCCTTACTGTGCCTGATAGCCTGGAAAAAACTGGGGAAGGAAATGAACTTGCCAATACATATGACAAGTCTGATTGTGAAGTGTGCTGATTTATAACCATTTTCTTTCTGTTTTTTTGAACATATGAACAAGTCTGATTAGTATGTTATGTTGAATATCTTTTGAAACTTTTCAGTTGAATTCAATTTCTTTACATTTTCTTAGAATTTTTTATTTACTGATGTAGGGTTTTTTTTTAATCTTCAGTGTCTCATATGTGGTCAGAAATATTACATAGCTGTTGACAGTTCAGGATTGATTTGTAATGGTTTTGAGTACTGGGGAAAAAGCTTCACTAGTCTTTCAGATGGCACTCTGAAAAATGTAGATATTTGTTGTTAATAGCATTTTTTCTCCTACGTTCATTATGATAATCAGCAATGTTTTCTCCTGTGTGTTCTACAGGAAGCTCCTAGATCCTGCTTTAGCAACCTGCTCAAAGCCATCCATGTTTCTTAACCTTGTCTATAAATCTCTGAAGGCAGATGTAGTGTTAAGGCGCGTGAAGGCCTTTGTGAAGAGGTTACTTCAAGTCACTTGTGGACAAATGCCACCCTTCATTTGTGGAACTCTGTACCTTCTGTCTGAGCTTCTGAAAGTAAAACCAGAGTTAAGGGTCCAGTTACAGGATCACGTGGTATAAAATGATTTCTTTATTTCATTGATTTTTCAGTAAGAGCTGTTTTCATAAGTACCTTTCCCTAACCGTTTATTAGTAACCTGAGGGTTTGCTAAGATCTTATGTTTCTTGAAGTGGGGAGGGACCATCACATTTGTGTGTTGTGAGCTGTGAAGTTCAATTCTAAGTCCTGTATCAAGGACAAAAATCTGTATTTCTTAAGCCCTGGCCATAATTTGTTTAGAATTTTGTAAGTGGCTTAAGAACTGTATGTGCATTTTTCTAAAAAAATCAGAATAAATCTGGAAAGGAAAAGCTGTTTGCTAACGTCTTTTGGTTTTTAGGAGTCAGATGATGAAGAGTGCTTTAAGGATCAAGAAGAGGCTGAAGAGGATGAGGAAAAATTTGTGGATGCAGACAAAGAAGTAGAAGATGAAGAGAGAAGCACAAAGGAAAATTCGGCTAAAACAAATAATTCAAATTCAACAGCCTCATGGGTGCATCATCTGAATATGGGAGGTAAATTAGGAAGAAAATGTAATTCATTTAACATCTAACATTCTGTAACAGTGATGTGTTGGTCAAGAGTTGTTTTAAGTGATTAAAGCATTATTTTAGTTTTCAAATTGAAATTTGATTGAAAGCAATCAGTCAGAATAATTTATCTGTTAGCTCAGCAGTGATGAAGAGACTAACTAGTGTATTTCACTTTATGCAGTTTGTAATAAGCAGATACTTGTTTGTAATAAACACATAAATTGTGCCTTAGCAGTAAACAGGCTTGGAATTTTTTGCTTCCATGTTCAAACACCTTCAGAGCAACGTAGCCAAAGTTAGGATGTGTAGCTTGTCATTTGCCTGTGAAGTTTGCATGAAACAATTAATATAATTGAATATAGACTTTACCTGCTGCCAAATGAATCTGCCTGCTCAGCTGAGAATGATGGGCAGCATTTGCTGTCATTGTGAAATGAAAATAATACTCCTGATAAGTTGCCTGAGAAATATTTAAGTCATTTTCCTCTCCTCCACCCCTCAGGCAGGAAGACTGGAACTTCATATGATCCTATGCACCGAAGTCCTTTATACTGTGGTGCTGAACGTACAAGCCTTTGGGAACTGAAGAAGGTATGGTGTTCTTACCTTGCTGTTACTGTTTCTTAGTGTGGCCCTTGTATTAAGAGAGCAAAATGAACTTATTCTTGGAATAGCTACCTGGGTAATGTAACAGAAAGTTCAGCTTTAAGCTTGTATATGTTCCCTACAATGCTGATATCCTGGACTAGGAATAAGAATTTTTAAGTGGGGATTTGGACAATAATAATATTTTATTACTTTTGGATCTTAACTTTGATCACTGAAGCTTTTTAGTGTTGAATTAAATAAAATGTTAAGTGAAAATGTATTTATTTAATGCAGACAAAAGATTAGAACTAGAAGTGGTTCAAGGGCAGAACACATCAGCCTTGCACTACTACATATTAGTTGATGAGTTATAGAGTGGTCTTATGACATAGTGGTGGTGTCAAGAATCTGATCCGTCAGTGTAACAACTGCATTTATTTTTTAAGTAGAAATAAATAAATGATTCGTGTTTTTCAGCTTTCTGAACATTTTCATCCGTCTGTGGCCCTATTTGCAAAAACAATTCTAGAAGTAAGTAGCCTGTAGCTTTGAAGTTCGATTTTTTTTTTTTTTTAATGTTAGGTGTATTTTGCCATTTGAAAAAACACATTATAAAGTCTCCTTGCACTCTGTGGGTAACTAGCAGCTCTGCAGAACTCTACCATACACTCAGATGCCAAGCTCTTCATGGAATTAAAGTGTTTTATGCAAAATAGACTGCTCACAAAAGTTCTAACTTTGTAGAATTTTGAGTATTATATGATTCTTAAAGTTTTATTAGAGTTTTGTTACATCTTTTTATTTGACTTTTTTTTTAAAATGTAGAGAACCCTACTGTAGGAACAAATTATTTTTTTAATACTGTTGTGGTACCATGCCCAAAATATTTAAATCCCTACAAATACATATTTAAAATATTTATTTTCCATTTGAATATATGCTGTCTAAATGATGCTGAGTATGAACTGCTTTTAGTAAGTACATTACAAGGCAGTTCATCGCTGAAACAAAGTGAGTGAGATGGTTTTTTTAAAAGAAAATACTGAAATTGCAAAAATATGAACCTGGTCAAGGTTATGTGATATAATATCCCCAAGTCTTTGTATTTTTAAAGTAGAGTGTAATGTTATTCTTGAACTGACTGAGTCCTCTGTGTTTAGATGATATGTTTCTAAAATGAAGACCTTAATGTTTTTTGGCTTTTTGCATCTTTCAGGGAAATCACATTCAGTACTCTGGGGACCCTTTGGAGGATTTCACGTTAATGAGATTCTTGGATCGCTTTGTGTACAGAAATCCCAAACTCAGTAAAGGCAAAGGTATGCACTTCTCTGTCTTTATTAGCATGTGATCTTGATTATAGATGCTGTCGAAATTCTCATTCTCTCAGATTGCCTTTTTAACGTATTCAGGGTGCATGTGGTGCAACAGAGGAGTGGGATCAGTCTCAGAGCTGCAAGAGGGATGTCTGCAGCCCAGAACCAGCTGACACTCACACACTGCCAACTCACACTTGCAGTGCAGAATTGCTAACTTTGCAGGAATAAGCAAGTGATAGGAGAATGTAAAGACTACAGAATGGTTGAGGTTGGAAGGGACCTCTTGAGATCATGGGCTCCAGAGAGGCCAGACTGTCCTGATGGCTTTTGAATGTTTCCAAGAGTGGACACTCCACAGCCACTCTGAGCAACCTATGCTAGCACAGTTGCCTTCACAGTGAAAACATGTTTCCTGATGTCCAGATGGAGTCTCCTGTGTTTCAATTTGTGCTTGTCACCTTTTGCCCTGTCACTGGCACCACTGGTACCTGCCTGGCTGTGTCTTCTTTATACCGTCCCTTCAGGCATTTGTATGTATTAATGAGAACCCCCTGAGCCTTCTCTTCTCTAGCTGAACAGTCACAGCTCTCTCACACTTTGCCCACAGGAGAGATGCTTCAGTTCAGTTCCTTTCATCAACTTAGTGACTCTTTGCTTGACTCTCTCCAATACGCCCATGTCTGCCTTATTCTGGGGAGCCCAGACCTGGACACAGGGCTCCATGTGTGGTCAGAATGAATGCCAAGAATACTGTCAGCCTTCTTTGCTGCAGGGGCACAGTGCTGGCTCACAGTCAGCTGGACTACCAGGGTATTTTCAGCCAAACTGCTTTTCAGCTGGGCAGCCCCCAGTGTATACTGGTCCCTGGGTTTGTTCCTCCTGTAGTGCAGGACTTGGCACTTACACTTGTTGAACTGCAGGAAGTTCCTGTCAGCCCATCTGTCCGGCCTCTTGAGGTCATTATGCATGGCAGCACAACTCACTGGTGAATCAGCCACTCCTCACATTTTTGTATCGATAGTAATAAAGTAATTTGTTTATGATTTATATTCTGATACAGAAAACACCAGCAGTGTGGTAATGCAACCGAAGAAGAAGCAGTTTATGAAAGATATGCAGAATCTTGCAGGTACGTCTGGCCCTTTTGGGTTAAGGTTATGATGGCAAAAAAATTCTTGGTTGGTTGTCATAGGCATATCATCTGCACTGTCTATGCTGTTTGTCTCAGCAGTAAAAGAAAGTTCTGTCCATCAGGAGTGCAGTGGTGGTGCCTGATGTTCAGGATCAGGTCTTATCTTCTTATAAGGATGTATGGAATCTCCTGGATCATTGAATCATTCTAAGAACAAGTGATGTAGGAAAAGTCAGTTATCCTATAGCCATTTTTGTTCTATTTATTATGATTGAAAAATGACTTAAAATCTCAGAAAATGGGTCTGTATAATTATTTAAATCACATTAAGCTCTTCTCGTTAAATGATATGGTTTACTCCATACAATGGCACAGCTGCAGCTGTTAGGATTAGTGTAAGGTACCTTTGGCACTGTTATTTTGCTAAGAGTCTTCCTGCCTCCAGAAAGAGGCTGCCTTTTCTGTAGTCCCACTGTTTCCAACAATTAGCAGGATTTGGTTGTAAGAACCAGCATTTTAAAAATCAGGGTAAACTGTCAGTAAAACATGCTGGTTGAGAACTGAAGAAGTATCATCTTCTGTGGTAGAGTCTCTGTAACATTCCCAGGGGTGGGCTTTCCTCTAACTTTGGGTCTGTTGTGTTACACAAAGATTTTAGTTATACAGATTGGCTGATGTACCTTTATGGCTGATGCATGGTTTTATAGCTGTTAAAGTAGGATTTTTGACCTAGAATGCATTTCAAGGTACAGTTTCTTTGTCACATTCTTTAATTTATTCTTAATTGAAGGAGCAGATCTAACATTTAGAGCATTTAGAACTGAATTTGAGGAATTTTAAGTGTTCTACAAATGAAACATCTGATAACAAAAATTTGGATATATTCATAATATGGTTCCAAAAACTGCAACTGTTGCATGTAGCTGATCTCTGCTGAGCCTTAGCGAGTTGAGATTGCAAATCCTCTGGTACCTTCTACTGTTCATTTGAAGTACTGCTGTGAATATGCCGATCTGGTTTCAGAAACTTGGACCATGAGTATCTGCATACTTTTGTCTGTGCATGCTGTTTACTTTCTTAAAAGAAAAACAATTATTTCAACTTGAGGTAAAATCAGTTCTTTTTTTGTTTTTGCAGTCAATAGTAAGGAATTCCGTGCCAAAGATGAAAGCAAAATCCCAGTGGATGAAGTGTTCTTTCACAGGTAATGAAATCCTTGTGAATGTTCATTTTAAATAAGTTTTTTAATGCAATGTCATTAAAATCTCTTACATTTTGTAAGTGTTCTCTAGTATTTCAAGCATTTGCAAATTTTGATTAATTTGAGACTTAAAATGGATGTAATTTTCTTGGATGTAATTTTGACAATTATCAAAAGGGCTTAGGAAAGAATATCACCTATGAACAAAGTCAATCAGAGCTTGTAGTCTAAAATTAAGTAAGGTGACATTATAATAAAGAAGCCTTAAAGTTCTTAAAATACAAGCCTAAAGCCTTGTAGTTCTTATGCATTAGAAGTATATTTGAAGAAAGCTGAAATATGCCTTGTTTATATTATTAGCATCAAAGCTTATTAGAATGAAACAAACCAAAAAGGTCAGAGGAGCTACTTTTCAGACTATTTATTTTTTTATTTCTCCTAGTTCTTTCTGTTTCTTTCAATTTCCTTTCAGAGTATGATATAAAAATGCAGTTGTAGCACTAAAATTGAAGTGATACGCATTTGGCAAAGACTTGTTTTTTGTTAGGTCAAAATACTGGCTACTTGTGAGTTCTCCATAGGAAATCAGTGTTTGGACTAACTTAATTTATTTTGTTTAATTCACTTCGAGTGGTTTTGGTTTGTTGGTCTGTTTTGTTTAATATATCTATTGCTGTGGGGGTCTTTAAACATTTTTAAACTATCAGGTTAATGGAACTTAATAATTTTGATTAATTGATATTATAATATTGAGAAATATAGGATTAATAAATAAATAAAACAGTGGTATTAATTTCGAGATTAAAGAAGAGTAGCTTAAGAACAAGCCCCTGTCTAAAAAGTTAACAGTACTGTTACACTGAAAAGTAGTGAAACAGATTACACATTTAAAGTCTTTTGTACAAAGTACTCTTTTGTATATGATCAAAATTGCCTTCTGTGTTTGATTGTTCTTTAATATGAAATGAAAAAGTGGTTTAAAATGGCTGACAGAAGGTAAAAGTATGCACCCTAAAGAAGAGGGCTACGGGAGAAAATCTAATAAAACTTAATGGGTCAATGTCTTTTATATGCTTTTTCTCCAATTACATTCAAGTTGCACTTGATCCTTTCTTCCTTGTTAGTCTAAGGCAGAGTTTTACATCTTTCTTGTGCCCTTTTATAAATTCATTATGTTAAAAATAACTTCTGGCACCTTTGGCCAGTGAAATTTCATTGTTTTTAGTCTTGCAGTAGTGACTGACTCTTTGAAAAACAAAGGAAATATAAATCTCTTGATTTTAGATGTGTTTGAAACCATCACATACAGTTTTCAAATGACAACATACAAAGGAAACAATCTGCAGGTTGTTTGCGTCTTTTTAAAAAAAAAAGTTTTCATAAAGATCATCACCTGTAATTTTGTGTCTGAGAGCAATACATTATTTCAGATTTTATTCGAAGTTTGATAAGAAGAGAGAGAAACAAAGGCGTCAGGATGATGAAGAAAGTGTGGAAGACGTAGATGATGATGAATTTGAAAGAGCATTGGGTAAGGTTGTGTTCTTCCTTGCAGTAACTACTCCAATATTTCCTGCTTTTTCAAATTATTCATTTATCCTTTTTATTGTTCCTATTGTATAAAAGAACAAGATACAGGAATATGAAAGTGGAAGAAAACTGGCTTTCCAGTTGCCGTTCTCTGCTACTGCAATTGGTTTACAATATCCATTGCCAACTACATGGCCATCTTGTGAAAGAGGTCTTGCTCACACCACTACAGTAGTCAGCCTGTTTGAATCACTGGAAATCGTCTGATTTTAAGCCTGAGTGGCAGTTCATGCCTTTTTTGTTCTTTTCCTAATGTAATCTGAGTTAACTTTTTCTAGCAGCATGTAACATTTGCTTCTATTGTTTCTTTACTGCTTGGCGTTTTCCAATCTTGCTTACAGTTTCTCTCATCAGTTCTAACACCTTTCATGAGGTTATTTGTTCATTAGGGTCCTTGGCATACTTCTGCAGTAATCTTAGCTCTTCCTGTGGCATGTACTTGCTTTGGACCTAGTGTATGTTTTGTTCTAGAATCTAAATTTGTTAGTGTACTACAAAATACTATTTTATTGTTTCATATTTTACTTATACAGTACTGTATGCATTTGGAAAAAAGAAAATGCAGTTCTCCATAACTGTTTTGTACAGTATTTTTAGAGAATTCTGAACTCTCACAGCTGGGTTCTTTCTTAGTGACTCAATTAATAGGGTCTTAGTTATGACAATAATCTCTTATTAATTGCATTTGTCCTTTTATTGTTAGTATCTCTAATGAAAATTTGCTTCATAAATCGAGGACCCCTCTCATGTTAGTGTTTACTCTTTGAAACAGAACAGCTGTAATTTTTCAGATTTTTTTAAAATTTCCTTTTCTATATAGCAAATTATTCCTTTGTAAATAGGAATTAATCCTATGATAGGAGCTTTCAACCTCTAGTCTGCTTGCTTTTCTTAAAAAAGTGTAGTTAATACTTCTGACCTGAAAATGAACATACAGGTTAGCTGACAGGACATCTGCTTGTGGTATCTTAATTGAGTTTTTGTTCTATCTGACTTGGTGCAAGTGTTTGAGACTGCTGATATCCCACCTACCAACCACGTTGTATCACTGACCAGTTGTCTGTCTGTGTCTGCTTCCCATGTCATCTAGTTCTGGTGATAAATTACATGCTGGATAAAATAAAACTTCCATTACTTTTCAAAGAAAAGTATTCTTCTTCAAAAAAAATTCAGTTAGCTTTAGGAAACTGTTTTGTGGATTTTTTGTTTACTATAGGAGTATGAACCCTGTAGTATCAGAGCCCATTGTTACCAGTGCAGATAATTCAAATTGTTCAGGAAAATGATACCTAAAAATTAGATATTTTGCAGTCATAGAATCATAGAATGGTTTGGGTTGGACAATACCTTAAAGATCATGTAGTTCCAACCCCTCTGCCACAGGCAGGGACACCTTCCATTAGACCAAGTTGATCAAAGCCCCATCCAGTGTGGCCTTGAACACTTCCCAGGGATGGAGCATCCACATGTCCTCTGGGCAACCTGTTCCAGTGCCTCACTACCCTCCCAGTAAAGAATTCTTTCCCAATATCTAATCTAAATGTACCCTTTTTCAGTTTGAAGCTATTCCTTCCTGTCCTGTCACATATTCTTGTCAAAAGTCCCTCTCCAGCTCTCTTGAAGACCCCTTTAGGTATTGGAAGCTGCAGTAAGGTCACCCTTGAGCCTTCTCCAGACTGAACAAGCCCAACTCTCTCAACGTGTTCTCATAGGAGAGATGCTCCAGCAATCAATCTGGTCATCTTTGTGGCCCTCCTCTGGACTTGCTCCAACAAGTCCATGTACTTGTTGGACACAATGACTTCATATTTCTTTGCTTGCTTTGTAGTAATGTTTTTTTTTCCTCCCCAGATACATTTGAAGCTGCTGATAATGCCGTTATTGACCAGGATGACCTTGATTTTGCGGGGTAAGACTTCAAATTGATTCTTACACTTCTTGTTTTAATATCTATATAGAGTTTTACTGTGCAAAACTGGATAGACCTTTTTCAGGAAGATTCAGAATATCACCTTGCAAAAAAACCGGTAGCAGTTGAACACTGAGGATCATGATGATCCTGTGGTGCTTTCAGTCTGCTGGCTTGACACATGAATGACCTGTAGAATATTATTTATACAAGAGAGTGGCCCAGTAAGCAAAGTAAAACCTTGTGTTTCATTGTCTCAGGTTCTTTTTGGAGAATTACCGAGTAGAAAAGGAAGCAGAATGAGGCACGATCATTTTACTGCTTTAAGGACTGATTGTAACTGGACCCAAAACAGCCAATAAACTGTGGAATCCAGAGTCACAGAGCTCAGTTCTCAGAAAATTAGCAGTTTTATTAATCATAGAATCATTTAGGTTGGAAAGGACCTTTAAGATCATCGAGTCCAATTGTATATTATTAAGTAGCCTCTTTTTACTTGACATATTTACAATACAGCTTTTGAATTGGCACAGAAACTTCTCAAGATGACAGGAGAATTAAAGTCTAAACCTTTTTGTGATGTAGACTGGTATTTAGTACAGTAGTTTGCGTGTTTTACAGAAAAAAAAACTTTCTGAAAAGGAGCAAAGATAAAATACTGGAGGAGGAAGAGATAAAATACTGAAGCTGACATTTCTGCTAATTTCAGAATAGGGTTCTCTCCAGAACTTCTTAAAATGGTTGATTTCTATAATTTAGTTCCCTATACTAATGCTGAAAACACATCTGAGTGCATAATACATATTTCTTAGGTCTCAGCCTATGTTTACATTAGTTTGCAATGATGTTTTCTAACATAGTGTTTGCCAGTAGATAGATGTCATCTAGATCTAAACAGTATTTTGCCGGATGAAGTGCTGAGCGTGTTACATCTTTCTTCAGTAATATAAAAAAGAAGACCAAAGGCGGTAAGAAAGGCAAAAGCAGCGAGGAATCTGGTGCTGACTGGGAGGATTCTGATGATGAAGATGAATTCAGTGATCTGGATGATGAGGAAGTCTCCTTAGGAAGTATGGAGGAAGACTTTGGAGAGGATATGGATGAAGAGGGAGGTGTATTTATGGATGTGTCTGATGATGATAACAACCTAGGTAAAGTACCATTTATTACCAAAAAACATGAAAAAAAGCTATAAAAATGTTATCTAATATGTAATTACATATGTAAATTCCTATTTAGTTACCTAGATGGGAAGTTTGGATTTTAAGCAAAGAAATGACAAGTCCTTTTTCTGGAAAATGAAGTCTTCCTGGCACAGTCTTCTAGGCAAGAGTGGGAATTAGACATCTGGGTCTAAAAACTTGCAAATGAGACATGTTTCTTTAATTCTGAAGACACATATAACTGGCTCCAGTAAGCAGAAACATTGAAAGATCTCAAAGAGGAAAATAAAATAATCTGGTACTCAGTAATTTTCATATTTCTTTAGAATCTTGATTTTTTAAATGAGGCAACTTGTATTCAAATTGCTGTCTCAACTAACAGCTTACTCCTCCAATACAGCTGTGCACCCAAATTTTTATTACCACTATAATAACTGATTCTTGCACCTGCATGGTTTTATTTTTTCAACTGGAAAGCAGAGTTTACACAGAAACAATGTATGTGGCTGGAAAAGCACAGATTAGTGGAATATTTGAACAAATAACTAAAGACCACAGGAATATGATTCAGGGTAGAAGAGATAAACTGTTCATACAGCTGTTAACATATTAATCTTTAATGAGATTATTATTTCACCAACTGTTACCAAGCAGACATTCAAGGTTTACATAATGCCCGCTTCTAGCCTTTTTATATATCTTAGTATCATTCCTTTTTGGTGCTGTGGAAAAAAAGCATAAAGAATGACATGCCACTGACCAATTTTTAAGTGTCTGAGTTGAAGTAATTCAGATTTGGTTTTGTGTGGCGTTTTTTAAACATTATGAGCATTATGACAAATAAACCTAAAAAGAAATTTTAGTCTCTGCTATGCTTTAAATACACGCACATAGTGTGAGAATCAGAGAGTGATGTATCTGTTTTCTTTTTCTGTCAGATCCAAACAATGACAAGCAATTGAAGTCTGTTAGTAAAAAGGGCAAGAGAAAGAAGGATATGAATTTTGTGGGATCACTGGAAGGTAAGAAAATGCTGCCGTAATTTCCATTTGATAAAGCTTAATACAAATACAGATTCTAAAAAACTGGAATTGGAGGGTTTTGCTGCAGTAGATTATCTACAGTTTTGGATCTGGATTCAGATTTGAATAAACTTAATAAAAAGGAGGTTGTCCTCCAGGCAGCATGGCTAATTCAGAGTGACAATCTGCTGTTGAAGGCAGGGAGCTGAGGTAAGAACTTCCGAAGAAGGATGGAGTCAGACTGGTAATTTGTGCATGTTACATCTGATGCACAGATTTTGGCTATTTAGTTCACAGTTGAAAACTTTTTCCCTTTTTATTTAGAGGAGATGGGGAAATAAAGGTTTCTAACACAGCAATTTTAGATGGTTTCATTATATAAAATTTAATAATTAAGAATACAGTAACACTTTGGTTTAGTTTCTCTGTGAACTTGAAATTCTGTCTCATTAGAATAATATTTTCTGTTTAAAGGATCCAGCCGAGGAAAGAAGAAAAAACTCCAGGATGCTGGTATATTGGCATCTGCAGAAGAGGTAAGTGTGACTGGTGCTTAGCAAAAACTGATCAAGAATTTTACCTCTTTCTTTGTAACAAAATACTAAAATTTCTCTCTTTAAAGTTTGGGTATCTGCTGGATGAAAATGCTGGGTCTAAGTTTGACAATATTGGAATGAATGCCATGGCCAACAGAGATAATGCAAGTAAGTACATGCTACAAATGGCAGATAGCTGTAATGCTGGTTTACTTCCTTCCCTTCAGATTCTATAGCTGAAAAGATGCACCACCTTTAACTGAAATACATGGTCAGAAACCACACAAGTTGGCACAGTAGCTTAATGTCAGTAAGATGTGATGTCCTTTTCTTCAGTTATGAGAGATGCCCAGTACAGGTATTAACTGTGAGTAGTGGTGGCTTCAGAAATGAGGAAGAGGCTGTCATGTGGCCCTTTCATACTGTAAATAGGACAGGCAGAATGCTGTTTGTCAAGCATTCGTGTTAATTTTGCTCAGATAAAGTGTCCTGGATTCCTTGTGAAGGGAAGACATGAGGTATGGCTGTCTCAGCCTACCTATGGGTCTATTTCCTTGCAGTACCAGTGAAGCAGAAGTAGCTTCCCCAAAATAATTCTAATGAATTAAATGTGCATATGCTAATTGAGCAAAGTTTTGTAAAGCTTTTACAAGTCTTGCTGGTATCACTTGAAAAATGTTAACAGCACTCAAAACACTGCTCCTAATGCAAGCATGTCTAGCATTACTGAAATACAAATCACTGTCTAGAACTCCAAGATGGTAGAGTTTGTTCTGTGAAGTGAAAAAACCCCAAAACTTTCTCAAAAAAAAGTGTTCACTTGCACTTTATTTAAACATTACAAATACAGTAGCCAAGTTTTAACTTTCACATGATTCACTGTGTGCCACATCATGGTAAGAGGTATCCATCGGCTCCTTATTTCTCACCTCTCCTCCTACAGATGTCAAACAGATCCAGTGGGAAATAGAGCGTGACAAGTGGCTTCACAACAGGGACGTGAAAAGCATCATCAGGAGGAAGAAACAGTTCAGGCACAGAGGGCTGAAAAACAAGTACAAAAGCAAGAAATCAAGAAGATGAACTGGATGTTTTGATGTGGACATTTAAAAAATTATTATTATAAAATACTTTTTTAATTAATTACACATTTTTCTTACTTCAGTTCTTGCTGCTTAACCATGTCATTTGGTCGTTCTCCCTTATGCCATGAATTCCAGACCACTCATTGGATTTGTAATAAACTGAAAAATAGGAAAATCCATGTCAGCTCTAAGTTAGACATGTCTGAAGGAGAGCCACACTGTGGCTAGTTTTATTAGATGTACAGCCCTCCAGTTCCAAGGTCTCTATCCCACAGTCTGACACTCCAGCCGTGCCTATGCAAAACAGTAAACACTTCTGCAGTGTCTTCTGGAGTAAGTTTTAAACAGTAATAACATTGGTTTTCTACACTAAGATGCAACAGAAACTTCAGCTATCCTTCTGAAGCCAGCAGCTACAAACCTACCTTCAAGGATTGATGGAAACCTCTTCTGCATTGTGTATCTGAAATCTGACAAGAAAGATAAATCGCAGTTACTTTCCCAATATATTTTAAGATAATTAAATGCACTATTTTTCTATCTAGCTTTGTTTTATCTAAATTTACTTGAGCTCTTTAGTTAGGGGCACCAATGTGATTTATTTTTTAAATCATCACAGACTCTATTGATGTTACTCATACATGCACCCCCATCATCACAGTGTTTTCTGAACTTCACAATTGTGATAACCAAGTAGAAGCTACAGATGCACAGGAAGCTGAATGTCTCTCATAGACTGACACGCAATTAAAAACTGGGAAAACTGCTTTGTTTCCTTCTGCAGCACTAGGTGTTCAGTGAATCCTCCTGTGGGCTGCTCTGGCTACCCAGTAGAACATCATGATAGCTTTTTGCTATTTTAATTGTTTACAGCAGCTCACAGAAGGATCTTATCCATTCTAGGACTAGAACAAAGCAGTAAAAGACTCACTCTGAGCATACTGAGCTATTAGATGAGCTCCCTGTGCCTTACAGAACTGCAATTTAAGAAAAGCTACAAATGCATATAAAAACTAGGATCTAGAACTAAAAAGGAGGGGGGACAAAAGAACCATGAATTCTCAGCACCAAGTTACGACCGCAGGCTGTAACATCTGTTCTCCATGGTTGTGTTAAAGATTTCTCTAATAAAGACACAAAGAAAGATTGCTAAACAGCCAGATATGACCTGAATCTCAGAAAACAAATGCAAACTGAGGTAGTGTAGGTGAAGTTCAGTTTGAACTTGACATAAAGACCACACTACTAATGAAATCAGTGGACTCTTAGCTGTCTGGCTGAAGCAATACTGCTGCCTTTTCGCTTGCCCTGACCCCACAGGTAGCAGGACAGGCTGTCCTTTCCTGCAGGGACACAGAGCCCTCAGGTAGCAGGACAGGTTGTCCTTTCCTGCAGGGACACAGCCCACAGGTAGCAGGACAGGCTGTCCTTTCCTGCAGGGACACAGGTTTGTCAAGCTACTGCTGCGCCCCCCGGAGCCCTGAATGCAAAACAAGGCCCGTGCTCTGCAGAGCAAACTTCATTGGAGTAACTAAGCTGATGCTTGGCTTATTTCTGTGCTACCTCGGCACGGTGCTGTAGGTCTGAGAGACTCGAGGGCCTGGAGCTAAATAATCTGGAAGACAATCGCTGGCAGCCTCAGCCGGCCGGGGCTGTCCCCAGCCTGGGAGATGCACAGCGAGGCGGCCGCTCAGGGCTCACGGCCCGGAATGGGACTGATCCATTCCTGCCCCACTTGCGGGCAGCCCCCGTCCTCCTTTAAGCCCTTACCTGAGCCGCTGCTCCTACTGTAAAAAGGCCCAGGATTCGGCTCGCCTCCCGAGGGATTCCCCGCGGGCCTGGCTTTGTGGAACTAACCCAGCACCCGGCTCTCTCCCCAGGCCTGTCCCCGGGCCCAGCACGCCACTGCCGGGCCCCCGCACTCACCCCGAGCGCAGCCGGCCCCTCTGCCCTGCCCGGCCCGGCCCAGCCCGCCTCCCCCTGCCCGTGCCCGTGCCCGTGCCCGCACCTTGGCTGCGGTCCATGGCGCGGTAGAGCAGCAGGGCCCCGAGCAGCCCCGCCGCCTCCAGCAGCAGCACGGCCCGCACGGCCCGCCGCGCCATGGCCCGCCCCGCCCCGGCACGGCCCGGCCAGGCCCTCCCGCCGCACCGCCCCCTGAGGGAGCGGTGTCTGCACACACTGCCGGGCCGGAGAGAAGAGAGAGTCGATTTAATCCCCCACGGGGTCGAGGCGATGCCCGTGTTGCCGGGAAAGGTCGGGCTCGGTGATCGCACGCCCGAGAGGGACGGGGAGTGTATGCTCGGCGCTGTGCGAGGCCGGTGCCTCGGTAGCAGCCCGCAAACCAGGGGCAACAGCTGTCAGAACTTGGTGCTGTTCTGTGCTTTTCGGCAAACAACGGAATTAGTGCACATTGGCTTTAATCTGCCCAGTTCTCTTATTAATTAGTATTCTGGCCTCNTAAAAACTAGGATCTAGAACTAAAAAGGAGGGGGGACAAAAGAACCATGAATTCTCAGCACCAAGTTACGACCGTAGGCTGTAACATCTGTTCTCCATGGTTGTGTTAAAGATTTCTCTAATAAAGACACAAAGAAAGATTGCTAAACAGCCAGATATGACCTGAATCTCAGAAAACAAATGCAAACTGAGGTAGTGTAGGTGAAGTTCAGTTTGAACTTGACATAAAGACCACACTACTAATGAAATCAGTGGACTCTTAGCTGTCTGGCTGAAGCAATACTGCTGCCTTTTCGCTTGCCCTGACCCCACAGGTAGCAGGACAGGCTGTCCTTTCCTGCAGGGACACAGAGCCCTCAGGTAGCAGGACAGGTTGTCCTTTCCTGCAGGGACACAGCCCACAGGTAGCAGGACAGGCTGTCCTTTCCTGCAGGGACACAGGTTTGTCAAGCTACTGCTGCGCCCCCCGGAGCCCTGAATGCAAAACAAGGCCCGTGCTCTGCAGAGCAAACTTCATTGGAGTAACTAAGCTGATGCTTGGCTTATTTCTGTGCTACCTCGGCACGGTGCTGTAGGTCTGAGAGACTCGAGGGCCTGGAGCTAAATAATCTGGAAGACAATCGCTGGCAGCCTCAGCCGGCCGGGGCTGTCCCCAGCCTGGGAGATGCACAGCGAGGCGGCCGCTCAGGGCTCACGGCCCGGAATGGGACTGATCCATTCCTGCCCCACTTGCGGGCAGCCCCCGTCCTCCTTTAAGCCCTTACCTGAGCCGCTGCTCCTACTGTAAAAAGGCCCAGGATTCGGCTCGCCTCCCGAGGGATTCCCCGCGGGCCTGGCTTTGTGGAACTAACCCAGCACCCGGCTCTCTCCCCAGGCCTGTCCCCGGGCCCAGCACGCCACTGCCGGGCCCCCGCACTCACCCCGAGCGCAGCCGGCCCCTCTGCCCTGCCCGGCCCGGCCCAGCCCGCCTCCCCCTGCCCGTGCCCGTGCCCGTGCCCGCACCTTGGCTGCGGTCCATGGCGCGGTAGAGCAGCAGGGCCCCGAGCAGCCCCGCCGCCTCCAGCAGCAGCACGGCCCGCACGGCCCGCCGCGCCATGGCCCGCCCCGCCCCGGCACGGCCCGGCCAGGCCCTCCCGCCGCACCGCCCCCTGAGGGAGCGGTGTCTGCACACACTGCCGGGCCGGAGAGAAGAGAGAGTCGATTTAATCCCCCACGGGGTCGAGGCGATGCCCGTGTTGCCGGGAAAGGTCGGGCTCGGTGATCGCACGCCCGAGAGGGACGGGGAGTGTATGCTCGGCGCTGTGCGAGGCCGGTGCCTCGGTAGCAGCCCGCAAACCAGGGGCAACAGCTGTCAGAACTTGGTGCTGTTCTGTGCTTTTCGGCAAACAACGGAATTAGTGCACATTGGCTTTAATCTGCCCAGTTCTCTTATTAATTAGTATTCTGGCCTCTGGTTGTTAATGCTGCTCTCGCCTCTCCCGCTGACTAATCCATAGTCTCAGCCTTTCTCTTTGGGCTGTGGTCCATGAGTCGGTGGTCACAATGTGCCCCTGTTGGAATTACCTTTTACCCATCGGGGCCGATTTCAGCCCAGTTGCTGAGTGGTCTTCATTAGTTCCTTCCTTATCCCTGGAGTTCCACCAAATGTCCTTGTGGCCCATAAATTCTGCATTCTTTGTTTACACTACCCAGTGGCACATCCTTCTTCCCAAGCTTTGCTAACTTTCCCCTAGGTCTGAGATCACTGAGGCATGTCAAGCCCTGAAATTTAACAAGGAAATTCTAGCAACAAGTAATTTGTTTTTTGAACACATGGGCATTACTAAAGAGTTTGCTTGTTAGCTGCTCTCTGTTCCTTGGATTAAATCTCCCTTGTTGATTAGGCTTGAAACTATACAAGGATCAAGCATCAAAAAACATCCTTTCTTAAGAAAATTTTACATATTCCACATTTTATAACACCCAGGTGTTTGAAAGATAAATTACTTGTTGGTAGAATTGCCTTGTTAAGATTTAGGGCTTGCCATCTTTCAATGATCCCAGACCTACAGGGAGGTAAACAAAGCCTGGGAAGAAGGATGTAACACTGACAGTGGACACAAAGAATGCAAAATTTATGGGCCACAAGGACATTTGGCAGAACTCTCAAGATAAGGAAGAAACTGATAAACCCAGTTCAGCAACTGTGCTGAATCAGTTCTGACTAGGTAAAAGGTAATTCTTGGCAGGGGCCACCGACTCATGGCCCACTGACTCAAGAAACCTTCCAACCCAGAAGAGAAAGACTGAACATGTGGACCAACTGTAAGAAGCGCAAGAATCATTAACCAATAGATGATAGAATACTAATTAATAAGAGAACCAGGTAACTTGTAGTCAATGGACATTAATGTTTGTTTTTTTTTTTTTTGCGAAAATGTATAAATAGTGAAAAGTTTTGGTAGCTGTCGTGCTGGCTTTGTGGATTTGCCACCCAGCATCCCTTCCTGTACAGAAATGTAAATAAATCAAATACCTCAATTCTGTGTGTGAATTGGCCTCTTGCACACTGGGTGAAAGAACCTATTTTGGGACAATATTGTGGCTGCTGGCAGCAGGTCTCACTCACCATCTCCTTTCCCTGCTGCCTGGGGGACCTGCTGTCCTCCCCTCACTGTTTCAGCTGTGAGCGGGCAGCACATGTGCCCACTGCAGCAAAGGGGCTGGGCCAGGTCTTGTTGCCCCGTGCTGAGGGTCCTGAGCAGGTGCCCCAGTTGGGCAAGGGTGGAAAAGCAGATCAGATCCTTCTGGGAGCCAGCACTGGTCTGTCTGTGTTTCCAGGTGAAAGCACAGAGAGATGCTTCAGACTCACAGCTGCTAAAAAGGGATCTTAATTTTATCGTGGAGATGTGAAAAAAAACCTCACAGTGCCATGCAAGATCTCAGTATTTAATTGTGTTTAATATGAAAAGGGCATTAGTGCAGACCAGTTCCCACAGAGAGGTATTTAGAACCTAAAATGGCATCATTTTCCCCTCTCAGTAGTGTTCTTCCTGTTTTATAGTTTTGTTTTTATTGTTTTTTATTATTCATATTGCTCTTAACTCATATTATGGGACTGACTTTATTGCCAAAATAGAAGGTCTTCAGATTTTTCTTAATAGGGGCTTTATTTTCTTTGTAAGATGCTATTCCCACCCGTTAATGTTTTATAAGATGAGATATAATATTTTTACTGCTCATTTTTAGAGTGATTCATTTTCCAATGCTGTTTTCCCTGGTGTCTGGGCTTGCAAATATTTCTTGCATTATATGGGATTTCTAGTGAAGTAATTCCTGCTCTGAGGATTCTAAGTGGACAGGATCAACCCAAGCAGCAGAAGCTTAAGGTAGTTGGAGAAAACATGGATCCAGGAAAGGAATTTATTGCATTAGCATGCTAGCAAAGGCGGCTCTATCCAGAGGGGGTCCTAGATCAGGGTCTTGTTCAGCACATAGAATTTATATGGGTTGTCGAGTTCTGATCTGAAAAGAAACTGAGCTGTGAGACAGAACGTTGAACTAAGAGAAGGTAAATATAAACAGAGGCAACTGGCCCAAAATGTGAAGTGTGCATATTTATTTGAAGGAGCCCATAATTCCTTTGGGTTTGGGTCCAGACTTCTGCTGGACCCTATAAAGACCTGAAAGTTTTTTTGTCATATCTTGGCACTGGATTTTGTTTCTCACAGAGTTTGGAAGAGTTCAGATGATGCTAATTGCCTCTGAGGTTTAGTAATTCAGTAAACCTCTCCTACTCAGGGAGAGGGATCAGTAGATAGAGATCTTCCATTTTTAATACTGGCCAGTTTGTGGTAGGTCAGCAGGGGGAAATTTAACCAAAGACCACTGCCAGTTGTTGAGTAGGAAATGGAGCACACAGCTCCCTGTGGTTTGTCGAGGAATGCAGAGCCTTCTTATCTGACAGGCACTGGTGGAAAAGCCTGTAGGGGGGTTTCACAGAAGACATGGGAAAGCAGGAGGGTGAGAAAATGATGCATTTGTGCAGTGCAGTGTCGTTACAATCTGCAGGTATTTTGAAATTTTCTCCTGTTTGGAGATTTGCTTTTACATTTTTAAAGAGCGCTAAATAGATTTCTTGCCCCAATTTCCTATAGCTTGCAAATTGCAGGGAAAAAAGGGAAGACAAGAGGATAAAGAATGAAAAAGAAAGACTTACCTGCCCCAGTCTGAAACCAGAAATTGCTGGACTCCTGCTTGCCTCTTGATGGGGCACAGACCTACCAAGCCAGTGTCACCAGGCAGTAATAAAAATGTCTCTTCAGGCCTCTTTCCCTCTTGAACCTGAGAGCCTGTTGTCTGGCTTTCTCTACTGGCTTCTTGGATGTTTTCTATGCAGAAAAACTCTTTTGCATTTGCCCTGTTTAAATACTCATGAACATCATTGATGAAGGACTCACACAGAGGCCATTCAAAAACTTTCTTAAAGCTTTAATATTATCCTCATTCCTTTTACTTATTAAGTATTATGAAGGTTAAATTGCGGTAATTACGGTCTCATTGTATTAGAGGTTTTCCCCTGCTCAGGTGTGTGTAGTAGAGAGGAAAAGTAGTGCAAAGAACTATTGATGAGGTAGTCATGAAGGACAATGGAGCTCTAGGAGTCAAAACTTGTGAGAGATGGGTCACATGGTTGACAAGCCAGTAAGAGGATTTAGAGATTAGGAATTTTAAGTTTATCAGTTGTAGCTTTTTGTTAAAAGTAGATTTTTTGCACATCCGGGCAGATGTGGGCATGGATTTGGAAACTCAGTGCTTTTGGTTCTGATCTGTACATAAATGGGAAAGTGTTATAAATTATATGCATCATACAATGTCTTATGTATAAATATGATATTGGATGGCATATAAATGTGATATATGTATTATAAGACATTGTATGATGTGTGCACATTGTGTATACATTACTGTATAAATGACATGTGTCAGCTGCTTCCATCCAAGCATCCTGAGGCACTTTATGAAAGATAGGGTGGAATTTATTCCTTTCTTGGTATAACTTTCCACTGAAAGCATGAGGTTAAAGCTGCTTGTACTGTGTGTTTCATGTTAGTGCATCTGGCAGCTGTTCTCACAGGGGATTTGCCACAGGAGGCTGTAGCAGCTCCACAGCTCCATCTTGGTGGCCCCATGGGAAGCCCACAAGGACATGGGGAGGATGTAGTGGGCCAAGGTGAACACACTGTTTCCTTGCTCTGTCCTGCCAGCAGTTGTCAGAGCATCATTGGGGCAAATGTGATTCATGGAAACCTTGGGGAAGTTGTCTCCATGGTGGAGCGCCAGGAGCTGGCTACAGGTTTAGTCTGGAATGTGATGCAGTATGGGGGAGGATTTACTGCAAGATCCCTTCCAAAGGCTGAGGAGTAGGGAGGGATGCAGGTGTCCAGTGAGGGGGTAGCAGCTCTTCTAGCACTTATTCTGGCATGTGCTTTATGGAGACAGCCACAGGCACAACTGAGAACAAGCACTGGCAGTGACACTGAATAGGTGACTCCATCTTGTCCTTAACCTGGGGCAGCAGAGAGAAGCAAACATTTCCCTTGGCAGAATGAGTGAAGCTTCTTGTTTATTCCTTCCTTCTCCAACCCAGAACCTTCCCATGTGTTTCTCTCTAAAAACAGGAAAGCTCTCTTTATTGTCTATCACTGATCGTGTTTAAGAAAGTATTAAAAAAATGTTAAGTGTGTTGTTGAATCAGTTCTGCCCCCAGTGCTTGCTTTCCAAATACCAGCTATTAGTGAGCCAGGAAAGTCGCAGGTAAGAAACCATCGAGGATCTCGTTAATGGAAAATATTATTTTGTTTATAACCATTTGAGTGCTTTAGGGTTACTTGTCATTCAATGACTATTCAATGACTATAAGCCACATAATGAGGAGACTCTGAGGTCCTATATAAATGTCTGATATGTTTTATTTTGGTCTTTCTGTTTTTTGGTGCAAGTGTGAAATGGCTTATCCATATTTTAAGTGATTTAATATTTGCAACTACCCAGAGTATACCTATAATTTATTGAATGTGGAGATCCAGATAAATATCAGGTTAGTGAAAAGAAACTGTCAAACCATTAAAAATCTGTTGTTTTCTCTTTTCTGACCCGCTCCCCCCTCCCCCTCCCGCCAAGTTATTCAAATGAAGTCATGCAACAAGTAAAGATATTTCTCCTGAGAGGAGGAAAAAGCATTTTGGATGACTGATGCCTTTTGATTAGGGGCTGTTTCACACAGGTGACTTCCACAAATCATCGCTGCACCAATGTAATAAAACTGTTCCCTCTTATGGTTCTGTTTAATTCTAAAAAGGATAAAGTAGATTCCATCTCTATCTCTCGTTATGATTGCCTCCCCAAGTCTATTTTCAAAACAAAGCTAAGGTGGACTTTTTTTCTTTTTCCAAGAACAAGCCTCATCACTCTGACAGTACCAGCATGAAGAAGTAATTTTGGAGCCATATCCTTTTCTTGCATTCAAGCAGGTGGCACTGGGAGAAAGCAGCTTGGAGACAGTGGCAGTCTCATGATGCCTGGGGTGTCTTAGCACCCCCTACAATTTACAGTAGCCTTAGGGGTGCTGTAGCTGACACAAACAAGGACAGATGTAGAGCTGTTGTAGTGCTCTGAAATTGCTGAAATGTCATGATTTCCTTTTTTATGCAATTCTTTTCTGTGCACAGCTGGAGTGGGAATGAATGTGGCAGCAGTATCTCAGGGACATTGGCTCTCTCCTTGCAAAGAGTCACGTGGTTAAAACTTCAGTATTACTGGTACTTGGTCACTGAACGGTGGCAGATACATAGCACTTACAAGATGTGCCACAGATGAAGGAAATAATTGGTTAAGGGAAGCAGATTTTTTCCATGTATTACTGGTATTTTTTCCTGTATGAGGCAGGAAAAAATACGTCTAACAAAAATATTTGTTGTGTATAAGGTGTTTTCAGAAGTGTTTATGTTTCTCTGAGGATTACAGTCTCTGAAGGATTTCAAGACTATTATTGCCATACTTTGAACAAAATGGGAGATGATTGTAACAGCTGTGGTTTTCTAAAGAAGCTTTTCCTAGCAGGGGGTTGGGAAATGGTTCCTTACCATTTGCCAGGTCTTAGGTAGTTACGGGATAGAATTCAATGACAGTATTGCAGTCTTTCCAGTTACTTCTTTTGACAATTGCTTCACAACATAGGCAAACCATAGAAGTGATGACCAGGTCTCTATTATAATCACGTATAATTTTGTTCTCCATGTCTTAACTAATAAAATAGTTATAGCCCCCAGTATGTTATTGATTGCAGAACATTTGGTTATACTCACATTTTGCTTGCCAGGGTAAATAAGTGATCTAAAATTGTTGACCACTTTTCTCCCAGTCCAGACAGTAGTGTTGTTTCGAAACCCTAAAGATACAGCTGTTGCATTTTTCAATTTTCACAATAATGTGCAAGCATCCCTAGTTACGGCTCCTGGGATGAGTTTTCTCAGAATTTATGAAAGAGAATTGTATTGTTACAGTTACTGATTGTAGCTGGAAAAGCAACAGAAAAAAATATTTAAAAACCAACCGGATGGGGCCAGTGGGAAAACAGCTGTGCCATAATTCATTTACTGTTGGCCATACGTCATGATAAAGGAGGCATCTGCAAAACAGAAGGGGGAGAATGTCCAAAAGAAGTTTTGCTTTGGGGTATTTTGCTCGTCCAGGCAAGGGTGAGGGAGTTGCATGGCAGCTGGACAGTGGCATTGGGTCAACATTCTGTCACTTAGTGATGGAGGAAATGCCACAGATCTGATGTGTTAATGAAATGGCAGTTTATTGTGTTTACTGTTTCTGAACACGAGGCCAAACACCTCATTAGCAACCCAAATTTTAGATTTAGACTGATGTCAGGCTTTGCCTTTTAAGAGATGTTTACATGGCAACAAAGTAACAGGAGGGAAGCACATAGTGAGATTTATATTACTGTGTGAAAACAATTTATCTACAAAAGTTCAGAGGAAGCCTCTGTCATTCTGTTGTGCAGTACAGTAGCATGGAAAGGACAGGGTATTCCATTTGTCTGCCCTGATGTAACCAACAGGCAACACAAGACAATCCTTCATTAAGAGCAAACTGAGTATGAAAAGAAGGTCGCACTGTTGCTTTATTCTCTTCTTTACACCTAGCTGGGGATCCTGTTTTGGTCATGCAGTCACTTGGAACAAACACATTGAGGATAAGAATACTGTGGTTGTAATATATGAAGACCTGAAAGAGGAAAAGCAGATGCTGTGTACTGACAGCCAAAACACATCTGAATCCATTCTGTGAAATCTGCTGAAATTAAGAGGAAATGACACAGGTTTCTGAAAGAGCGAAAACAAGTTGATCTTAGTAACAGGTTGAGTTTGGCTATACAAAAGCAGAGCTCCAATGCAACACAAAAAACATGAAGTGAAGGAAAATATATTGTTGGCAATGCACATCCCACGTGAGTAGCTCTCTTTTTCAAAGGAAGCATGTTGCATGTCTCACTTTCACTTTCAGAACCTGACTGGCAGCCTAAAGCAGATAGCTGAATTCTTTGGATTCTCCCCAATAACTGAGGAAGTCCAGGCCATTGCAGAAAGGGACACTTTCCAGGCAATAAGAGTGAAGGCTCAGGAGATTATGATGCTGTTGGCTTGATTCTTTTATAAAATAAAAGAAGATTTTATTTTATATAAATATTTTATTTTATATAAAATGAAACAAGGTTAATTTGTTTCATTTTGCCAGAGTGGTGAAATATCTTGGGCAAACAGGAATTTGTACCAGTAGATGGTTAATCTTTATGTATAATTTTCAGGGCTGTATGCTAAGAAGCACTGATTGTATTTTAGGAATCTGTCACTTGATTTCATCACAAGGGCCAGTCCCACTCAGTAAAGCCATGTATAATATGATTAGCACTTGGTCTACAGAATGCCTCCATCGATTTTTCTTCTTGGGTTTTCTAAATAACCCTTTTGATTACTTATCTTGTGTTGATTGCACAGTCAACACATGGAATCCAGACACTCCACAGATTGATCTGTGTCGTTCAGCCATGGATCAGGCTAGAACCTCAGAGAACCTCTGACTGTGGCCTCTCCAAAATCTAGATTAGGTAGAACTGCTGCTTAGGGCAGTGTCTGGTTGCAGCACACAAGGCTTTTGCAGTTAAAAGCCCCACCTTTGAACTTTCTTAATTAGTTTCAAAGCTTCTGGCCACCTTTTAGAGTCTTCTGCAGCTGTACAAGGCACATGTCAAAGCTATGAAGGCAGAGCAGTAGCTTTCTGTGATCACTTTATGTTGACATTCTATTGAGGACACCAAAGCTAAGGCAAACATATGAGTGTATTCTTGGGTCAGATAGTCTTTTCTTACAGGAAAAAAATTAAAAGAAAAAATGGGTTATCCTGAAATTCGATAATAAGAGAGAAAACTTAGTCTTTTGTTTGAAATTATACTCCCCGATCCATAGAGTCAAGGGTAATAATTTATTTTTCTTTATTTCCCAGTTATTTTTAGAAACTGGAAGAATCTTTTCACTGAAGCTCTGAACCAGGAAATGGATGCCAAATTCTAAGTGTGCTTAGAAGGGATTAAGGTGGGAGTGAAGTTTAAACGTGATGTGTATTGCAAGGCCTGAACCTCCTTTACGTTAAAAACTCACTAATGTTCAGGCTACTTTTCATTCACTTCTTTGAAATGAGACAGTAACCAGTACAATATCCAATTAAACATTTTGAATATACATACAACATGCAAACTCATTTCTGCTGGCTTAACTCAGACAAGTAATCCTTGCTCGTGCAGCTAGTATCATTGAGATCACTGGGTTCTCTTAAATAACCTGTAGCTCTTTGGCCTCCCCTGTTTTTAACACTGATTTTTAGCTTTGATTTGGAATATATATGCGGTGATTAGACATGCTGAAATCACTGGAAATATGTCCTGTATGTTAGAAATGATTTTCCAAGAGATTTTAAAAAACAATCATGAACTGTCGTTTTGATTCTTAATTTTTAAGTTCATGGGATTCATGTATAATTTTAATTTTAAATTCGTAGTGTAAAATGAAGTTTCAGAAGGTTTTGTAGTTCTCTTTTACTATTTTCTGTGTCGTGATAAATATAAGAAAAAAGTAAAGGAACTCAGGAATGAAAATTGTCTCCCCCTTTCAGCAATATTATTTTGTTTCCTTTGATAATGTGAGATCTCTGGAAATGTAGCTTTTACTTGGGTTGTCTGGTTTTGCTGGGGTTACTTTATGCCTAACAGCAGTACATATTATCTCATAGCCAGGTTACATATTTTTCCTGGATGTGTGTCTGGGAACTTTGAAGTGTCACAATCCAAAACAGAGCGACTGTCCTTTGGTGAGCCCAGAAGACCAGCATGCACAAAACAGTTTAACACTGAATGGTCTCTGCTCTTTTAGACTGCAGCTTTCCCTTGGGAGGCTGGTTAAACACCAGTGTTTGAATGGTGGTTGTTTTCTCCACCAGAGACATTTCTTTATCTCTAAAGAGAAGGAACACAAGGGAAAAAGTACTCAGAGAGAGAATATGTGGGTTATGGGCACACAGTTGCTAATTGAGTCAGTAGAGAACGTTACAGTCTTCCTTCTCACAGTTTGTCAGCTTCTGTCTGATAAATAATTGCTTCAGGTAGATGACTTGGCAGTAGTGTTTGTTACAGATATGTTGGGTAAAGAATGTGCCTTAGTCAGACTGAAAATTCACATGTTGGATACTTGAGGTGTTGGCACAAATGGACTCTGAGAGACCTTCTGCTGCACACTTTATTAGCTGCTGGTAAATACAACAAACTCTCAGCCATTCAGTGCTAATGCGAGTCCACTTCTAAAGGTCTGCCAGTAACAGGGGAATGATTAAGACAGCTTGACTTCAGTGCATAGTTAGGAACATCTTGTCATTTTGTATTCAGATCTCTACAAAATCTTGTTTGTCTCTCTTTCCTGGCATATTGCCATTTAATTTTCTTCTCCCATTCTAGCTGTGTTTATTGCAGCAATGACAATGGTGTACAGCTCACTGATGGTGCAAAACCCCTCCAGCTGTTCATCCTTTAGGTTGACTAGCTAAGATGCCAGTGTCCGAAAGACTGGCATTCACTTTGTGGGAAGAAGGGATCAATGCAGATGTGAATTTTGTTTCTAAGATAACAGCTGTAACAATGACCATTTAAAATAAGTAAACCAAAAGTGACGTACCAGTGAGGATGGAAGAGCTAAATACCAAACAAATGACAGTTTCAGGTAGCTACAGTTATCTCAAACAAATCTGAGGTTCCCTACAACTTTTACATAGGCACTGGAAAAAGTGGCAGCATTCCGTAGCTATTTGCCTCAGCTGTACCTGCTGCAGCAGTGGGTCAAGATCATTGCTAAGCAATTAATAAAAATAAGTCCAAAAGGCTTTGGTCAAGGATGATGTTGAAAGAGGAGCACTACTTCCCTTTAAAATAGGTTGTCTGAATTACTGATAGATCAGTAGTAGCCAGCCTGTGCACTTAAAGTTTAAGATTATAATGAAGTATTCCAAGACAGTTCAAGAGGAAATCCTATCGCAAGATGTAGGCTGCGCTTAAAAATATTCTTAAAAATAGATCTTTAGATCAATGATGTTACTTAAGATGAGGTTGTTTAGCTATCTGAGGGAATATTTTTAGGTGACAGAATTCTGAAATTCCTTCAGTGTGATCTGCATATTCTTCTCAACGCATATTCACATACTCAGTAATTGCCTGCTAGTGATGAGCATTAAAGAGCCACTGTAAGAGGGTTGATTGATTTTTTTTGGAGCTTTCTCTGTGTTTTTTTCAGCTTTCTCTGTGTTGCAGGTTCAGTTCAGTTTAAAATGGTGTGGTGGGATAACAGGGAAGAAAGCGAAACATAATGTCACTAGGGAAAGGGAGAATTTGTACCTTTCCCAAGCACTTCAGCACATTCAGGATGAAAAAGCACTGTGAAGGCGTTTGAGAGGGTGGCATTGGAGGTCAAATCAGGTAGCCCACTATGATTGCAGCTATTGACAGGAGCTAAACCAAACAGAAAAGTTAAATTCCTTATGGTGGAAAATCACCAGTCATGTATTTTTTCAGCCATAAATACAGGGAGTAATTTTATATATGTATTTTCCATTTTTCCCTTTTTTACTCTCTATACATTTCAGCTTTTATGTTTTTTATTATGGTAAAACTTTGAATGGTAATTTTGACATGCAACATTTAAGGAATATGTTAGATCATTCAGCTTCTAAATAAGACCACAGTTTTGATTCCACCTTTTTCTGTATTTGTGACATTCTTCACACTTACCATTGTCCAGCAGTTGTAGGTATTTATGTTATGTACATTTATGGTAACTGGTAAATGCTGCTCTATTAGTATTTCTGTCACCTCCATTTCCCTTATGAGCTGTTCAATAACAATCATAAGTCAGGAAAGTATATTAAAATGATATCGAAAAAGAGAAATTGGAGGCCTTCTCTTGGAAAAGAAAAACATAAATGTATCTTTCCTATGCAGGATGTAGCTCTCTTGTGTATATTCAGGGTGTCAATAACATAACCAAAAGGCAAAAGAATTTTGGTACTGAATAAAAGTAAAATTGGACAAAAGCAGAAAGAACTGAGCTCAATTTTCTCATTTACAAAATGTAAGCATTTCATATTGTGGTGTTATGTAGTATATTAATTGGAAAGATAGTTAATATTGAATTACAATAGAAGTGCTGTAAAAGTTGGAGGCACATATGACATCTACAGGAAGATCAAATAATTTTTTCTGAGGGTAGGCTGGTTGTTATAAAGGATGCCAAATGGATTTATAAGGAAGGGGGACATGAAATACAACAGTCACAGTCTTTTTATGTCAAAAGATGCCTGGACTTGTATTCTAATGTGTCTTTTTTTGTTGAACTCCTAACACTGATCTGAATTTTAGCTGAAGGATCACCTTTGGTGGGGATTAGCACTTTATATTGTACTTATACTGCAGAGTTTGGCAGTGGAAGTATTGAGAGGAGACTGGTTAGTGATTGTTACAGATGTTAATATTGTCAGGATTGATGCAAAAGAGAAGAAACAGAGCAGCAACATTATGAATAAGAGCACACTGTATCAGTGCTGTGTCTGAGTACGTTGCTAGAGCACTCTGGTAAAACATAATTTATGTTCAGATGTTTATGGTCATAGATACAATTGTTCTGTATTGCTATTGCACTTTGTAATACATGTATATTGGATAATATGAAGCATTAGCCAATAAAATATTCAGCTGGCATCTGAACGGAACAATTTTCATATGATTGTTTGGCTTCTGCAAAACTTTAGAGGCTTGAGGAAGACAGAAAATTAGTCTTTGCTCAAAACATGAGACAGTCAGAAGCAGTCAGGAAATGAAAGGGAGCTGGGAAACTGGTGTCTTGGGAGGCCTGTGTGCTCGTGAATAATATAAGTTTATTGACATATGCTTGTGGGGTCTCCAGTGAGTTCCCTGCTGTTTTGCATTTTACAAGTCAGAGAAGGCATTTTCATTACTAGAACACTCATTAGCATTCCCCCAGCAGGTAAATAAGTCATAGTTTCATTATTGTATATTTCTGTTATATCCATAGGCAATGTATATATATTCAGAGGAAAAAATTGAGATATTAGATAATATCAGGCATTAGACATGCATCCCAATAAAAGTTTAAAAAAACCCAAACCAACAAATAACCAAAAATGGAGCACTTATGATCTTCTGTCTTGCTCATTTTATTTCTCACAGAGGGTGATCAAAACAACTTCTACAGATGTGATGCGACCTCGTGCCAGTGATTGAGGGAGCCCTGGAGGTCGGTCTGCCCATGGCCAGGGGAGCTGGGCAGTCTCCTGGTTACACAGAGCAGCCCTGCCTCACAAGGATGGTGCATTAACCAGGGTTGAAGGAGCAGCGGTGGTGGCTGGGTTTCCCTGCACCTCCATCCCTCCAAAATCAGATAGGGATGCCTGGAAGTGTCATGTCAGGTGTGAGCCCAGGGCCCTCACCATGCTGGAGGGAGCCTGCAGTGGGAAAACCCCCCACACCTCACCTCAGGAGCAGTGGGAAAGCTCCATGGCTGCCACAGGCCAGTGACTTGTGAGTCTCCCACCGCAGGAGCTTTCTCTCTTCAGCTGCCCAGTGCTACATAGCCAGCTTTTAAAGGGAGAGTTGTTATCTCATGTCTGTAAAGTACAGCCTCAGCTCTTGAATGTGTGACAAACACAGCAGAGAGTTAGTTCCTCTCCTGAGGACCAAGGGTGCCAGCCTGCCTGGGGTGAGCAGTGGTCCCAGGGTGGTGGTAAGTGGGGGGCTCCTCCATGCTGTCTGAATCCTGAACTCCTGAGGACTTTGTAGAGGTAAGGCCTGGCTGTGATCTTACCAGAGATTAAAAAATCATGGTGTGGGAAGATGTGGGAGAACGGGAGCACACAAAACAAGCGGGTGCAGAATGGAGATCAGCTCGGAAGGTTGTATATATTTGAGGAGTGTGTTCCCCATATGGCTGGAGATTATAATTTGGAGCAGAAAGCCTTGGGAAAGCCAACTCCACAGTGGTGCTGGTGGGAAGTGTGCTTGCGCTGAAGAGTCTCAGCAGAGCAACAAATGTGATGGAGCACTGGGGTTTGCTCAGACTCGTGATGTACCCATCACCCAGAGCACAGTATTCATGGTCAGAAGTAAATAGGGCAGTAAATAATCTTCTGTGGTTATCAAATCCAAATGTCTATGTGGCACTTAATTGCTTCTGCAGGCCATTTTATGCCTCTCCAGCCCCTGTACCCTGACTGTTGCCATTTTAACTGAGCAATTTGAAGCACAAGAGACAGAGTGTGCATTTTATACATGGGTGATTTCACAGTTTCTGGGCAGTGGAGGACAGGCCCTCCAGGGCTCTCTCATGTTGTATTTTTCACTGTGAATGTTTAGAATGGTTTACGATTGAGGGCTGTACAACTGCTTTGTCCACAAATGAAATGTGTGCTGAAAGCCCAAGGGCACTGAGAGAGATGAAAAATGCATTAATATAGAAAGACAACTATGTAATGCAGTAGAATAAGTATCACTATTAACTGTTGTAAATATAAAGCTGTTTGCTGGCATGACAGACCCTCCAGAATAACAATAGCAGAAGTGGCCTGAGTTTGTTTCTGAAGGAAAACTGCTCAAAGTCCAGAAGTAAATCAAAGTCATTGCTTGTAAAAAGGTAATACAGTGTTATCTTGGGTACAGCTATGCTGCAGCCTTTCAGAAGAAGAGGTAGGTGCTGATGCACCAAGAAAAGCATATCAAAGGAGTGAATATGGCAAATCATGTTCATTGAGTGAGGAGCAGTTCAGTTGAAAAAAGAGGGAAATCAACCCAATTACAGCATGTCATTGCAAAAGAATGAATATAAGTAAAGAATGAATTAAAAGTAGGAAGCCAAAAGTTAGGCCAGGATTGCTTTGGAGAAGTTGAGCTATTCTTGCCCATGGATTACACTTACACTCATTTATATCAATGCACATGAAGTCTTGTTTCAAGATGTGAAGGCTTCAAGGTCTGAATCCTGCCTGCTGCCTCTGTATCCCACTCATGGCAGCACATCACTCCTTGTGGGTCCCACTGCATCCCACGGTTGCCCTGCTGCCCCCTGAGGCAATGCCCCACATGGTGTCCCAGGACTGGGAGCTACTGAGACACTACAGCAATTTTATGGTGAGCTTAAAGAGAGGAAAGGAGTTTGAAAAGAAACACAATGAATATTTGGTGTGTGGTTTGCACATAGACATGAACAATCTCTGAGCTAGGCAGGCAGGAGTCAGCTCCAGCCCAGGAGCTGCAGAGTTATGATTACTGCAATCCCCAGGACTTGCATTAGCAGGGACCACAGGCCAAGTTTATCACCTAATATAGTCCCTGGGCTTCTTGCACACTGTGCCTTGGAAAGATGGTATAGACATTTACAAAGAGGGATCAAAGAAAAGATTTGCATAGACAAAATGAGATGTATTTATTTAAAATAGCCCCACAAGTCATCTGCCAGAGGGCTGTTTTGAAGGAAAAGCACATACTAATTACTGAAGGCTGAAGGGAGAGATGGATGCCAAAGAAATGTTTTCGGGCTCTGAATTCCAGCTCTTGGTCTCTGTCTGTGACTGGGGAGGGGACAGGTGGGTTTTCAGATGTGCTACATTCTGCAGATTTTTCTAGCAGTTACCTGCAGTGGTGTGTGCTTTCCCTCTGCCACTCCGATTCAGCATGAAGGGCACAGTGAGCCTTGTTCTGCGATGCTGTTCTTCTCTTCATTCGCTCTAGGGGAGCCATCAACTTGCCAGCCTGGGCTGCTTGGTTTGTAGATTGGCTGTTCTCAAGTTGATCTCTTCAAGGGGACTGTGAGAGGATGTGCATGGTTTCTTTAGATCTTTGGTTAGGGCTAGTGGCTCTGCATAGCAGGTGGCTCTTGTGTGTTTACTCTCATCTGCTGTAGTTATGGCCCTCCCCAAGGAAGCTACTCACATGGGACTCAGGATGGGGAGAGTGCATTTACTTTCCATGACCAGCTTGTGCATTATACCATCAACTCTGGAGGATGTACACCAGCTCTGTCTTCTCCTTGCTACTTTTCAGAGTTGTCATGGTCTTTCCATATGGCTTTCACCAAAAGCTCAGGCTGACTAAATTTCTCATTAGCTGTGAAAAAATATGCCTTTGAGCTTTTCACACTGTCTGGCAAGGGGCGTGCTGTAAGGGATATGCTGTGTTGCAGGCTGGTATCCTGATATCTTGGCATTCTTGGTATAGAGATGGCAGAGATACCAGATAGTATAGCCCTTCTGCTCTGCTTTTGGCAACGGTGGACTGCCTTGCTCTGCCCAGGCAGTACAGATACGACAGTAGTATGGCTGGAAGCGGTGGGATCCACACCTGTGTGATTCAGACCCTGAGCACAGCCTCTCTGAGCAACACTGATGCAGTGTGACCCAGAGGAAAGCAGAGTCCCACAGCATGGATGCAACTGGCTTGAGTAATCCAACTGGCCAACTCTGGCCAAACTGTGAATTGTCAGTGCATCCCAAAGTGAACAAGGCAAGTAAATCCATGGCCCCATGGAGCTGCTTGTGGGAGCTGCTGGGAACATGAGTAAGTGGCTGCAATATCGGGGAACTGGAAGAGTAGAGCAGTGAATGGGCTTGTTTTGGGAATGGTCTGAAAAATGGTGGTTATTATTTGGATATTTAAATATTGATACCTGCACTCACTAATCTTTTTAATAATAATACTGAGTGTAATTTCTTTGTGTTCTGGGGTGTTTGTATATAAATTGTATATAAATCACCTTTTAGAAATAGTTGTTTAGAATTAAGTGAAATTTTATATTGCTGGGGTTCACAGACTTTTGCTAAGTTATATGAACACCATAGTTAGTTGGCATTTAATTATGTATGTAATTTATTCAAAGTTTCAACATTTTATGACGATAATTGGTAAGTTGTCATGTAGGTGGTTTCTCTAAATGGCTTCATAGCATTTAGAAGGGCAAAAAAAATTGCACATAAATAATAGATTATTAGAAATAAATGGGTATACAGTTATTCATAGCATCAGAAACAGACAATTCAGCTTATAATGGAATTCTTCAGAACACTACAACTATAATATTTGCATAAAATAGCATCTGAAATTTGAAGTTGGCTTTGTTTCCCATTTAGAATGCTTTGTGTAATTACTATGCCAGTCCTCCTTTGAAGAAATCTATTATAATTTTAATTATGTTAATTCTGATGCTCTGAATAGTTTGTCATATATTCAGTAAAATTGATTTTTTTTGTCCCTTAAATATGAGTAAACCATCTTATGGGGATATGTGCTTGATGTCTTTGGGACCATCTTTTTCTGGTTTTTCATAAGAGTGTCATACAATTAATGCTCTAATTAGGACCTTGTATGAGGTTGGCGAAAAAATTTAGACCTATATTTTCCTTTGGAGTGCATAGCTGGATGTTGGGGATTGTTACAGCAAAAAAACCCCACCCTTATTTTTTCCTTCTGTGGGCCATAGATGTTATCTGAAATTATATGACACATTCTGTTCTCAGATAAATGCTCTCCTTAGAATCAGATGCTGTCATGGCATTGGCATCAATTCACTGGGGATGAGTTTGACCTCTTAAGTGCTCTCCCATGTATACTGGAAAATACTCCAAGTCCCTTTCTATTGAGGGGAACAGGAGGGAATTCATATTGTGCTCCTTTTTTTGTTTTTTGTGCCATGGTAACACAGTCCAGTTGCTGAGGTCCTGGCATTGCTTTAGTCAGTAAATATTTGTTTTGTTCTATCTGTTTGACTACCGGGTTTGGTCAAAAGTAATATATGAAAAGAGTTATCAAGATGCCCCTCAGCAAAACGTTGCATGATCCTGCCCTGCAAATGTCAGATTACTATTTGTATTGTGACAACCCATTTCTCTGTGCAGATTAAAAAGAAAAAGCCCAATATACTTTTGTACCATTACAGGAGAGAGTTGTCAAATTACAGGGAAAATCCTGAAGGACAGTAATGTCTCTTCAGCTGTATGTAATTTCATCAATTCTCCTCTCAAGGCAATAGATCTGAGAATGAAGCCATCAGCATCTATGTACTGTCAGTGCTTATAGGATACAAGTAACTTACTGGAGTTCTCATTTTGTTTTTTACACTGCTTTTCCTAAAATATCAGCTTCGGTTCCTTCAGGTAAATCCCCAAGGGATTTCAATGCCTCAGTGTCCTGAGGTCAGACACTGATTCCTCCCCCTCTCTGCTCTTCCCCATCCTGCAAAACAAAAAAGCAGCAGGGACTGACCTTCTTTGTTTAACCGAAATGGTGATGCCAGCATCCCCTTCTTGTGTTTATGGGACAACCTTATGGTGAGATCATACTCCAAACTTTAATTCCTTCTGCAGCCAGAGGGATCAAACCTGTGTCTCTCAAGACATAATGGAAGTGTCAAGTACTAGGCTTCTGTGTCATAAGGAGATTTCAGTCACTCTCTTGTTGAAGTTGTTGCACGATCAGAATTAATTGGTCAAGACTGAGGGACTGACTGGGGCATTGACTGGACCAACATAAATGCTACTGGGAGATGGGAGGTGAGGTGCTAAACTTGAGGTGGAGGCAGGGAAATTACCAGTCTCTTATATTCTTATACTACTCCGCAATAGTATATTAATTGCTGAACTCTGCACTGTGCTGTATTTCTGAAATGTAAATGGCTACTGCTGCTGTGTCTGGAGCAGACAGTAATCCTATGAGTGCATGTCAGGCAAGCATATGAGGTCAGAGGTCCTCAGGAAGGCTGGGAAATGTTCATTTGCTGACTCTGGCATAGGAGAATGAAAATATATGGACATACGGGCATGAAGACAATATGGTTCCCAGATCAAATGGAAATTTCAGCTCTCAGAGTAACATTCATCTGGTCAGACTCCTCTGCCTGTCTGTCCTACATTCACTGGATATGAGAGCACTACTCTGTCTCCATGATTTCCATGTCTTTCAGGACAAGGAACAGGACTGCTGGGAAATAAATAGCTAAGAAAGAAGGCTGGAGTAATTTGAAAAAAAAGAAATTTCTGACAGAAAAATGGTGGAAAAAAGTAGCTGAAGATTGCTAAACAATTCTGTACAACCCACTGTTCTGCTTGTACCTCTTTGTCCAACTGTCCTGTAGTTTTCAGCCTCTGGTGTGACTTGCCTATGCTGTATCCTAATCCTTGTCTGAAGATACCCATTCTGGCATGTGCAAGACAGCACATTATGGCTTTTACAACTGCCTTGTCCCACTTGTGTGTGGACACACCTAAAGCAGCACAGAAAATGTAGGAGAAGACGTGTTTTGTTTGGTTTTGGTGGCACTTTTCCATTGGTGCCCAGAAGGATAAGTAGTGGGTTAACCTCTAGTTTGCAGAATCGTTTCTAGCCTGTGCTGCCTCTGCAGCTCTTCTGGAGGGAAGCGATTTAAAGACCTCCAAGATTTGGTGGCATTACTTGGATATCTTGGCGTGCTACAGTCCTGGGAACATCAGTCAGTTCTCAGTTTCTGAAGTGTCATTTTTTCCCCACTGTTTTTTTTTTTTTCTGGGGAATCTATTCAACAGCACAAGCCCTGCTCACCTCTGATCCTCTAGGGAAGGCCTGCCGAAGAGGTGAGCCCAATGCTGCAACCTCCAAGTGTTTCCAAGATTTTTTAATTACCTATGGCCAGTTACTTCAGGAGGGGTAACTGAAGGGAGTAGCAAGATGGAGGAGACAGCAGGTAAGAGAACAGAATGGGGGATATCAGTAAGTTAAAAATGTAATAAAACCAGTCAGGGTTATCAGCATTTTATAACCAGTCTGTTCATGCTGCAGAAGACTTTCTCTCACCCTAAGCTGTGTGTTGTTCCAAGGCTGCATGTGTATTCAAGGCATACACATGTACTAGTGTAATTACTATTACTTTGAGACAAAAGTACATTAAAAAAAATTTGTGCAGGATTATTGTTCATGTAAACTTCTTATTATCAGTTGTATTAATCCCCAAACAAAACTGAAACTGCTGTAGTTACTGTTTATTGACCAGCTAAATAACAGACTATCTCCAGCACTGAGTTTACTGATTTTTTTGTCTGTTTGTTTAACTGCTAATAAAATTTGATAACATTTTATTTGTAGGGGGATTTTAGGTTGATGTTGAAAGACTGGTGCTAAGAATTAGCCAATTAAATTAGACAATTTTCCACTGCAAATTTCTGCTCACTCTGAACCTAGTTTTTCCAGTGTTCATTTTGAATCAAAAGTAACTGATTTTTGCCTTTTTCTGATAAATGCTTCTATTGATTTTTCTACTTCTTAAGCTCCTGCTTTAAGAAAAAGCACTTGTTTAAATCAATCCCTATTTAGAAAAACATGCAAGAACAGGCTTAGTTTAGTGTCCTAGATAGCCTCATGAGGGTTCTCCCTTCATGATAAGAATGTTTGTATTATGAGGCTGGTAGGGTTAAGTCCTTTAGTCATGGTCTGCCTAATCCTTCATCCACCATGCTTCTTGATCTCAAATGGTGATAAATTATTTCTTTCAGATAAATGGATGTTCTAAGGTGCATGAACCCCAAAGTCCTCCAAGAGTTTGTTGCACAGACTGCCCTTTTAAAAGCTGAAAATGCATTTTCTCATTCTCACCTTTGCTCTGGGTTCCTTTCTTCCTGAGAGCTGCAGCTGTTCTGTCAGGTTCAGGATGGAAGTGATCGCTGGTGCTCCTAGTCCAGTGATAGCTGTCCACAGGAGGAGGAGGAGGGCCTTGGATTTGTTGCTGAGGAATGCCTCTTGTTCCTGGCCACATCCCATTAAAATAGGGTTCTGCACACAAAACACTGATGAGCTATAAGTAATACCATTAGTTTTCAAAAGCATAATCTGTCTGTAATTTAATGTTGCCTGAAATATACTCTTCCAGATGCCTAATTAGGAAGACTCCAAATGGTGAATGCCTTAAAACAAGGATATGTTTATATCTGGATTGGTGACCAGCTGTGACCAGCTGAGAAACATAGATCCAGAGTTTTAACCATGGTCACTCTAATAAAGTCTGTTAGGATTCAGATTCAGGCACGAGTTGGTCAAGAGTTGCTGTGCCACTGCAGGGTATTGTAAGGCTGAGAACTTCTCTTACCTGATAAGTATGGAGACATTTAGTAAAATAACACGTATTTTAGTGCAAACATCTCACCGCAGAGTGCTCATGAAGGTGAATGGAGGGGGAAAGAATCTAGTTCCACAGGCTGAGGCACATCCAGCCACAACAGGAGAGTGCTTGGCACAGCAGCTATGGGCATTCTTCTCAGACCTTTAGGTGAAACTGCAATGTAACTAAACAGGAGCAAACAGTTAATCCTCTCCTCCTTCTTCAACTGAATTATTCTAAAAACAATTTCCTCCAGTTGGCAGTACAAAATGCTGAGATCCACCTTCTGTGAGGTTTTCTGTACTTATGTACATACCACAGTGGAAAGCACTGCACCAGCTCTGAATTCAGTGGAACCATTACGTCTTTTAATTAGCAGATGATGCCATGTTTGATGCTCCAGGATGCAGTTTGCCCTCTTGGCTGCCAGGGGGCACTGCCACTGCTGACTCATACTGAGCTTCTGCTGCCAACCAGCACCCCCAGGTCCCTTTCTGCAGGGCTGCTCTCCAGCCACTCCTCTCCTAATTAATACTTGTGCTTGGTGTTACTCCATCCTAGGTGCAATGATCTGGCATTTTGACTTGTTGAATTTCATCCCATTTAGCATTGTTCCATGCTTCAATCTATCTGGATCATACTGCAAGGCATCTTGTCCCCCAAGAGTCAACAGCACCTCCCAGTTTGGTGCGATCAGGAAATGTGTTAATGGTACATTCAATTCCTGCATCCAGATTGTTGGTAAATATATTGAACAGGACTGACCCTTGAACTGAGCCCTGACCAGTGATCAGCTAGGTGTAGCCCCATTCAGTACATCCCTCTGAGCTCTGCCCATCAGCCAATTCACCACCCAGTGCACTTTGAACTCTCTCATCCTGCAGCTGGACAACTTCTCCACAAAGATGCTGTGAGGGTCAGTATCAAAAGCCTCACTAAAATCCAGAAAAATGACACCACCACCTTCCCTTCATCCACTGGAGAGGTGACCTTATCATAGAAAGGTGGCAAATTAGTTAAAAGGGGCTTTCTTTTGTGAACCCACATTGACTGTGCCTGATGACTGCGTTATTCTTCAGATGCCTTAACAGTACCCAGTAGAATCTTCTCCATAATTTTTCCAGGTACTGAGGTTAGATTGACAGGTCTGTACTTTGCTGGGTCTTCCCTCGCACCCCTTTTTTTAGAGTGGAATCACACTGGCCAGCTTCCAGTAATTGGGAACCTCCCCAGACTGCAGAGACCTTTGGTAGCTGACTGAGAGAGGTCCTGCCACAATTTCTACTTTCTCCTCAGTACTCTGGGCTGAATCTCATCAGGCCCCATGTGCTCATGAACATTCAGTTGATACCATTGGTCCCTTACAATTTCAGTGTCCACAAATAGAAAGTCACTGTTCCCACACTGGTCCTCCAGCTTAAGGGACTGGGCAGCTCAACATTTATCCTAACTTTCCAAATGTGTTTATCTGGAATTGCAGTGGAATATTCTAACCAGATCTTGCTAGGAAGCAAAATCTTTGTGTATATATATTTCTTTTAATTATCTAGAGAACCCCTTCTGTGTGGAATCTTTTACACATGAAAATTAGGATTGTACAAAGACTCTCCCACCATCTGCTTGATAGAACTGAATTACAGAATTTTAACTTGTAATCTGGAGAGGAAAAAAAATCATTAGATACAACTAGACCAGTCTCCTACTCTTATGAAAAGTTTAAAAAGTCATTATTTTCAGATAAATAAGTTCACTCCTATGAGTAATAATCTAGAAAGCTATACTTCATCTGTGCTAATCTCAGTGGATAATACAGATGATGATGGATAGTAATGAAAATATCTGCTTTGATTTGTTTTTAAAATTGAATCAGATAAACAAACCTTCATAAATTTTCAGTCATTACTCAGTTTTAGAATTGTATCATGGCTATAGCCTTGGACTCTGTGCTGAGCATCATTTAATAAAAGCTAGGTAAACTGACCAAATGTGGTGTCACTAGTCACTACGTAAAGGTATTTATATATGTCAAAATCTATCTAAAATACTAGGATCCAAGTCTCATTTTAATCAACTCTATTCTTTTGGTTATTAGAAGTCATACTTGCTTTGTCCTTAGCTGTCATGTGATTCTTGAAGTCACATTTTTTAGTATTTTTTGACTGTGGTGCTTTGCAGTGCCTGCTAGCTGTTATGCCTAATTTGTCCTTGGGGAAGATTTATGACTCAGTAGAGACAGGTCCTAGGGAAAACACTATACACTCAGAACCAACCTTAGAAAAATTAATTTCCTTTTGGAAATGTATAGAGTATGTAATTATTTTCCATGTGTAATTTTTAGTAAATCTAGCATTAGACAGGGATAATATAAACCTTTTGTATAATAATTGTAATACAGGTCATCTCTTTTCTGAATTCCCTGACAGATGTTGATGAATGTCTCAAAAGTTGTTTTATTTATTTATTTTTAATTACTGACATACTAGCATTTGTTCCATGATTGAGAAAAATCAATGAATGTTTAACTGACCAATATGAGTAGGCTTCACCCTTTTAGATTAGCATGGATGAAGCATAAATGCATTTGCTTGATTTCCACAGATGTTTTTTTCTTGGACAGTCAAGCTAGCGAATAGCACAGAAATACCCTTTGCGAGATAAGAAGCCCTGTCCCTTGAATGCTGTTTCATACATATGGGTAACCTCTCTCCACAGATCCATCTGCTCAGGAGAGCTATCAGGATAACCTTTTCTCCCTTGCAAAGAGTGAGTTTGATGTCTGTTTAACTCAGGAAGACCTGCTTTTCCCTGCCCCGGCAGTGTTAGCCAGAGAGGCTGGGTGAAGTGTAAAACTTTCCAATGCAGCAAGTGGAGCTTGAAGTGAGGGGATGAGCTAAAAGAACTGGATTTGGATGACATGTATAGTAATTCTGATTCTCCTATGTGACCTTAAGCAAATTGTTTCTTCTTTTGCACTTTAATTTTCTCTGAGCCGCAGGCAGATTGTTGCTTGTTCAGAGGCACTTAGCACCACAGGTCCAGCTTTTTCATGCTTTCATCCTTTATGCAAAGCCTCTACATGGGCCTTGGGAAGCTCATATAACTCATTGGGTAAAATAATCTTCAGCTCCTGAGCTGTTTCTGTCAAGCCAGGGCAGCTCTATCTGGTTAAACACTGTATGCCTGCAGGGTTTCAAGTTTGATTTGAGTCCCTGTGGGTTTCTTTTCACTAATTCCAATGAGCTTTGGATCAGAAATTTAATGCTTTGTGAGATGTTTTCAGCGTGGGAAGCATGCACTCATTCCTGGTGTTTCAGTACAGTTTTAAGCTCCTGACTAATTCCTATTTACAGGTTTTGAATTCTAATGATTTATAAATTTGTAAAAAGAAAGCAGAATTATTTAGGATTCCTGGGGAAGGCAATCCTAGGCACACCTGGTCTAATTAGAGGTTTAATTTCTCTTCTGAGTTAAAGTCTAAATCCTTTCAACTCTTTGGAGAGACAGAGAATAAAAATGGTTGTGAAGTATTGAGCAGAGCCAATTACAGAAAGAAAAGGGTATTGTTGGATGGACATAAAACCTGCAAAGCACTACCACAGATAAAGAGCGAGATGACTCAGAGGTTCTCTGTCAATCTATCTCCACAGCAGGCTTGTCAGTGCAAGAGAAGCAGTTTTGAGGCATGCAGTTTTGCAGATGTGGCTGTAGATTAATACCTTTTGCATGCCTGTTGATTAATACCTATTGCTGCAGGGCTGTTCCAGTTTCGTGTCCTGCTTCAGCTCCCGGCTTCAAATTCTGACTGCAGTCACTGTGTTAGTGGTCCCACAAAGTTTAGGAACCTCCCCTACAGCTCAAGGCTCATTGTATGGAAAGATGGCAGGAACAAGGCCAAGTGCAAGTTGGAATTTATATGCTTGAGATTGGATTTAGGGTAAATTCAGGTCCTTGAATCCTAAATTATGGCGTAAAGAGATTTGTATAGGTACTGTTTAAGCCATGGAGGTTTCTAATTTAGGTAGAGGCATCTTTGCTTGACTGAAGTTCTCCAAATGTCTTCTCACTGTACAAGTTAGGGATTATCCTTTTCTTGGCAAGTGAAGCAGCTCAGGTATTAAGTGATGTCTGAACTCTCTGCAGGCATGGAAGTGAAAGTGCTCTTCTGCCTCGAGCTCACAGGCTGCTTGGTTCTGCAAGTGCTCATGGAGTTGGTCTGTGGTAGGGGACTCCTACAAAACAGTTTCATGTGACTGATTTCCTTTTAATTATACTTAGAGAAGGGATAATGTTGCTGCTTAATGTAGTATGTTAAAGTTCTGTCCCAAGAGTGTGTGCTTGTGGTTTGTGGTTAAGATATGTAGCTGGGAGGAGTCAGACTTTGATTCCAGTCTTTATGTTCTGGTTGCTTTTTAGTCAGTGCTAAATCAAAAATATGGACTTGGTTTGTCTGAAAAATCAACTTGAAAGAAAGAGCCCACTCAGCTATAAGAACAAAAAAGAAAGTAAATAATGATTAAAGTGCAGCTGAAAAACAGTTCTACTATATTCCGTGCCCAGAAACAGTAAACTGTAAGAAACAATGTAGTCAATCTCTGTTGTGTATTTTGGATTAGGCCCTCAGCCAAGAGCACATAATAGTTTTCTAGATCATTCTTTTACAGCATCAAAATCAAACTAAAAATGCTATCAACAGACCAGTATTCAAAGAGAGGAGCAGAAAAACATGTAAAAGGAGGATAACTCATTACGTCTGTTCTAAATTAGCTTATTTCCCCAGGTTAGGGAAGTGGACAATATACTTTCATCAGCTCATGAACCATGTTTGGATAAAATTTGTCATGGAAAATTTATACTTAAAATGACAAGAGAGAGGAACATAAATATCTGCAGCTGTCGCTGTGCTGTTTTCTTCAGAGTACTTGGCTTTTGTGGGCAGTATGCATTTTCTTGGGTGTTAATTATAGATCTTTTCGATACATCTTTGTTAANTTCCCCCCCCCCCCCCCCCCGGGATTATTTTGCTCTTGGTTTGCATTTATATATTTCTTTAAAATACTTGTGCTTTCACTATTAAGTGCTTAAATTCTGGGAAGGGAGAATAGTGAGTTAGAAGCCTGCATAAAAGGACCTGTATGCACATGCAATTGGCCCTATAAATAGATTTTCTGCTGAGTGTTGACAAAACCTCATTAGTTATTCCTGACATTTTGGTGTGATGAGCTTCCTCAAAAGGATGAAAAATTAGACTTAAGAAAGTGCTAAATGTTGGCAGTAATTGCCTTGTCAAATAGTCAAGAATAACAAGACATGAAGTAAACAACTTTTCATAGTTTTATCTATATCATTGTACTATTGTGCTCACTCAATACCTTTGTGTCTTAAATAATTTTTTTTTTCATGACTTGGGCCTGCAGCTCATTTGGTTCTTTGGAGAATTTGCCCTTTTTAATTCTGACTCCTTCCAGTGTATTTTAAATCATGTCTAAAGGCCAAAAGTAAAACCTTACTGGCCAACTTTCTTTCACTTCAGTTTTTGAATGACTTTCTCATTTTTTTTAAATATTATTTTTATTGAAAGAAAGTGCTGTGGTTCCAGTAACCCATGGTTTGTCAGGAGGCAGTGCATAAATTGGTGATTCCTTTTGTTTTCTCTCTCTGAAGCTATTTGGACCTGCTGTTTGTCTAGGCACACCAGTTTTAGATTAGTAGCAAATTTTTTGAGTGGAGTCTCCTAATGTCCAGCGATCTTTTTTGTTGACCACCATCTGAGTCAGACATAGGCAGATCTGAAGGTAAAAATCATTATCATCTACCTTTTAAAATATCCTGTGATGCAGGTACACAGCCTGTACACACAAAGATTCCCTCTCAGAGTGCCTGGTGTTGACACTGCCAGATATTTCAAAGCTCTCCATATTGAATGCATTCGGGTGTGCTTTCATTCGTAAAGGCTTTTCCCTGGTTGTATTTCTTCACTTGGTGTTTGTTTTTATTTGTTGCCCGCTGTTCTCTTCTATCCCTCTCTTTAATGTCTTGGGTATCTGTATTATTCCCATTGTAGGAAAAACACTCCTTGGCCAAGGTTAATCATAGTGAATGATTATCTGCTGACTTTTCAAATCTGAATGTGGAATAAATGTCAGGACAGAGCTGCAGATGTGAGGTTCCCTGGGGATTCAGGATAAGGCCAGGGGATTTAAGCACAATCTAGAGATGATCACTAGATGGCAACGTTGCATAGCTGAAGCGCCAGTCTCATCTTCCTGTTGTAAGCTTTTTATTTATTTCTTGTAATCAGCAGATGAAACGGTCTTTTTCACTCAGGTTATTTAGCCAGGGTGAAGGGTTCCATGAGCCTGCAGGATGAAGGAGTAAGTTATCACTGCAGATTACACAGCCATCTCAGAAAAGAAATAACTATTTAGAGAGCTCTTATTAATCGTTCTCAGGTTGTCTAAGGACACACCTTGCTACGCTTACGGTTCCTTAAGGTAATGGCTTGAATTTTGGACATAAGGATCCTTAAAACAAAAAAGCCCAAACAGAAGGATTGTTACTGCTTTGTTTCTTCACAAAACAACTTCTTTTTGAAGTTGTAATGATCTCTGACAGCCCTAAGCTTAGGTTGAGGTATTGACCTTGTGCACTGACAGACTTTCGTCCGTTTTGTTGCTCATGGATGATTTTTCACGTGACTGTTTTAGGGCCAAGTGCAGTCCAAGTTCTGTACAAGTAAACAAATAAAACATGAACAGCATGCACTACAGACTGATACTCAAACTCTGACATGATTATACCATACCCCATATATGCCAGAAAGAGTAAACATCTTACAGCAGAGGCCTTGTGCCGAAAGCAGACAAAGCAAAAGGTTTCCTTAAAGTTGTGATCTGGAGGGATGAGAGGCCAGACATGTGCCAACATCAATTTGTTGTGAAGGTCTGAGTGCTTTTGGTCAGCGGTTCTGGTGAACATCACAGGTTACACCAAATGGGAGCATGTTGGGGCCGAAAGTCTGGCCCTGGAGTTTCTTCAGTGCCTACCAAGGCAGTTTCCAGACATAATATAGAACATAATTGGGGTGCATAGATATAGGGTTCTATATTGGAAGGGTAGATTTCAGAAATCACTAGTGGAGTCAGGGAAAATTACTTCTTAATTATAACAGATTAAAACAATATTCATCATTTGTGGGTTAAAGAAATATATTCCTTTAATACAATATGAACATTGAAGGCTAACCAGAATAACAAACCTCATCTGTGGCAGAAGACAAACAATTTTCTGCTGATACAGTATCAGATGAACATTATAAGATTTTGATTTCAAAAACTTTCTCAAGGACAGAGACACCAGATTCACTGTATCGTGCAAGAATTTATTTTGCAAGTTGGAGATTACAGACTGGGAAAAAAACTGCATGTGCATCATACATCATGTGCATCAGTATATGTGTAGCCATGGTATTCTAGTATCAAAAGTAAGTCTAAGATGTTTCTGATAAGGTATTTCTGTTGAAAACAGGGAAGGCAGTGCTCTGGAGAAGTTAATCTCTGATCTTGATATATACAGATCTGTATCTATTAGTTGTGGTCTCACTGTTTTCAAAGAAGATAAACTCAGATTAAGGTGGGTGTTAGCACAGCCCCAGGTCTATTGAACCATAAGGTACTAGAAGAGACTCCAACTACTTTTCTGGTTTGACCAGCAAAATGAAAGTTAAGAGGCTGGGCATTTAGGGGTGACAATGATGAGGGAAGAGGGGGAGGGAAAAGCTAAAGAACCATGGTAGCAAAAGCAACTGGACATACATGAGGTATACATTCTCTCTGTAATGTCTTGCATTCAGAACAGGGATGTCTACATGAATTTCTGATGGGCACAGTGCAGGCAAGAGAAACCTAACTGATGCTTTTCTTGAATGAATTATATGGCTTGGTTGACTGTGGGAGGATGGATCTTTTCATCTCTTTTCATTCCTTGAACACACACACATACAACTAAACTGTTTGATGTGCCAGTGAATAATCATGCAACAGTGGACTATACTGTGGCTCTAAACCACACTGTTGGGAAGGGCTGTGTGCTGGATAGCTCAAGGATGCGCTTGAGACACACTGTTCTTAGGACTACTGTGGGAGTATTTGCTAATAGTAATAGTCTGAGTCTTGATATGGGGATTTCTAAAGCTGAATTGCTGCTCTGCTGATACTGACATGGACTTAATTTTTCCTTTTATCTCTGCCAAATTAAAGAGCTTTTGTCAGCAGTAGAAGCATTCTTTTTTTTTGGACATTAAGACTGGAAAGGGCAAGATTTAAAATCTAATTTACTTTCATGCTATTTCCTTGCTGCTCCCCTGGTCTGGGACAAACAGAAGCTGATCTGAAGTTCCTAGGAGGGAATCTGGAACACCAAGATGTTATATCTCCCTCAGATCTTCATGTGTGTGTCTCGATGTTTTTTCTCTTCTCACCTGCACACCTGAAATGACAATGTCTGGTCTTGTCACTTCACAGCCTGTATAGCACAAGATGATAATCACAGAATCACAGAATTGTTAGGGTTGGAAGGGATCTGTCAAATGGCTGCTGTGGTGTTACCTTTTCAATGCTCTGATCCTGAACCCCACAGCAAAGAAAAATTCCACAGAAAGCCAGATGATCTGCTCCTCCTTGTCCCATTGGGGATTACAGGTGGAAGAAAGTGACACATGCCAATATGTTCACATATTTTTAATGTAACTAAAGTAGGCACTGGAAATTCCAAGTATGTTGAAGCATGACTTGCTTCTTTCTTCCTTACTTTCATGGGAATATGTGCAAAGTGTGCAGTGTTGCAAAGACATCCACAAGGAGGAGCCCGGTGCTTGTCGAGGGCAGGTCTATCCTTGTCCTGTTTTTTGCTGCCGCATCCACTGAGGGTAGCCTTGTCTTGAAGCATAATTAGTTCTGAGGAAGAATTTTATCAGCATAGTCTTTGGGGAGTGGTAGCATGTAAACACTTATTAAAATGTTATTTTGAGGTCATAATTCTGTCATGAGCCAAACTTGACAGATGCAGCTAGAAGAAGGGGTTATCTCTCCACAGGGACAATTTTTGTTTCCTTCTCAAGATTTACATCAAATGTTGCATTTCCTTTTAGTCTGTGGGATTATACAAGGATACAGAACATTTTCATATTTGGAATAAGAAAGCACATACACTGGGAAGGATGTGAACAGTGTAGATTCTTATAAGTAAGATTTCCCTTCTGGTAGTTTCAGAAACAAGAGTAATGGGCATCATTTGCACAGAAAATCAGATTTTTTTTTTCTTTTTAACCTTTCCTTCCTAAAAACTGCCACTCAGCTTCTTTTAAGTTAAGGTATTAGAAAGGGTGAAAGAAACATGTTTTCAGCTCTCTGATCTTCCATAGCCTTGGTGTATGACTACATGGATTGCTTTATCTCTGCAACTTAGTTTTCCTTTGACAGAATCATGGAATGGTTTGGGTTGGAAAGCACCTTAAAGATCATCACATTTTAACAATCCTGCTACGGACAGGGACACCTTCTGCTAGACTAGCTTGCTCAAAGCCCCATTCAACCTGGCCTTGAACACTGTCAGAGTTGGGACATCCACATGTTCTCTGGGCAACCTGTTCCAGCACCTCACGACCCTCACAGTAAAGAATTTTTTCCTAATATCTAATCTAAACCTACCCTCTTTCAGTTTAAAGCCATCCCACCTTGTCCAATCACTACATGCCCCTCTAAAATGTCCATTACCTGTTTTCTTGTAGGGCCCCTTTAGGTATTGAAAAATGTTATAAGATCTTCCCAGAGCCTTCTCTTCTCCAAAGTGAACAGCTCCAGCTCTCTCATCCTGTCTTCATAGGAGAGGTGCTTCAGTTCTCTTCATGGCCCTCTTTTGGTCTCATTCCAGCATGTCCAGTCCTTCTTATGTTGGAAGCCTCAGAGCTGGATGCAGTACTTCAGGTGGAGTCTCAACAGAGCACACAAAAGTTCATGAGGTTTTCAAAGGCCCACCTCTCAAACCTGTCAAGGTCTCTCTAGAAGGACCAGCTCTCCTTGCTTTCTGTTGTGAAAATAACCTTCTTATGTTCCCTCAGATACTGTCTCACATGAGAGGGCATGGTTAAATGGGACGTAAGTTGACCAAGATGACTTAAACTTTTTTCAATGTTACTGGTGGGGGTGACTCCATTTAGTTTACAGGCACAAACCTACTAGTGAGGACAGATTGGTGATGACTTTGAAGCTACCTGCCACTGACTCTCATGGATACAATCCTCTCCCTAGTGAAGGGGATGTTGTGTTATGCTGTCCTGCTTTGCTGTGCAGTGAGTACTTCCTTGGGCAGTGATGCATGGGAAGGTGGCAGGATTACAGGTATCTAACTTCCTGCTTTCTCCTCTCCAGTTAATCTGTTCTTGTGACATGATTGACAAAATTTCCCCAGGACTAGGAACAAGCATGTTAATTTTTTTTTTTTAGAATGAATTGCATTTGAAACATGAGTAGAAATTTAAGTGCAACCTCCTAAAATCGCCTACCATTACCTTTGCCAGCTGAATGCACAAATACACTTCAAAAGCAAGAAACCAACATGTTCTTAAAGTCTTACTTTTATCTTGCTGTTGCACATTGCTGAATCAAATGCCCCAAGGTAGTTGACTTCACTTAGAAGCCTAATTCTGACTGCACCTCACAGAATTTTTATTCTGGGGCAGCCCTAGTACCTACGTTTGAATCTTACCTATGTAGTTTTGACAACAGTGTACCTGCCTGAGTAACAGTGCTGCTTCTCCTGATTTGGAGGGATGGCTGAACTGGCTTCAGGAAATCATAATATTCAGAGGATCTGCTGATATCTGTGTTGTCATTCCTGGACAAAAGTATCTGCCTTTGTGGGAAGGATATTCAACTGTTCTTCTCTGTTAAGTGAAATGCAAACTGCCTAACACTTTCATTGGTACCTACGGAAAACTGTAAGAACATCTTCTATTCCTCAGTGTTCATTAGCAGTGAAATTGATATAATCTGATTGCCCCAGCATGAATGAGATTTTGGTGATTGATTAAATGCAGAGGCAAATTTGAGACATTAAATTAGTTGCAGAAGTGTTTTTTTACAAGTGAACTGAGGAAAGTCGTACTGATTGCTATTGCACAGTAAGCCACAGGAGTCTTTGTCCTTTACCTCTACAGAAGCTTAAACGTATTTTGACATTTTGTTTCCTCCATGGCTCTGTAGTGAAGAGGGATTAGGGTGGTCATGGAAAGGATCAGCGTGTGGGTATGTGTCAAAAGATTTGTGTCGTGCCTTGGCTGTTTCAGTCAGACTCCCTGCTCATGTCGAGGTAAGTATCTTTACCTCTACTCTCCATCTACAAAATTAAGCTAATGTGACTCTGCAGTTGCCTGGGGACATGAAGTGACTCAATGTTGAAAGCTCATAATGGCCACCAGAAAGTGAGCCTCTGTAGATGGATTATACTAAACAGATTTTTCGGCTTAGAAAAATACCCGCAACCCTTTATGTTCTTCAAGAGTGGTTGGAGTTGTAGAGCTAGTGCCTCAGGGTTATGGATACTTTTGAGTGTCCAAGAAATGCAGAGCTGGATTGGAAGGCTCTCCCCCTTTGCACACTTAGAAGTGAAGAGTGCCTGGAAACCTGGGAACTAGAGACAGTGCAGGCATTTTTGTAAGGCTTGGAGAGAAAGCAAGATGCCTTATTTTTAAGTCAGGAGTATATACAAATGGGTCAGGAGTTTACAGAAATGGCTGGCCTGGGATTCCTCTAAGTGAGAGGCCAGCCTACTGTATGTTTCTTTTAAATTTAGTGAAAGGGTATTCCTGTTTCTTCTGAGCATAACTTTTCTCACTTACAAAATTTAATTCTCTCTTAAGTTGATTGGCCTGCTGGAACAGGTCTCCAAATCCCAACCACTTGCAACCTTTCCTGTCACAAAATTCATTCTGGTATTTGTTAAGTGCATCTTGGATCCTCATTCTGGAAGTGCTGTATAAAACCAGAGATTTTTCCTGCGTAGAGGCTGAGGGAATGGCTCACATCCGTAACTGAAGGATTTAAAATGAATCACTAAGATTAAACTTTGTATTAGTGATTCAAGTATCCCTGTCTAGTAAGTAAATGAAACAGAAAAGTAGTGACCTGGAGACTACTCTAGTTCTTTTAAGGATAAATAAAGGACTTCGGTTGTGGTGTTTTTTGTTGGTTTTAGTTTTTGATGTGCCACTGTCAGGCTGTGAGGACTGGGATACCCCCAACCTCCTCTGTGGGATGCAAGCAGCTGAGCACTGATGTTAAGCATAGTATTTGCACCATGCTTTAGTACCAGGAATCCTCTTGTGGCAAAGAGTTTAACTTCCCTCTTCACTTCCCCTTCCCTGGTCTCTCACTTTAGCAGTGTTGGTATTACCTTCAAGGCTCAATTGTGCTTTGCTGGAGCATCTGCAGCACCTGTCAGCCACACTGCAGAGAGCATGGGACTTGGTCCTGTGGATCTGAAGCTTTTTGCAGAAATTGAAGTGCTTGTGCTCTTTGCAAGTACAATTCATTTTGTTTCCCTCCGGAAAACTCGACAGGGTAAGATAGTATCTTGTAGCGTTCTCATCGTGTTTCCTTAGCGACATCCCTGCCATCTTGTCCGAATGAATAACAAAGCCAGATCTGCAGTCCTGTCTTGAAAGGTAATAAAAATGAACTCCAGCTGCCTTTGCTCTGGTGTATATAATTTGTTAGCCCTACCGTATGCTCCACAGCCAGAATTTGTTTTCTGTTTTCTGGCTATTGGTGGTGCTGATGTACGGGAGAAATGCTGTAGTCTGCATTTTGCAAGCAATGTTGACAGTGTGGAGCAGAAACTAATACAAATATGGCTATTAAAGTATATAATAAATTAGGCAATGCTGACATGGATGTGATAAGATACAAATAGGTAACACTGAATTGTTGTGCTTACTAGGGCTGTTTCTCCACAGGCATAATCAAGTAGTGATTCTTATGTTCTTTTACTCGTCTTCCCTCCCTCCTACATATTTTTCTGTCTTCTCTCCAACTTAATTTTTGTGCATGGTTCTTCCTACCGCATCAGCCTTGAAATTGAAAGACCAGCTTTTTGAGGGGGCATTTTTAATTTAGAGAGAAGGACTAACAGTAGAAATTGAACATAGCTTGTTGTTTTCTGAGGCAAATGGCACAGACTCAAAGAAAACATACTGACTTACACACACCAAGGACATACTGCTGAAAGGCCCATCTCCAGATTTTGAGTGTACAGGCTGCTTCTGCAGACACTTCTGCTTTGGGGGGTATTCAACATGAAGTATGTTAGTGGGATTGTGTAAACTGAAGTACACTTGGGAGAGGTTTGTTTGAAACCTCTCTGTTTATTTTGAAGGACCTTTTGAAGCATACGTTTTTTTTTTCCAGCTGGGAAGGGAGATGGGACAGAGGGCTGAGGGTCAGACTGTCTTACAGCCAGCTCACCTCTGGCAGTCTGCAGCTGCCACGTGCTTGGAAGGAAGCACTGCAACCCTTGGGGCCATGAACAGAAACAGTGTTGTGCTTCAGTTTGATTACTGTTTCCTGAGTTTGTAAGGCTGCTCTCATTTATTGCTTGGTGTGAGTGTTAGGGTTCTAGTGTAGTGAAGGTCACCCATCTGTGACTTTGGCTTTGCTACGTAATTGTAAGTGACACACCCCTTTCCCCAAGCTCGCTTTTAAATTAAAAAAGAAAGATTCCAATGTGGAGCTAGAGAATTTTTTTTTTCCCAAAGAGAAGCCATGTCTCTCCTCAAAGGAAACACCTGGAAAATTAACATTTTATGGTGTGCCAAATTAGTTCCTTTGAAACTGCAAAGTGAGAAAGGTTGTTAAGTCAGACGCTCACAGGGGAATACAGTGAAATACCTGCATGGCCAGCAACAACCTATTCCCTCTACCAGTAGCTCTGAAGACATGATCAACATTTTGCTTATATTGATCACTTCTCCCCACTCACTAGACTTATTCTGGACTGATTTTAAAATCATGAATGCCAGCAATAAAATAAAATCTTGGAAGGTTTGAATGAGCTATTAGTAAAAGAAATGTGGAGACTACAGGGCCAAATTTAGCCTTGATGTTACTATTCTGGAATTTTGTTCCCAAACACTTAGGATAATCTTGTGTGTATTTGCATTATCTGTGTATGTTTTTTGGTTTTTTTTTTGTTTTTGTTTTGTTTTGTTTTTTGGGTTTTTTGCATATAGTATTTTTAAAATAAGAGATATCTACTCACTAAATGTTTACACCAGCTCAGCTGCAGGAAAGATTTGGGACTGGAAAATAATTTAAAATCCTGGATCTTTCATGCTGGTAAACTCTATCCAGGAGGTCAGCAGCCCACCTATTTGATATGCATGGCTCTCACCCAAGAACCACAAGCAGGAAATAAATAAAAAAGAGGTATTTTTTCAGTTGTCTGTGTCAAATCCCCTGAACATTGTCTTGACTAATTATGATTGAGATGTAACTAAAATACAAGCTACTCTTATGAGTTTTGGTATTGTAAGGCAGGAGATGGAGAGAAAAGAGACGGAGATGGAGCAAGAGACCAAAACATCATCTACAGGACTACCATCACCTCAGTTACTCTTTGTCTTATTTATGATTTAAACAAATAAAGAAAACAGAACATTCTTGGCAAGAACTACAGTTTGTATTAAACAGATCATTAGGCAAAGCGGCTGCCTAGTACCAAAGTTCAATTAATGACTTTGTATGAGAATTTGCCACACTCTGGTCTTTAAGTGTCATTATAATTTTACATATTTTAAAAGACAAGATGCTCTGCTGATTAAGTTTGTTCTGCTTCATTTTTTACCTGTTAAGAGAAACCTTGCATGCTGAGTAAGAAAGTGGATTGTTCAATAAGCATGCCATCTTTCAGTGCCCTTATACTCCAGCAAGGAATTGGAATTACTAAATGCTTGGCAAGTGATGTTGCCTGATTTGGGAGATTTATGTTCAGTTATTTGAAATCCCACAGTGATGAAACATAATATCCAGGTTGTCAGGCTAAATGCACGATCATTTTTTAATATAAAATGTTTCTGATCTGTTAAGCTGGTTCTGGAATTATACAGTGACTGAGGACTTCTAATTTCTTTAAATGCTAAACCTAAGTCTGGAATCAGCTTAATGCTACAAAGTTGACATGTACAAATAATTATTTGGCTTCTGAAGAGACCGTGCCAAATGGTTTGGCCAGGTAAGGCTCCCAGACTAATAATAAAGCTGTTGAATAAAGTGACCTGGCTTTCCAAATCTGGAATATCACAGATTTGGGCAAAAGCTGAGTGGGTGTCTCAAGCAGCACAAGCCTGGAGCAGTGATGAAGGAGCAAGGGTGGGGGCTCAGAGCTCTGAGAAGGCTTCAAGCAGAGCCCAGGCCTTCTTGGGGTACCTGGGGCTACCTCGCCAAACAGAAACTATTCCAACTTTGCCTTCCCATCTCTGATGATGGACACTGCAAGGGAGAAAGCAGTCTCCCTGGGGAGGAGTTCGGGCAGGTGCCTGCTTTAGGTAGGAACTTAACCCAGTGTGTTTTAACTTTCAATTAAGGCATGTGGTAGTATAGTGTTGCCAGGGAAGAGTGCCTCTTTAGGACCTGTCTCTCCAAATTAGCCTGGTACTAATGAAACATTTGCATGTACTGTATACAAGTGTGGTGCTCAGTTTTTTTTTTGAGTTAGACCTTTCTGTCTCAGAGATGCTGGAGAAAGACCATGAGGTTTGCCACTGTTTAAGGTTTCAGGTAGTAACTGGGTTTTCCCTGGTACGGTATCACTGTAACAAGTTATGTTGCTTACAGAGCAAACCGTGCCTAAGTTCACAGGGACGTCACTGAATGGCTCATTGTCACTTTTGGGCTCTCAGACACTTAACAGGATTCTCAGCCCTGAGTTTTGAACCTGGCTGTATCCAATGGGATACAGTGAGTCTGTATGGGTTAAACTGCAAAGGAACATGTGGATAAATCATTCCTTTTTTTCATTAAAGGCAATTTAGTAATCTAAAATCACCCCAGGGAGAAAAAAAGTTCTATATTCATATTATAGAATTTCATGGGATTCTTCTATTTTTTATTGTAGGGAAGGGGAAAGCCCTGTAATATTTGCAATGTGACATAAATGTCAGCTTTCTTCTAATGAAGAATCCTACAGGTTGATTGCTTTTTGCTTTTGAAATCATGACAGAAATAAGCCTGAGGAAAAAGAATAGTGTGTTTTGTCCCTATCCTATACTGTCTCAGGGTCACCTACTGAGAAACTGGTAGAAAGCATCTCTTGATTATGGAAGATGGATGGGCCCATGGCAAGAGCTAAACTACCAGATTTCAAATTTGTATCAGTTTTGCCTCCGGGTTTGAGCTATTTGCAACAGGTTTTCGCTTGAAGTGCAAAATTGTGGTTGTAGGGAAGTATGACATTTTTGCTGCTGAAAAGAAACATATGAGGTTTGTGAAATAGATGTGCTTTTCTCATTGCCTAAGAAAGTCAGCTGAAAATTCCAGTTGCTCTGTATTCAAACATCAGCACTTCTTATACAGTCTGAATACCAACATATTTTTAGGGGAAGCTGTGTTCTGTGGTATTTTAACTTCATCAGGAGGTTAGAAGCAAGCTGCAAGCCTTGCTACCTTATCCTGAGTATTTTTGCTCAGACTGGAGAGGCTAATCTACTTTAATCCCATTGCCTCCCCCTCAGCTCTACTAATTTAGTAGTTTGTGTGCATCCTCTGAAGATGAAAATATACACTCACTGGAGGGAAATTTGTTTTGTGTTTCTAGCTATTTTCAGGTTTTGGTAATCACTATATGCTTATCTTGCTTTGTTGCCATAGAAAAGTACCTAGAGCACCTGCAATCTGTGCAAAGTGTTTTAATATATAACCAGTAACCTGAAAATTTTCATTTTTAAGGTTAGATCTTGTTCCTAGCTCCAAATTGATGACTACCTAGTCTTTGACAGAATTCTACCCTCTGGCTTCTGAAAATTATTGTAGGACTGATACAGCTGTCAGAAACGTGGTCTATGCTCTTGTTCTTTTACAATAAATTTGCACAAGAAAAAGTTACAACGAAGAAATAAGTCTTCTTTGCAGTTTGCAAAGAGATTGGTACTCTGATAAGGTTGAAAATTGAATGAGATGTGGCCTTATTACAGTGGGATTAAATCTGGGCTCTCGAGTTTGCCCTTGTGGTACTTCAGCATCAACTACAAGGAGTAAAGGAGTCCTCCTCAAGATGAGCCTAGTGGTTCATCCCATGAAATCTTTTTCTGCTACTGATCAATACTTCATGATCAAGGGAAAGTTTCAAGCTACTTACAGGGATGACTAGTGTGATGGGAAGGACAGTGGTTTTCATTTTCCATATTGTTTGTCGTTGGTTCATGCTCTGAGTTTTGGTCTACTTCATTAAGTAGGGATGTTGGGATTTCAAATCTTGTTATGAAAAGGTAGCTTTGTTAATGCGGTGTTTCTGGAAATTCATGTTCTAGAGGAGCAAAGAGAGGACAAGAAGGTGATTGTCTGTATGGAGGTGAATTGCATCCAGAAATCTGTGGCATCTGTGAAGGCAGAAGTTTATGGGAAGAAGGTAAATTATCTCCTTTGTAGTATACTCTCTTCCCTGTGTTTGTTATCTTTCAGTTTTAACAAATCATGTCCCTGTTGTGTGCTTTAGCGTGTACTGTAAGCACTCTGTAGGTTTTCCTGAGTGCCTGAGTCTTGTGTGAATGACCAAGCAGCACATTCTGTCTCCACAGGGCATATTTTTAGTGTGCTGTTCAGCGAAAGAACGTGCAATTAGAACTAACCCATTAACTCTAATAGCTCTTTATGTACTACACTGAATGCAGACCCCTGTGAGGGTCAAGGCATTACCAATTAGCCTACATCTGTCCAGGAACAAGGTTCTCTTTGATCTCTTAAGTCTAATCTAATTTTATTTGTAAGTAAAATTGCAAAGTGCAGACTGAGAGAGATAAATGGAAACACTGTAAAACGGCCCTGCATTTGGTCTTGTAATTGTTGGAGGACATGTTTTTGTTTATACTGCATTTTCTGCTGTAAAGTGACTTAAGCATTGTCAGCCAAACTGGCATAACTTAAGACCTGTTGGGTACTAACAAGTCTTACAGGTAATAAAAGAAATGTGTTCTGTAAGAGTGCATGTGCTGTGATTTGAGGACAAGCATTTTATAGGGTAATATCACAGCCTTTTATGCACAGCAATTCTAGTAAGTATATTGATGGAATAAAATGAAGGCTGCTTCAGACTGAGCTGGAAAATCTGCAGTAGATTCTGACGAAGATGATAATGAAACTTTGCATGCCTTAGTCTTGGTCACTTGGCAGTCAGGTGTGTTTTGTCTACAAGTCAAGTCCTCTTCTAGAGGAAGTTTTGCATTATTAAAATCCTAGGACATCTAAATAATATTATTTAAAGATTACCTGCAGAGATAGTTTTCTTTTCCTTCTGTTTAAACCTGAGCATAAGGCCATCTGAAGTTATTGTAGCAAGTCTTTTAGGGATGTTATACTTCATGGATATATGGAGGGTGAATTGTTCAACAGGGCTCAAAAAGCAGTAAACCAAAGCAAGTACATCAAAACTTGTCATCAATAGGGACTTACATAAAAGTAAATTTACTTTTTCTGTACCTCTCTTGCAAGAGACTATTGAGGAGGAACTGTTGTTCAGTGAGAGCCACACCAAGAAATAGGTAAGAAAAAAATTTAAAAACCTTTACAGAGTAAAGGGAGTGCATGCAGAGCCATATTATGTCACAACCTTACTGAACTGGCTTCTGTTGATGAAAACTGAACCTCTCCAATCAAACAGAATTTTGAAACACATAATAAAGAACTGGGTGACATAGTTTCCTTTTAAGACATCAGAAGCACAAGGCATTCCTTGTCCCATACTACCCTACTGCCAGGCTTTTAAAACAGTTCCCTGCAGAATTTAGTATTGATGTGATACAGCTTAGTTGAAATAGAGGACTCATAAGATATGTTTGTTCTTACATTTCATCCTAAATGTGGATTGCCTGCTTGAAAGTAGTTCTTGTTTTCAAGACACATAAAGAAGTTCTGTTATGCAGCATCTTCCACTGTATCAGAAAAAAACAATTTAAACTTTGTTTCATTGTATAAAAATACAATAACTTGGAATTTTTCAGTGGTGTTGCTAAAAAGTACAAATATGAGAGACAATCCTACTCACACTGACTTGAAGCTGAATTTTGTTCCATGTGAATAGTGAATCTTTATTGACAGAAGGAAAAGTGCCAGCAAAACCTCAGCTTTGGACATGTGGAGAGCAGACTTCAGGCTGCTCAGGGAATTAGTAAGTAAGGTCTCCTGGAAGAATGTTTTTGCAGGTGTTGGGGTCCATCAGTGCTGGTCACTTTTTAAACATCACCTCCTAAGGTCACAGGAACTGGTAATTCCCAAATGTCAGAAGTCAAAAAGGTGAGAGAGAAGGCCAGCTTAGCTGAGCAGGCATCAACCATGTCCTGGGGGGCATCAGGCAAAGCATCACCAGCCGGTCGAGGCAGGTGATTGTCCCACTCTGCTGTGCAGTGTGGCAGCCTCACCTTGAATATTGTGTGCAGTTTTGGGCACTACAGTATAGGAAAGTTATTGAGCTCTTAGATAGTGTCCAAAGGAGGGCATTGAAGATGCTGAAAGGCCTTGAGGAGAAGCCATATGAGGAGTGGCTGACATCTCTTGATCTGTTTCATCCTGGAGAAGAGGAGACTGAGGGGAGACCTCATCTCAATCTACAATTTCCTCATGAGGGGAAGAGTAGGGGCAGGCACTGATCTCTTCTCTGTGGTGACCAGGGACAGGACAGAACCTGAGGGAATGGCCTGAAGTTTTGTCAGAGGAGGTTCAGGCTGGATATTAGAGAAAGGTCCTTCACCCAGAGGGTGGTTGAGCACTGGAACAGGCTCCCCAGAGGTGGCCAGATCATCCAACCTGACAGAGTTCAAGAAGTGTTTGGATGATGCTCTCAGGCACATGATGGGATTCTTGGGAGTGGGTGCAAGGCTAAGGGTTGGACTTGGTGATCCTTGTGGGTCCCTTCAAACAGCATATTCTGTGATTCTGTGAAACTGCACTACTGCAGCTGTGGCAGAACAGGCATCAGGTCAGGTAGCCTGGAATCACAGAAACCAGAAATGATATGCAAATTACACAGTGCATAAAACAACCTTACAGTATCTTCTTTATATATTCCTGGCATGTCTATTTTTCATAGAATGTTAATAGTTCTAATGGATTCTTCTCTACAGCTCTGGTTCTGCAAAAGAAGCAGCTAAGAATGTCTTGACAAAGAGGGGGAGCAACCCTGCTGAGCTAAAACTTGCTGGTGTCCCATTGCATCAGATCTTGTTGGCATGTGGGTGTGTGGTCTTTTTCCTATCAACAAGCTTCTGTGGTTCTTTTTGCTGGTGTTCTGTACAACAAAATAGATAGGGAGTGGTTTCTCTCTGACCCTTATTTGGAGCTATGCAAATGAATTCCTGGATTTTTCTCCCTAATGTTATTATTGTCCCTCCACTGACTAGAATTGTGTGCACAGTGAAACTATATGGAACAGTGGAGTAATAGGACAAATATAGTCCTGGATTAGTTTCACCCACTTTATTCTTTTCTGCTGTCCTCTTTACTCATTTTATCCACATTGGCTGGTATTATAGTCATGTCTTCCTCTCCAAAGCCTTCATTTCAGTTAACAGCCTTTCACTGTTACCATGGAGTTCCATTACCTTTGTTTCTGTTTAGAGTGTGAATAGATGTCCATCATTACATTGTCAATAATGACATGCATCAGTAACACAATAAATTGTCTGGGGAACTAGTCAGCTTCTACGAAGCAATGTGCTGTGGCTGCTAATGCCTCCAAGGAAAAGGAATTTCATGTGGGGTGAAAACTTTAGTGAAGGACAGAGCAGCCAGCACAGTGCATTTGGAAAATGCAATGCCTGCGAGGGACAAGAAAAACAAGAGTAATGGGAATCTTTGGTTTCCCTCTTGTTGGTTGGGTGAAGGTAACAAGATGTGAGGCAGGAACCAAGTGCTGATATACTCAGCAATGGCTGGTTCATAGAGCTTTCTGTCAAGTGATGTGTAGGTCCTGAATCCTATACCATGTTATGAGGGCTATATTTTACTTTGTTTCAGTACCCTTGCTAAAGCAAGGGAAGCAAAAAAAAAATAAATTATCACAATTGCCCTCAATGTGGAGAAGCATAGTTGTATATTACCAACAAAGAGTATATTACCAACAAGCTGACATGAATACTATTTAAGGACACTCCACCTGTTAAAAGAATTTGCAGGAAGTCCTGATGATTTCTTTTGCCCCAAACAGAGATTATCAAAAGTAGGAAGAATCTATCAAAAAGTTATATGTGAACAACAAGAAGAAAAAATTCCTGCTCTGGCAGTTTTATATAAAGTTCAGTAATGTACTCAGATTTTTGTACTTGTCCTATCAACTACTGAAAAGGATCAAAACTTATTGTAATCAGTATCACATGTTTCCTCAGATGCCTCAGGAGCATGAAACCTGCATGAATACGTGTAGCAGGAATAGGTGATTGGGGTGTAACAGGAATACTCTAACTTGTTAAGGACAATGCAAGGAAATTTCATTAATTCTTTGTGTTGTTGTTCTCTATGGAATAAGCTGGGGAAATTTACCATGCCAGAAACCTTTCTGTGGGGTACCCTTGAGAAAGTCTTTCTTAAACTGAAGTGACTGTAGAAGGTTATAGAAGAAATAGTCAAAATGTACAGCAACAAATAGACTAGATTGTGCTAATTCAAAAGCTTCAGAAGAACTCCAGCTTACAGCACTGTGTGACCTGTGGCCTTTGTAGTTGAGAAACAGGAGGTAATAAAAATGATACCCAACTTCAAGGGGTTTCCAGAGTGGTTTGCAGAATTCTAGGCCTGTAAGCCTGATACAAGTACTTGGTACAGTGTAGAAACTATAATAAAAAGTAGAATTAGAGGATATCTCAGTAAATATTGTGTGCTTGGAAAGAGCGTCTTGTGTGTGTGTCTGTCTTGCAAATTTATTGCTGTTCTCTGTAGGAGTCAACAAGCTTGTAGATAAAGATGGTGTGTGGTACAGTCTATTTTATCAGACACCTTTGTAAAAACCAGCTTTCTGGGAATTTTGAGAAAGCTAAGCAGTTATGACACCAGAAGGACAGTTCTGGTATGAATAGATTATTTGGCTAAAAATTTGGAAAACAAGGCCAATGGTCAGGTGTTACAGTGGAAGGACATTACAAACGAATGTGTGATGGGACCTCTGTGCTCTTGGCTCTGCTCACAAATGGCTTGGAGAGAAGCTACTGGTGATACCAAGTTATCATAGTAGGAGCGGCAAAGGTGAAGTCCAGCTAGAGAACTGCAGAAGGACCTCCTGAGACCAAGTGACTGGTTGGTAAAATGTTGGATGAAACTCACTTTAGGTAATGTTGGTATCTGGAATGAGAACCTGGGGCTTCAGTGGATAATTGTGTGAAAAATGTGAACTTACTCACTAGTGGTTAAAAATGCAAATCAAATGCTTAAGAGGAAAGGAATACAGAACAAAACATGACTTAACATGTAAATATGTTGTTTGCCTGCACCTGAATAACGTGTGAAGATCTGATCTTTATATTTAAAAAATAATGTAGTAGAGCTGGAAAGGTTTGGAGAAGGACAGCAAAGATCATCAAAAGCACAAAAAATCTTTTGTAGAAGGCTATGACAAAGTGAGCTGGGACTTACTTTGGAAAGAGACAACTGAGCAGTCTCTTATGTAAGACTGTCAGAAGTGGTGTGTAGAGGACTGAATATTCACTTTGTTGAATATTCACTGTGTGTTCCAAGAACTGCTGGGCATCAAATGAAACTACTAGGAGAAAGGCTTAAAGGAAAAATAAAACTGAATCTTCCTGCAAAGGGTGTCAGATGTGTAGACGCTTTTGTTGAAGGGAGTTGGGAACACATTTATGTACTTTTGATAGAAACTGGATAAGTTAAGAGAAAGTTGTTATTTGAGGTTACTAACTACACAGAAAACAGAGCAACTCATGTCCCTGAGCTAAAACAACAGGAGGTTGGGACACAGTTAAGGATATCATACTTATTTGGTACTTGATCTCTATGTCTCCCGCTGAATGCTAGTTCTGGTAGACAGTGCTAGTACAGCCACTCTTCTGGAATGGAGAAGACCAGGGACTCCACTCAGAGCAGCACCATGACCTGGTTGTAAGACCAGACAGTTGCAGGAGCTCTGGTGGCTGCTGTGCTGAAGTGCATAAGTCGACCAGGTTTGAGGTGCCCAGCCCCTTTGCTGACCTTTCAACCATATGCAGGATGGATACCAACAGTTAGCAGCGAGTTTTCCAGTATTTTGCAAGTGCTTCTCACAGATGTTCAGGGTGACATGTAGCGCAACTGAAAAAACCAGCTTATATGGATTTGGCTGGTGGAGGTTTTGAGACTGCTACTCTTTATTCAGTGCATTACAACCCTGGTGTTGCCATGTGACTTGCTCTTCAGTCTCCAAATAGAGCAACAGTATTCAGTGTGCTGCATAATGCTTCTGCAAAATTTCTTTTTTTTTTCTGTATTGATGAGACTTAACTGGCTTTTTTTCATTATAATTTGTTTTCATACACAGCTTCCAGGGCCTCTTTCAACCTCCCTGAAGTCAGGGAGAATCTTTCCCTTGGCCTTCCCAGCTTTGGATTCAGTCCAGCTGTTTGCTGAGCTGTACTCTGCTGTAGTCTGCTTTCTGTTAACTCTAGGGATGCAGTCCTGGAGCACCAATTTACCACAGCCTGCACCTGAAAATTTTGAATGTGGTGGAGACACAGGAAGCTGTGCAGAGGGAAAACATGAATTTATATTTTTCCTGTAAATCATTGGATCTGGTGGGTATTTCTATTTCTGATTTCTGGGCATGGATCCAGAAGAAGAACAGAGTAAAGTGTATGTTCATCTATTCTTTTCCCCATGTACAAAGAAAAACAAATACAGAGCTTGTGCCTAGTGGAAATTAAATAGCAGCATGTTCCTTTTAACCACTTTCTATTAAAGTAAGTGAGACACAAAGGTTTATGTGGAATGGTCAACCTGGATTTGAATCTGCACTGAGGTGTCACAGACTGTGAGTGTCAGAGTTCTGCGTCCAGTTTCCAAAATCTTGGGTAAAATGGCATCCCGAAGGAGGACATCAAGGCAAGGTCCCATGTTTTAGCATCACTCTCATCAACTCGGCTAACATCTCATAACTGCACTTCGTGACTTGTTGAGGTCTGGCTGCTGCTGCACAGATCTGAGCTATTGTGTTATTGTGGCTAAAGCCTGTGGCCAGTCTGTCTTACTGTGCCCACTCCCTTTTGTGCTGACCCTTGCTTGTCCAGCAGCTGCTGCAGCATGGGTGAGGGGCTGTTCAGATGCTCAGCAAGGATCAGACTGACTGCCTTGTCTTTGTGGATAGCATGGGTCTGCCACAATCTCAGCTCTTGCTGCTGAGGTGCTCTAAGCTTATGACACTGGGCTAGGATTGCAGTGTGAGTGATATGGAGTGATTTTTTTTTGAACTACCAGGTGCCAGGAACACACATGTACTTTTCTGTCTGTTGAGCTTTTTTTTTTTTTTTTAATATGGTTGTCTGACCTGCTCTTGTTTTTTCTTTGACATCCAGCAGAGCTGCTGCAGTTAGTCTGCTTGACCATGGCTGTCTTCTGCACTTTCTGTAAGAGGTCACTGGAGCCCAGCTGCTGTGAGAGGCTCATCAGAGCCATGTTTATACCTGTATCTTCTGTTATTAGATGGATAGTCAGTTCTTCATCCTGGAAAGTTATGGCTGGTTCTCTTAAATGCAGTCGCTGGGACCTTGCCTATGCATCATTCATTCAAAAGCAGATGCTGGCAGCCCTAATAACAAAACTACGTCTGTATTCCTGGTCTTCAGCAGAGCTGCAGGTGTGACTGACTACAGGGAAACTGAGAGGAAGCTATCTAGTGGAAAATAGATGCTTGCCAATGAAAACGAGAAAAACCTAGGAAAGCATTCCATGTTGCCATCACAGAAATAGACACCACAAGAGAGGGGAAGCCCAAAATCAGTAAAATGGCAAATAAAACAATTGTAGCAGGAAGAGAGAAAGTAATAAGGTTTGTCAGGAAAATCAGATGCGTGGATGAAATTATTTTCCAGGTCATTTTTAAAGGCTAAGAGTAGGCACCCATTTTTGAAAGTCTTGTCTTCACTCTTCTCTTGTGGCTGTATATTTTCTGTGGTTTTAGCTGAAGAATGAATGTTATTGATTCACCAGTCAGTGTACCTTCCTGTCTGGACTGCTCTATCTGGGAGCTGCAGATGGTTTTCCTTCCTACATAGAAGAGTCTGGCTAACGAGGGGACTGTGTACAGTCCCTCTGTTCATTCTTCCAGGGTGGACTGAAATGTTAATTAGACAGCATTTTGCAATGGAAAGCAAGCAAAACACATCTGCCTCTCAAGCTCTTGATATTAGCCAGCCGGCTTTTTACTGGTGCGTGCTGCTGCCGAATATGGCTCTGACTTGTGCTTGCCAGTTCATATTCTTAAGAGTGAATATTCCTTTCATACACTGAACTGAAATAGCGTGCTTCTGCACAACAGAGCCCATTTTGTTGAACTTCTTAATAGGAACTAAATGTTACCAGATTCCTGTGTTAATGAACAGTTTCTAAGTTTTCCTACTAGCAATAAAGAGAACGAAATTAGTAAGGACCTTTCTGGATGAGTTAAAGGGGCTCTGCTCTAGGCTCAGAGGCCATTCCTATGCTGTATTTTTATGTGTCCTTCAGGAGGGACATGAGACCAGATTCATGAACTAGACCTTTGACCTGTTAAAGAATGTACAGACTGTTTTTATGGCAACTAAGGTAGTATTTTACAGACGAAAAGCTGATGTCTATGCATTGAAGGACACTGAAATACACACTTGCTGATCACATTATTGCTTTATTGCTCTTCCTGGTTCACAGATCACTGCAAGCTTAGAGAGCTTATGTAGATTTGTCTCTTTCTGCAGCGGTCCTGAGATTGTGTACTTGGGGGGTAGATGGGACTTTTAGGCAAATTTTTGTGCCTGGCTTCTGTAGAGTAACTGCCTGTATTTGGTTCATTGAAGCTCCAGGTATTCTCCAAGAGCTGGGCGTGAAGGAAGGCTGCATGCCAAGGCAAGGGCTTATTGCCACATGCTTCCTTCCATGCTTTCCCAGAACACTGTAGAAGTAAAATGAACATGTGCCTAGTCTTTCTTTCCCTGCAGGTGTGCAAGGCATGGATGGGAAGAGACAAGGACAGGATAATTCTTTAACTTTGTGCTTTCTGCCAGAGTATGATGCTTACTGGACTTGAGTACCAGAGAGTCTATTTATTGCTGGCTTACATCTATGTTTACAGTAAATAAGCACTGCCCTGCAGTGCAATTCCTTCCTGTGGTGCCTCTGGAGCAGCTCAGAACTGCACTATCTTTTGTTAAGGATGCAACTCAGCACTAAATATAAATTGATTTTTGGTCAGCTTTTCTATGGCTTTGTGCAGTAGATGGGAATGAGTGTGTGCTATTCAGGTGTCTCTGTGTAGTCAGTTAAAGAGAGGTGTTGAAAAAAAACAGACTTATGAAAGCTCAGAAAAACTACCAGCAGATAACTAAGCAGAGTTAAATATTTATTATGTAGTATAACATAAGAAATATGTCTGAGAAATATTTTGCAAAGTGTTTTAAAATACTCATTATGTTTCCCAAGATAGATTGAGAAGAAATAGAATAGTTTGATGAAACAAATTGATCTCTCATTGCTAGACATTTTCTTTCTCTAGAAACTGATGAATATAACATCATGTTAGCATTTGTAAATGTCATATGAAATAGATGAGAACAGTGACTTGGTAGAAAAGCTGTAATCAATCACAACATGACACAAGTCTTTGTTGATCATCTTCCCAGAAAGCAATTTGAGGAGGGAAATATTACAAGTATAAAGAAAATAAAACCAAATCTCCCTCCCCTTTGTGAGGGTGGATTAAGTGGGTCAGAAAGCATCTTTTTCTTGGAAAAGAAAACCCAGAGGCTGCAGTGTGGTCTAGACTAAAAACTTCTTCGTTATTTGAATAAATGGAAACAATAATAATGTGTAAAGAGACCATTCTGTAAGCTGGTAGTTGAACTTCTTAAGTGGGAACAGAGTCATTAGGGACAGAAGCAAAATGAGAGGGTGCTGTTAAACCAGAATTTAAGATGACACCTTGAGGTCAGGCCAGACGATCATAATATTTAATAGAAGTCTTTTATAGCACCACAGTGTGTTCATACTTTTTCATGAATGACTTCATTGACTCCCAGGATTTGTACCTTAGTTATGTGTAACTCCATGTTTTTTATTTTCTGGTTGTTTCTATTAAACCCTTACTGCTGTTTCATATCATTCATGCAGGTGGTCCCCTTCTCTTCATGGTTCAGAGCTGCCTTCTGAAGGCCAGAGCTTTCAAGGTGCTTGGACAAATAAGGGAATCACAGATGTGCCACCTATATGCCCTTCTGCACGCTGTGTGCTCTGTGTTCTGCTCAAAGGGCACACTGGAAGAGAAACAATGCTGCTGTGCTATGGGTGGTCTTATTTTAGATGTAGCCCATGGTGAGCTTTTCAGCTTGACATTTCAAGGGTGAAACAGCAAGCTTCTGCTTAAAGATTTGCGAAAATACTATATATGGACTTACACTCTGTAGTGGTTGATGTGACTACAGCAACTTACCTTCACTTGCTTGGATGTGAAGTGGGTCTGTATTAGTGACAGCTGAGCAGCTCCTCTGCTAATTGGTACCCTGAGGTCACTGACTGCCACCGAGGCCACTCACTTTCTCCCAGAAGAAAAGGATTTTGGGTAGGCACTGTACAAAAGCATGGAAATTTCAGTGACAAGTGAATATTGCAGTCAGAAATCACATGCTAAATGACATAAAAATGGAGAGAATATACTTAAATTATTGCTTTTAAGAGAAAGAATTAAAAATTGCTTATTCCTCTGATAGGTAGGATTTTAAAATTTTTTGGTGGTAGCTTTCAGAAACTCTCTTTAAATAAAAGAAAACAAAATCATTCACATGCAAGCCTGTGAACGTCAGAGCTGGGGTTTTAAAATGAGATATCAACAGCATGAAGTTCATTGTCCTTGCTACTGTGTATCCTTGGCAGGTAAATTTGCTGCTGCTCCACGGACCTGTGGAGCTTATGAGCAGCAAGCCCACGGGAGCATTCCCTCTGAGCTGGCTCCAGAGTGGCCATTTTGCAATGAAACCAGCCTCAGAACCTTGAGCTTTAATAGTTTCCATTTCTGTGGGGGGCCTACAACATGTACTTTTTTTGTTTCTCATCTTTTCCTTGACTGCAAGCACCTATAGCAGCTTCCTTCTGGACAAAGGGATTGGAAAAGTTCTGCTAAGATGGGTGCCATATACATCTGCATGCAGTTTGATTTGCTGACCTGATCATCGGTGAGGTTCCTTGAATGATCTTTTACCTACTTTTCTGCATCAGGCACTAGGGTTGATGTAAGACAGCTCTGGCTGCTTTAAACATATAGCAGTGTTGGGTCAATAAAAAAGTCAGAAAATATCTTTAAGTAAGTAAAATTCCAGTGAATGCTGTTTTCTTAACTCTGGCTGCCGACAGTGTTGTTGGGGGCTCACTCTGTGTTCTGCTGTCACTTGCAATATACTCGGATGTATAAGGATCTTCATGTCCTGTAATGATCCAAGACCTTCTGTATCACTCTCCACTGATCTGAAAAATAAGCAATTTCAGAGGAGTTGTCATCAAAGCCAGAAAAAACTTCTGAACACTAGAATTTTTTTTTTTAATCCTACATAACCCCTATGTCTGAAGCACTGGAAATGTGTGAGTTCAGTGGTCAACTTCAAACGATATCACACCACAACTTTGAGCTCTTTTACAATGGCCCTTCTTTTGAAAAAAGTTTTTCTTTTATTTTCTGGTTCAGATCACAATGTAGGCATATGGAAGTGTGAAGGATAATGTCCAGCAAGGTTTTTAAATTTCAGTTACATAATCAGAGAGATTTGGAGTGAAGTACTTTTGCTGAAGCTGGAAGAAGGGAAATGAAATGGAGATATGGCTAAACCATTTTCACTAGAAACTATGAAACAATCGATTTTCATGATGAGTCTTCAAATTACCCTATTAGGCCTCCTGACAAAAATGGCCAGAAAGCACATACCACAGATTTTTGTCCTCACATGTTCTTAAGTAAATAAAAGAAACAAACAATATTAGGGAGAACATAAAACTTCTTTTATGTGGGATATCAAAACAGTATTTAGCCTGTAGGCTTTGTATGTGGATTAGCATAGCTCTGGGAAACTGTCTTGGGTCAACTTGGTCCAGAAAACATCAGTTACAACATAAAATATGGATCTGTGTAAATAGACAAGTTCTGACTACAAATTAGAACCACCAGAAATATTCTGCTGGCATAAGGAGCAGTGGCTACTGTTCATGTGCAAATACGCTCTGTGTGTGCAATAGCCAGATGTGTGGCACTGCCTGAGTAGAACTGGTTAGCCCTTGTTGTGAGTCTAGTGCAGTGGACTTGTTGCACACTGATTCTTCTAGCTGGGATTGTGAGGTATAGCATGCCCTCTATGGATGTCTCTGTGTTGTTGGTGGACAGATTATCGAGGCAAGGCTGTTGCAGCTCCATCTTCTTATAGATTTGGCCAGTAGCAAGGCTGAGCATGCATTCTCATGTGTGCATATGCATACATGTGCACATTGCTGGCCACATGGATCAACACACAGAAAACAGAGCTCTAATGGCCTCATTTTGTTCCTCTTTGGCCCACCACAACAAAAGTCTGCTAGTGGAAAATTCATCTATGTATATGCACATGTACACAATAGGGATCCTTTGATTAGCTGATTTCAGAATCTCAGTCTGTCCGGTACCTAACACCTGCCTTCTGAATCTCCCCAGCTGTTGGCACCTAGGCATGCCTGCCCCAGTCTCACTCCAGTTGCTGCTACTCAGACCCCCTCAAAACCACAAGTAAGTGTACAGACATTCACACTGTGAAGAGCCTTAGGCACTCTGTCTATCCAGTAGCTGGCCCTTGAATCCTTTAGTTTTCAGCCATGTCGTCCAAAGACACATGCATATGTGACTGAGTCTCTCAGGTGAACCCAGACCCTATTGCCTCATCAGTAATTTGCTTGGACTTATTTGTCCCTCCTGTAGCCAGCACTTAGACCCTCTGGACTTTCTTATATGCAGCCCAGACTTGTGCCTGTTTTGATATCTGGTTCCTAAACTCCTGTTTTATTTGACAGATGATGCAGCTTGATACTTTCTAGCTGTTTCTTATTGACATACGTGTCACAAAATACACATACTCTTTATCCCATCTCTTCAACTGCTGGTACTATGGACATACCTGTGTCTATGGCTTATGATCTCCACTGCAGTGGCTTGCACTTAAACCACTTGTGCATTCTAGTTTATCCAGTTATTGGCACTGCAGGTGCACTTGGACTTCCTTACACCTACTTACACAGAGTCGAGTCTCCTTACCCAGGAAAAGAGAAAAGGAGTTTCATAAGGAAAGGCTGCAACATTCAAATGCAGGGCATGGCTGGATAAGCAAACTGTTTACATGCAATCAGCCCTTTTATCCCTGTATCTACCCATTTTCCTACCTCACCCATACCTTGCTCTACCTTTGGTTTCTTCCCTAGATTTTCTAAAACAAATCTTGTGTGATCCAAAATACTCTTCCCCTGTACTCCATACTGAATCCCATATCCCTTTAGGCAGTAACTGCCACTCCCTCAGTCTGTAAATCGTAACTGCTCCTGTTGACTTGTAGTGATGCTTTCAACACCTGAACAGGAGGATTAATCACTCCTCCTGAGAGGAGCCAGGGCAGGAGGCTCCCTTTCTCCCACCAAGTTATTGGTGTTCCCCTGCTTGGCATTCTATTTCTGTACTTGTTTGTGTTTGTGGAGATGAGCCTTCAAAACACACAGCCTGACAATTTGGTTGTCTACCAGTTTTAAATCCAGGCTTCTGTTATGTGAAGGGAGTAGAAAATTTTTAGGAAGAAATTCTTTACTGTGAAGGTGGTAAAGCACTGGAACTGGATGTCCAGATAAGATGTGGATGCTCCATCCATAAAAGTGTTCAAGGTCAGGCTGAGTGGAGCTTTGAGCAACCTGGTCTGGTAGAAGATGTCCCATGGCAGGGTGTTGGAACTAGATGATTTTAAGGTCCCTTCCAACCAAGGCCATTCTATGAAAATGATTCTATGAAAATGGCCACTGAGTCTCCTTTTGTCACTTGGAGGATGAGATGTAGCAGTACAGTAAAAAAAATGGGAAACCACAGTGTAGAGTGAAGGAAGTGGTTTTGGGGAAGAGTTAAGAAAAATGAAAGAGTCACCCATGGGTGTTTGCCCCATGTTGAGAAGGAGGGTAAGGCTGAGGAGTCAGGAGATGACATGAGCATTATACTGAGTCTGCAGTGAATGTGGTACATCATGCATAGTGAGAAACCGGGCTGAGCAAATTGAGATATTTTCCTTTTGATGTACTGTCTCTGTGGTTGCAGTCATGAAGTGTCAGTGTAACTACCATTTTACTCTCTGGATCAGCCTCTTTGTAGCAGGATACTTCTGCCTAGCACTCCTGGGATGCTCTTCCTACTAATTTTCTCCCTCAAATACAGAACAGGTTGAATGTTGTACCTGGACATGAGGAGCAATATCTCTTTAAGCATATAAATTATTTGTCTGAGACTGACCTTTCAAGTGAAGTCATGTTGGCATGGCAAAGTGCTATTATGTGTTTGGGATGTTTTACCTTCACTAACTTTCTGGTGATGATATGGGAAATTACAGCCGTCTTCTGTGGTAATTCATTAAAACACAGCTGAAAGGATATATGAAAATAACACAGAAACATAGCCAGATCACTTAGTCAGTGATGTGGAATATAAGTATCTCAGAGAAAAAATTAATCCAACTTTTATTTCTATAAATAAGAGTCAGAGATATGTAGCAGAAGGAAATGTGTTTTCAGCCAAACTCCAGATGGGGTACAGGAAAGCTTCAGAGATGATTGCTCCGCCTTGCCACAGGAAGTACAAACCATTGGTAAGGATTAGATATGGGACTACCTAGTGCCCAGGCAAAAAATATTATGGGTAAATAAAAGAATACTTCATTTTTTTTTTGAAAGCAATAAATAACTTTTAAAACTCAGATGACTCATCTGATCGAGCAAATGTTGAGAAAAACGAATAATGACTGACTTCTCTCAGACAGAGAAACATTAAGCAATTCTCTCTCTGGCACAACTTCCTCCTATCATATATTCCTGTTTAGATTAAAATGTGCAATTACAGATGAGATTTTTTTCAACATTTGAGAGTAACTTACTGATGTTTAGTAGAACATTCATGTGCTTTCACTCAGCTACTGTGGCTGGATGTTTCCTGACCCATTTTCTCCTCATTATCTGTTTTTCTTTTCTTTATGTTCCAATATTCATTTAATTCTTTGTGGAGCACGAGACATGAACATCACTTTTTCCTAGGATGCTTATTTCCAAGGTCCCTTTTATTCATATATCTGCCTCTCCTTTTGATTAAGTTCTATCATATCCAAATGTCTCAGCGTCTCCAAATCTGTTACCCATATTCCCCTTGGATAAGTATCAGCTTACTGCTTCAAAAAAAGCCCTTTAGCTGTGACTTCTCCTGCCACTGTTATGCTACTCTAATTATTTTCTCTGCAGACTCATTTCTTTCACCTGGAAAGTCTCCCTCTCCTGTTTGCTGTATCAGTGTGATCTGCTTGCCTGATGGACCATCCTCTGATTGCACTAGGAAAGTAGTGTTTCTCAGAAATATGTTACATACACATATACACATCGAAGTGTAGCCCTCTGAGCCTCTGCTATGTATCTCTTTCCTCTGAAACCCTTCAAGTTCCTTTCCAGTTTCTCTGATTTTGATTTCCCCCCTAGTTTCCTTTAAAAACAGCTTCCAATATTCCTGCTTTTCACTTTCTTATCTTCATTCTGAATTCCTGGGTGTCTTGAATCTTGTCCAGTTTCTGGAAATCCTGTAACTTTTCAGATTCCTACCTAGCATTCTATGTCTTTTTCTTTTATTGATGATACTTTCTTACTGTGCTCATTATTTCACCTGCAAAGATTTTGGCTGGTTACATTTGCCTACTTTTCTTTTGTTGCACACACTGCCAATAGAATGTCTCTGGATCCCTCTGCTCTTTAGCACGCTATGTTATTGTCACATAATCTCGGTAGTGAAGCAACACAAATCTGTCTCTTATTTGGAGCTTCATCTACTGAGTGCTGCCTTTCCATAACTCTAGCTCGTCTGTTTGTATCTCACTTATCTTTTCTCTCTCACCTCCTTTCTTCCTGTCTTAGCCTATGTTCATATCTTAGCTTATGGTCTTCTCTCTCTAACTAGCTTCTAATTTTGTAAATATTTTTGAGGTAAAAATTGTTAAATTGTATTTATCACTCTCTCCAAATACATTGCTATGTAATATCTGTCACGTTCCTGCAAACCAGCAAAGCACAGCATAAGGACACGCACTTGTTCCAGGCATACCTGAAGTGCAGCCACCTCCAGAATGAGATACTATGACTATTACACACTATAAATACCTTCCACAAGATAACAGTATACATGAATGCAGTGCCTAACACCCACTTGACCTTGGAGAGGCAATTTTAGTGCAAAGAATATATCTACACACAGTGGAGCTGTTAAATCGCCCCAAAATGCCAAGAGGTGCAATACTGACCCTGTCTATGCCTGTTATCTGCTTTGTAGTAATAATATTTCCTGTTACAAATTCTGGAGGGATAATACCTTTGAACTCTAAAATGAGAAAAACTGATCTGATGAAAAGTTAAACATAGTTTTATAAGACACTTCTTAGATTACATTAGATGCAGAACATAAATTTAGGCTTTAATGTTGCTTCTTCATGTGCTAATCAGTCCCATACTAGTTGTATGAGAATACTGATGAGAGCTGAAAAACAGAGGAATTAATGAAAAATTTTGAAGAATAAGAGCACTAAGGAAGGAAACCATGAAGGTTTAGGCCCTGGTCCTGCAAAGCCTTTATTCAACTGCAGACAATGACTTCAGTAACATTGAAGCTATTCACAGTGCTTAATACGAAGCATATATGAAAACTTTTGCAGGTCCAGGGTGGATTGAAGTAGGCTGTAAAAATCTAATTTTAGGACAGAACAAAGAGGAGGTAAAGGGTGATCAGACATCCTGAAATATATTTTGTACATATACATACTACACTTCTGTCTGTGTTATAAAACATGGGGGTTTTGATCTTACTAACACATACTGAAATTTTGTGTTTCTACAAACACAAAATGCAGATGGGTTTTGCTCTGATGATTTTTACTTTTCGAGCAAATCTAGTGGATAGAAAGTGAACGATAGAGCATGGTAAATTATCTAAGCTTAAAACCTCAGGAACCTGCAGGATATCTACCACGAAAATGAAAACATATTTCACTTCTTTTGTGGAAGGCACTTGGATATACAAAAAGATAAACTTGAAAGAGTAGGTAAGCAGCAGAGAAGAGGAGACTTACACAGACCAATATCAAAGCCAGTCTACTGGTCCCATTGCTGTCATTGTTAAAACATGTTCACTCTCTCTACATATATAGGAAAAAAAATAGGGAGGAACATAGTAATTTTTGACCTTTGAAAACTGTGGGACTGTCTCGCACCTTAGGAAATGCTTCCATGCAAACTTGCTCCCTCAAGGAAGCTGCCCTTTAGTTTTCTTCTGTGTATTTCTGTTTTGCAGAAGGAAGGACTTCCCACTTAGAAAGGTTCAGTGTGTGGTTTCCGCTTTTTTTCAAGCAGTTGCTAGTGTGCTCTTTCTTAATTAATACAAAAGTGAACATTTTTTCTTAGAAGCTATTGAGAGTCCAAGAAATATTTTATATAATCACAGATGGTGTATTTTGAGAACAAGATACTTGAAAATCTGTGCAAGCAAAGAGCACAGCTAAGGCAGTCAACCGCACAGAGTTGCAAAATATTCACCAAAAGGGATCTTGAAGTGTAAGCACTTGATAAACAATGAATGAAGTGAGACACCTTACCTGGAGACGTGCATGCTTAAGGAATCACAAAAAAGAAACCAGTGTAGGTGATGAATTTTAACACAGTAGCCTCAGATTACTGGCTTTTTATTTTTATTTTTTTTTAGTAACTGTATTTTTGATTATGATGTTTTCATGTTAAAAATTATATCCAAACTGAGAACACTCAGATTTTGTAGGATTACACTCTATCAGGTATGCATTTAAGATTATACTGGTAAGAACAATTTTTTAAAGTAATGATGCTCTGAAATCCTGTGTTATTGAATAGGATAATTTCTTATTGATGCTACCAGGAACTGCAAGCTTTCAGAACCTGTTTGTGCAACAAATTCTAAGATCATATTCAGTTCCCTTTGGTGTGAACATGGCAAAATCCCCAGAGAAATTGACTGTATGAGACTGGATGCCTTCAACAGGCTGTTAAGAAAAAATTACAGAAGGCAACCACAAGGCAGGCAGATGTGTAAGGGCTTGGATGGAAAAGAGAAATGAGGACTGGTAGAGAAGGAATAAAAATTATTCCAAACATGAAAAAAGCATGAATAAAAAGAAGCTATGAGAACAGAAAAACACATAGAGACCGAGGCCATAGTTAAGGCAAGATACCTCTGCTTAGAATTTACAGTTAAAATAAACAAATAATCCATGCTATATAAGAAGAGAGAGAATATAAAGAATTTTAATGCAAACCCCCCTGTGAACAAACTGAGTTTGTTGAATGTGGAGACATCATAATTAGCATCATCATTTACAGGAATGTCCTAAGCCAAATTTGGAAAGTTTTGTCTGCTGTCCACCACCTTGAGTTACACCAGGAGAAACCCTTGAGGATGTGAAATATTTCAATTGAAGATCCTGAGCACTTCATAGTGCTCAGGTTTTTGTGGGCTGTGGCTATTGGCTGCTTCTTGCATAACAGCTAATTGTCTCAGGGACACATTTCATCCTGTTAGCTGTCTGCTGACTTTCTTTATCCAGTGCTCTGCTGTCCTGATTACTTGAAGGTCACAATTTGGCTTGTGTTTTAGGTATATTTTAGGAATGCATGTGTTTAGGAATGCTTTAAGAATTTTTCTTTCTCTAGCCATCAAGAGTCAGCACAGTTTCTCAGCTAGAAAATGATGAGGAGCTATGTAAGAAAGGCCTGCTCTCTACAATGTGCTAATTTTGATAGCTATAGAACAAGCAAATAAATATCATTGGTAGGCTTAGAAGCCTACCAGACAAGCCCTGAGATTTGTGGAAGTGAAGGGAAGGCTGCAGAAAACTCAGGTGAATAGGCTTGTATTTCTTCTCTAGATAAATGGTCTAAAGAAGATGTTTTCAAGTTGTGTGTGTAAAGGCTGCTTTAATATTAGCAAGGCAGGAAATAATCTTCTTGCTCACGCTATGACACTCATATCTGCTGCAATACTAGCTTGACTGATAAAGGAAGAAAATGGCTTCTTAAAACAAAAAGAAGATTGGGTTTATAAAGAATTGGCTCATTTATATTTAAAGAATAGTTCTGTCTGCAGTGCATTCTATCAGAAAGAACAAAATCCTCATTGTTTTACTTTTGAGACTGACTTCTTATTCACCCTCTCTGGTGGCCTGAGGCAAAATGATTAGGTTTTGGGCTGCTGGAAACAAAAGCAGTTTTGATTTTTGGGAGCAAGTTGAACTTCTGCATGGAACAGTTTACTGGAAATATTTCCACCCCTCTTGTTTTTTAAGTTTCAATGCTGAAAAGTATTTTCTGGTCAAAGTTTCTGCCTGTTGGAATGGAGCACATAGTACCTCAGCTTCCACTTCCCTTGCAGGAGGGAGTGCTTTGGGTAGTGGTGCTTTCCTGCAGTCCTAGAGGTCTTTGGCTCAGCTCTTATCAGTTGTAATCTCTTGTAGATGCAGCTTTGTTCATGTCTAACCAAAACAAATATATTGGTGGAAAATCATACTGCTTTATATAACTCTTGCTTTAAAAAAATGCTATTACGTTATAGAATCATAGAATCATTTAGACTGGAAAAGACTATTATTGGTTATTTAAGCCAAAACAGCATTTGAACAATTCCAGACTTTTTTTTTTCTACTCAAAGTTTCCTCTGTTTCATGTGTCTGAACTTTTCCCATGGCTCCTCATTATATTTTCTCATAGCTGTTCCTGCTGTTGAAATCTGTGCTTTATCCCTATTGCAGAATTATGGAAAGCACTCGCCTTCTGGCTGGAAAATACTGCAGGTCTTATATATTTAATCAAACAGAAAACAGTGTGAGACAGTAATAACTTGCCATCTACACTCTTCTGTTAACAACTGAGGATTCTCCATTTCGTGGGTATGCAGTTGTCATCACGGCTGACCTACAGAGGTATAAACTCCTATGATGGATAACAGTCATCCAAAGTAGTTTAATCTTCATGTTACAACAAGATGACAAAGTAAGTCTGGAAGTGGGGTAAAGGATGACTGTTGAGAAAGGTGCTTTCTCCCTATACTCCAGAACTATTTTGTTTAGAACTGACCTTTCAGGTTTTCGTGTTGTCATCACTTTATCAGGATGTGTGTTTTTGCAAAGGCCTAACTCTCAAGGTTTTGAAGCGGCTTTGAGAATTGAAAATTCTGAGCTCATCTCAGTGTTACTCAACATTTTACAAAATATGATCCTGGATGAATAAAATGGACATCAAAGCACCTACATTTCCCTTTAAGAATTCCAGATTCCAGGAATTTTAAAGAATCTCATTCAGAAAATTAAGAGCACTGTCAAGAATAACATTGGGAAATATTGTCTACTTGTACAAATCCCAAAACTATTTACAGGCATAACTGTTAAGTGCTGTGATTGCTGCAAATTTATTCTTCAGAACTACCCTTGATATGCTTGAGAGCATCAGTGTTTGAAATTATTTGGAGAGTGTGGGAAAGCATCTGGGAGACAACTGCTAGATTCAAAGCCACTTGTGGTGCCAGGGGATTGCAACTATTTTAAGGGAATAGCTATTGAATCTTTCATGATTATAACATGTGTGTATGTGAGTGGCACAGGAAGCTTACCCCTTCCCAGTAGTGCACTGCACCACCAAATTTTCAGTGCTAGCATAGTCAGTGAGGGTGAGAAATATAAAAAGCTGAGTTGACTGGGAGGAAAACAATTTAGCAGGAGCTCATGGTAATTTCCTTGGCTTCTCTGTGATGAGGAATAATAATCCCACATAGCTGATAGCATTTCCATAGGTCATTCTAGGGAAAAAACTCTCATATATTTGAGTGATATATTTTCTACAGGCACATGGGTAAGATAAAGATTCAGTAAAGGAAATAAAAAAAGTAGTAAAAGTAACAAAATACGGAGCTGAGAATGTCCACTCTGTTCACTTTCAACTAACTGCTTGACAAATTTACAGGGCAAACTGCTCTTATTTAATTTTTCAAGATAAAAATTTTTTTAGCAACAGAAGCTGAGCAGTGCAAAAGACTCAGTGACTGGCAGTCACTGTTTACATCGAAAGCTGAGCCTGGCCAAGGCACTGGAAGTGAGCTCTACAGCCTGTAGACTATGTACTTATCTTTGGGAGCTGCTTTTATCTGAGAATGTCATTTTTGATAAATCGTGCACATTGTATATTTGGAAAAAAATCATGATAGTTGGGGAAATGGAAGGCAGTGAGTATCAGAGAGGGGAAAAAAAAGAATATTGAAAGGAAACTTTAATTATGTTGGATTCAGTTTTTGAGATGGAAAATAGCAGCATTATCCATCAGGTAGTCGACTATCCATCATTCCTGTTCATCCACCCTCATGACTGGGACACTTGAAATGCACGGCCAAAGTGCCAAAGAGACACAGCTACAAATATCCTTTGGAACATTTAGGAAATAAGGAAAGTGGGTTATATATTTTTAACTTACTGCTAAGAGCAGCTAAAACAAAAGGCTTCTTATTAGATCTGGTTAGTATTGTACAACTACTTTTAACTTGTCAAACTTTGTGTCTCAAGGTAGAACTGGATTTCGATTTCAGACAGACACACACTACAGAAAGATCAGTTTAGACCTTTACAGGTTTTAGATGTTACTCATTGACTACAGATTTGAAAACATGCCCAATACTGCCCAGTGATTTAGTGTAATTACAAATTTTTAAATTGCTATGTGTTAACTTGAGATTGGTGGGAGTTAAGACAAATTCCAAATGGAGAATAACAGTCCTAGTATTTTATGTTTATTTTTTTTGTCCAAACTCAAGGTAATTTGTAGCCACAAATATATGGGAACGAGATACTTTGCAGAGAATCACCTTGGTTGATGGTGAATCTCCTCCCGGAAAGATTTTAGCAGACATTAAGACATAAACTTCATGCACTGTGCTCTGATGAGCACAAGAAATAAGTGCAGATACTATTGAGTATTATAAACAGAGGATACTGATTATCCTAGGCATATTGAGATTTGAATCACTAATCAGCCCATAGAGGATATAGGAAGAAAAAGTTTTATTTCAAAATTCAAAAAATCTGGGATCTGTGACTAAAAGGTAACCATTGGAAATGAAAGAAGCTTGGTAAAAATAGCTGAGTGGTACACCCAGTTTATGCATGGCTCTGGTGACTAATTAAAAACATTACTCTGAGCTGCAGCATTTTTAATAGTCACAATGCTGTTACTCTGGATCTCATGATAACTGCTGTTCTGTAAAACTGTCAGACAGGAGTAGAAGTGAGAAAGAAGAGAGGCAGACTGAAAGGCACAGACAAACCACTTAGAAGTCACCTGGTTAATAACCTTCAAAAAGTTGTCAGAAACAAATTTATGATTCTATTATATTTAATGAATAAAGAATGACTACAGGCATTAATTGTTCTTTGGATATAGATAATGAGTAATTTGTTGACTGTAAAAAAATGAAATAATACACTGGCTAGAACTAATGCTATCCACAGTAAACAACAGAGCAATGCAAATGTGTTAGCATGTCTTTTGTCACCAGAGTGGTACAAGCAGTACCTGGATATTTGGATGTCAGTCCTGGGATTCTGACAAGGCATTGGCATCCCAACCCTTAAGTCCAGAGTTGTGTTCTTAAGGTACTGACAAAATACAGAGCTTTGGAGTTTTACTCCAAAGATAGACTGTTACATTTCAGATTCCAAAATAGAAAGCAACTAGTGTTTGTTGAATATCAGATATTAAAAAATTAGATTTCAATTTATTGGCAGAACAGTCTCATAGTTAGTGCTACTTCTCTTAACACCTGTAAGGGTTAGAGCTTTGTTTAGTTCAATAAAATAGATTAGAAGAGTTGAATCAGCTCACACAGTTCATACTGGGCTGGGATTTGAACTTGGAATTTACAGGTCAGTCTGTCCTGATTTTGCAGTCTCAGATAAGCAAATTTAATTGTATGAACAGTATGGGAAATTAGCACTACTATTTGCTGATTTTTCAAGTTAGAGTATTTTTCATTACTCCAGAAAACGTCAGAGGGTCTTTTAGAACAAGTTTAATCACACAGCCACCATTAAAACCACATGAGAAAGAGGTGGTTTTGTTTTGCATTGTTACTTTCTGCTAAGTAACTTGCTACCTCGCTTCCTTGTCAGCCACTGCATATTTAGATGTTTTGATGCTGCTGTTTTCAAGTACGTGACCTCAGCACTTCATCACTACATTTCTCAAAGAGGTCAGGATTGACAACAAGGTATTTTGTTGTAAGTGTTTCCCAGAAGCAGTGGAAAAGCAAAAAAAAAAAACAAAACCAAACAAGATGAGTTCATTGACAGTATCAGTGCCTCTGTTTCAACTACAAATTGTTATAATCCATCTGTGCCTCTAATGTCAAGGGATTATTTGTTTCAGAAGCACTAGTTTAAGGACACAATATTGGGAGGTACCTGAGTGGAAAGACAGAAGATAAAAATTTAGTGGAAATGTAAATGTGACTAAGTCTTGGTGAACCTTCAGGTTTTTTTTTTTTTTTTCATTTTCTTCAAGTGATATTGGAAGAATGGGATAGTTTGCCCTTATGGTACAGTTTTTTCTGAAATCTGAATAATTTTTTTACCCTGATGGAAAGGGAAAAAACATTGATATATCATTAACCAGCAAAATTCTACTCTATCACTCCCCTGTAAATATGGAGAAAGAATGTTTCCCAATGTGCAAGGTCAGTATCAGTACTTGTGGAGACTCACCAGAATGACTGTGACAGCACCCTATCAAACAGTTAGTTTCAATTGGTACAATATTGAAGTTTCCCAGTGATGTATAGCAAAATGTCTGAATTAATGTCTACAAAAGCCATCCAGTGACCTAATGCCACTTAGGAAATATTCTTGCTTTAGTGGTTAGCTTAAAATATTTTTTTATTCTGTGCTTAGATAAGAAATTTGTCTTTTTAAATTTATAGGATTGAGCTTCCCATTTTGTAGCTAACCACAGCCTTGTTGTCTTTATTTACAGTCCAGGGATATGGTAAAGAAAAAATACAAGGGGCAGAAAAAAAAAAAAATCTACCTTTCCTATGAACCTGTAAGGCTTCCTCTCATATGAGCAAAGCCCTAACAATTTCCAGCCATGTCAATGGAAATTTTGCTCAGTTATTTTTCAGCACATATTAGCATATTCCTAGTTTAGCATTCACTTCTAGTGTTTGGGTCAAGTTTGGCTGATCAGAGGGCAATCAGACTCATTGTTCTTTTTGAGATACCCCAGTTAATTCTCTTTCTAGCTTATAACTAGATCCCAGATGTACTGCAAGAAAACCTAGACTAGATTTGCTACCAGAAGATTAGGTTATTGGGAGGGAAGTCAGAGTGTGCATGGCCAGGGACAGGAAAGTTTGTGTTCTGTGCTTTACAGCCCTATAAAACAAAACAAAACAAAAGGAAATAAAACAAAACAAAAAACTATACCAAACAAAAAAAACCCAAACCAAAAAATGGGTGGAGAGGAAGACTCATTTGACGGGCTGGCAAAATACTGATCTCCTGGAGAGGAAGCAGACCAAATGACAGAAAGCCTTACCTCAACCAACTTTTAAAACCCCTCAATTTTATTTTTACAGTAAGATTTCAGAATTGTCCTCTATGGAAGCAAAGGAAAGAATGTCAAAATTCACTTTTTTTCCTGCTTTCTAGTTTATCATTAAGATAAAGGCAGTTTCTGCAATCATTGAAATGAAGGGATCACTGACAATATGCAGCAAAGGCACAGGCTTGAATCAAAACTTAAGTCCTAAAACCTGAAAGCATGAGGAATTTTACTTCAAAATCTACCTATTTAGTTTGAATTAGCAGATGATTAAGCCGATAGTTAAACAAGTCCTTGGCAGCTATGCAAAAAGAAAGAGATGGTATTAAAGCCACTATAACACATTTTAAGAAAAGATGTCAATCTCATGGTGTGTGACCTTAACCTTCAGAATGTTAGCACAGCTTTTGTCGCACAGGCAGATATTTTCATTTTTAAAATGGCCACAGTGGAAAGGTTAAAAACTGTGGGGAAAGCTTCTCCCTGACTCTAAGAAACACCTGTTCTCACATGATAGAATTTAGTGCATTGCTGAAAGAGATTTGACATTTCTGGCAAACAGTAACCCAGCTCAAAGAAAGGAGAGAGCATCTGAATAGAATGAAATTTTATGTGACTCTCTTCAGTGGTGTGCCTCTGTAGGAAAAGGAGAGGAAAAAACCATTTCCTTAGAGACACATCACTGTCAGCAGATACCCTTAGCTGAGACAATTCCTTACAGAGGTGCCTTGTTACTAATTACATCACTTATGCAGGAATAAAATGACACAATCTCAGGTTTAGGGAAACTGGATTACTGTTGAGTATTTCACTTGATTTGGGTAAGGAGCTACTTTGGTCAAGTGTTAGAAAGCACTTGGATAAGCTACCAAAGACTCAAAAGAAAAACTTGTGATAGAAACTTGTCCTTGTGAATATGCCAGAAGTACAGTGGTGACCATTCACTCTGGTATTTGTTTACAGTGCTGTGTCATGACTTGTCAATGCTTAGAATGGGATTGGTACCTCAGCACTACAACACGCAAAAATAAATGGATGGTCAAGTCCTAGAAGGATGAAAATCAAGACAGGTTATGATTTGGGTCAAAATAATGATGGCCAAAGCCTATTTTCCAACAACACCTCCAGTATTTGCACACATGGTTTCCAACCAAACAAGACAGGAGCTAAGATGTAATATAAACTGAACAGGCTACAATTCCTGTTTAATTTCAGCTGAGCTACTGAAGGTAGGGTGAAGTAATCCATGGTTTGAATACTGGCAGAACACAGTAGTTAACATGGTCTTTTTTTTTTTTTAACCTTGTGTTTTGTTCTCAGACTCTGTATCTTTCAAGTAATTTGAGCATCTCTATGCCTCTCTGAAACTGGATGATGCAGATGTTTAGTGATTGCTCTAAAGGTATACCTATTCTTCAGTGAAAATATTTCCTTTGATTTGTGGTGCCGTAAAATCAATGCCTGGCACAGAATTGTTATCTTTATCTCTTTGTAGATGTGTGTCGCCTCTAAGCCTCTCTTTCTGATGTTTTAATACCAGTTTCAATGAAAGATAATGAGGAATGGCAGAAAACAACAGAGTTCTGTGGTTTTCTGGTCCCAATATAAACAGCTTTGTTCAGACCATTAATATCAGTATTTGTCCACAGCTCCATGGTGGTAAGGCAGTCAAGGCTTTGTCAATTCTTTTTTTATAGTGACAAATGCAGCCAAATGCAGGTTTTCAAATCCCCCTGTGGAACACAGTCAAATATGACTGCTGTAACTGAGAACTGCTCAATGTACTCTTTACAATAATTTTCTTTGCAGTAATAATGTATTATAGGAAAATTAAGCTGGACTTTCTCCAGATTTGCACCTCTCAATTAATTATAAGCTGTTTGAAGGGTCATATATGAGAATTCTTATGTGTTGATTTGTTGGAGTATAATTTAAAATGTTATCTAATGATTAATTTTTCTTTTTCCATCTGCACATTTATCAGTCTGCTGTGCATCTAGTTACCTGTTTTCATAGGCTTGCAAGAGTTTATTAATCTTTGATATATCTCTGCTGATTCCAAGTGTACTTGGAAAATGTTTTGGAGAAGAGACTGCGCAAGAACTTAACACACGTCTAAAATTCTTGGAAACCTGCATCCTTGTAAGGCCTCCTGCCATATCTCTCTGGCCCCTCTATCTTCTCTTTCATAGAGGATAATGCAAATGTGTATCTAAGTTTTTTTCCCTTTGTTTATGGGTTTGTTTGTGTGCTGGAGAAAAAGAGTTATAGGAATTTTACTGCTCACCAATCCTTGGATGTGTATTCTATCAGGTCAAAGCAGTGGCAGCAGCAAGCCAGAAAGTTTCCTTGCTGGCCTACCTGCAGAGAGAGGGCAGTCTGCCAAACTTGTAAGCAGCACCTTCCAAGCATCTATGACAAGGCCATGCATGCCCATCTTGAAAGATGCTGCATATATGTAATGGCAAAGAATTAATGAATTAGTAACTTGATTATCCTACTGTCTCAGCAGCTATATAGATACTGGGCAGTCACAGATTTAGGGACCAAAAAGGCAAACTGATTTGGGACAAAATTATTAAAATTAAAAGCTAAGCTTTTACACTTACTTAGCTAATGGTCTATGGTGCCTGGAGGTGGTTAATCAGGATTTGGCAGAATGTTGAATAATCTTTATTTCCTCCTGTGTTTCTTGTTTCTAGACTGATCTTTATGCCCTCTTACCAGCACATAAACTGTAGTTCCTGTGTTAGTCAGGGAGAAACACTCTAACCTGTATTATTGAGTAGTTTGGATGTGTAAGCTTTCTTTCCTTTTTTCTTTTTACTTTTTTTTTTCTGGTAGTCTTGAGAAGCAACATGGACTTTTATTCTCCTACTTAAAAGAATCAGAGTTTTTATATTCTCAGAAGCAAGATACTTGCAGTTTCTTAGCACCATGAGGGTAGCTTCTCTCTGTTTTGTGATTTTACCACATCTATTGGACTCTTTTATCTTATATCCAGTTGTGCTTCTGTTTCAGAGTAGGTTATCTATAATACAGTAGCATTTAGCTTTTCACTTCTCTTTCATATATAGTCATTCGGGAAGCATCTTCTATGTTACACTTTTGAAAGTACATGCTGGGTAGGTTTGTAGGAAGTCTTCTGCCCAGCAGCCAGTACACCTTTCTTCCAAAATTTAATTAAAGTGTTTGATCTTCTCCATGTGACGTTTTGTTTTTCCAGAAAAGTTTCAGACTCTACGAGCATGAACTGTGATCCATTATTATATACTAATTCTTCTGGGCTTCACTCTGCAGGAAAGGGTGGACAGGAAAATAATTACAGTAGCAAGTATGTGTTGTGACGTAAATGCTGTTTCTGGCCATTTATTGAAGCAATCCCTCAGGATGATGGCAAAGCAGAAGTCAATGGTGCATGAACAAATAGGTCTTTGATATCAGCAGCAAACCTTCCCCACAATGAATCACATAAAGGAACAGGCTGCAATGGTGATGCATAAGTCTCTGTTGCTTTGCCAGGAGACTGACAATAGAGGTTCTGAGGTTGCTCTTTTGTTTTGACAATCCATCGACATGAATCATAATCCAGATGGATAACTTATCACTGTATATTTGTAAATTCTCTAGAATAACAAATTGCTGACCATCTTGCACCACAGACTTCTGGTGGGGAAGGGTTTACAGGATAACTGAAACAGTAGGTAGGTAGAGGTGGACAAGGGGGTTTGGAATTAGCAAATGTGGGCAAGGTGCTGTGTCATTTTTGTTTGACTGGCCTTATTAAACTAGGAATATTTAATGGCTCTTTATAAATTACAGCACTAAGTTGTAAATCTGTAACAGTAATTTAGGTCCTTTATTGTAGTTACACAGCAGCATATGTTTTTGCTCTGTCTAAGTGTTCTCTGTCTGAGTGTTCTCCTCAGTTTCTTCAATTGGTCCGGGTGTAAATGCAATGATCTTTTCAGCATCCTGTAAATTTTTGCAAGTATGAGCCCATGTTCATAACTGGAGGCAGAGGCAGTCACAACGGTGGGCAGCACAAGGTTGAATTATATAAATACCTGGCTTTTTGCAGATCAGCATTTCACTGCCTCAGGTCTTTGCAGCTGCACAAAATTTTGCTCTAAACAGTTGTGCAGCAGATGCACAGTTAAGGAGAAACATGCTATGTTGTACAGATTAAGCCAGAATGTATTTGTGATCATGGTGGGCTTGAGACTTTTGTAATCGTATTTGCTCATTTTGAATTTTGATCTTGTTGGAGACGTTATGGACCTAAACAAGAGAATTCTGCAAAGATGAAGTGACAACTGACAAAGTTCAGTTTCTACCTTGCTCTGCCAAGGTGCTGTAATACAGCTCGAAGGCAAAGCTAAGTCTGTACTAGAGGGCTTGAGAAATCTTTCCCAATAAAATGCCTTTATTTTAATCTCAGGCTTTAGACTAATTATTGAGAAACACAGCTGTGATTCTTTAAAGAGTTTTGGGCATGAAATAGTCTGTAGCATATCCATTTAAAATGGAGAAATCCATCAAGTGAGCTTAATACTCGGTAGTTCTTCCAACAACAGTATATAGCAATACACAGTCTACCAAGGGGTAAATGACATCTTTGCATGGTTTCCAAAAATTGCTTCTGATTTTTTAATGAAAGTATTTCTATTCTATAAATCACACAGAAGACTGGATTTTGTTCCTGTGCACAAACCCTTTACATAGCATGTTTTTTTCAGTACTGTCTGTTACAGTCACTGACATTAGTCTGCTACAGTAGCATACACTGCTGCTAGAATATTACAGCAAGTAGGTGTTTCCATGTTTCCCATAACAAGCAGGTGACTGTGTTGCATGTATGCACACTGTATCGTGCATAGCTAACTATGCACAGTATGAAATACAGCAGGTGTACTATCTGGGTAAAAAATCACATTCTTGTACCGTAACCCACACATAGTAATTGGTTCCCTGAGATCTCTCACTGCATGTACTGGAGGATCAGCAAAAGACAAACATCTGAAGCATCGCAAGTGAATTCAGGTAAGAGAGATACTGCAGAGCCAGTATCTGACATTAATTAATCACGTGTGTCTGCCCTGCTGATGTAGGAGAAATACGAGCAAGTTCCTAATACAAGGTACATTAGAATATATATGTACAAAATTAAGAGGCATGACTGGAGCAATAACATTATTCACCCATTTTTATAGGAAGCAACACACCATACTCAAAATATTAAATTTTTCTGTGGTGTTTATACCCAAATTTCTTTGCATTATATGTGGGGCTGTATGCAATGTGTTGTGCAGACTCGAGCAACAAACTGATTTTCCTTGTGAGTATTGTTGTTTGCAGAACCTGCAGTTTGATTTTTGTACTGTTGGAATTTTCCATAGACTGCTTTACACCCCATCTTCTGTCTGGCTGCCTAGTTTAAGTGATGCATCATATTCCGTAACTCTTTTGCTATTGCTGACTCAATCTGACTACCAATGATTTTAGTCTTCCTTGACTAAACCATTTTCGATGCAAACTGTAATTTGAAGCTAAATTTTGAAGCATTTCATCTTTCATGCGTTCAAGGTTGTATGTGACAGTGCAAAGCAACAGCCTTTTTTTGTAACACTTTATCCTTATGCTGATATAATTTATAGTTCCTGGCCATAATATTTACCCTACAAATTAAATGTCCTTAGATGAACATATGTGTGCCTGCATGTTACATGTACATATCAGGAAGGAAAACATACAACTTATACTGAGCTTTGGCTTCAAAACAGAGTCTCAGCATCTTTTGCTTCATGACTGTCATGAAATTTAATTACATAGTTTTCCACAGATTCCATCTCAAAGAGTAGAAGGCAATTGCAGGATCTCTGAATTTGCCAAAATGCCCCAAACAAATGCACAGAGCAGGCTGAGGTAGTCCTGAGCCTTATGCAAAAAGAAGGTCTATAAAATTCTCAATTTCTAAATCCATTCTCACATCTGAGCAGTGTCAATTAATGCTTCACCAACTCTGCAGTATCCCACAATAACTGGAATTACCTAGAGTACCTGAGATTCCTCCTCCCTTGCTTCAAAATTAAGGTAAACTGAAAGCTCATTGCTGAAAATAGACTACATTGACAACAGTTTACTCCGATCTCTAAAATCAGAGTGAGGAGAGAAGATGCCAATGCAATGGAATGTGTTCATATTAAAATAAATATGATTTCTACTGCATTAATACGCTTTTAGTTTTAGAAGAAGACTTCCTATGTTATTTTATCAAAGACAGTAAACAACCTACATCTAAAATGCCTCACAAATACATTAGTAGATCCAGGTCATTATTGTGAGCAACTTTTCATTGCGTGACCATGATGGATATCATGGATATTCATCTTACAGAGCATATATAAAGAGATTCTTATGTATGTTTTACCTGAACATGGCCTCTTATAATCAGTGTTACTTTACTAAAATTCAAAGACAAAACGTTGCTATAAATTGATCCTGAAGACAAATAAACTTGTTAAAATATGTTGATGTTGACATTACAACCTTTTGAAAGATTACTATTTGCCCTACTTGCACCCCAAAAAAAATACTTTTAGAATTTGGAATTGCTGACTGTTGAACTTTCTGATTTTATTTTTGCTGGGAAACAGCAGTACAAAGAATTAAAATAGCCATGCTTACAGCTATGCCTGCACCACAGACGTGTTTACCCCTTTCATCTTTGGGATTCTGATTTCTTCCAAAATGAGAGACATTATCAAAGAGATTTTTCTGGCAAGTAGTGTAATAACACCCAATTTCTGATACAGTACTTATAGGATTCCAAAGAAAGTAGAAATCAGGAAATTATCAATTCAAGTACTGTAATTTCCAAGTGCATTTATAGATTTGTCAGTTGCTCAGTTTCACAGCAAATTATCACTTTCAGCATGCAACAGTGGTGTTGAAAGAAAGTACAACTGTAGGAATTAAAGTTATTTATAGAATAATAAAGGTTGGAAAAGATCTCCAATATCATTGAGTCCAACCTTTGAACAAACATCATGTCAACTAAACCAAAGCACTAGTCACACATCCAGTCATTTCTTGAACACATCCAGGGATGTTGACTCTGCCCCTTCCCTGGGCAGCCCATTCCAATCTTAACTACCCTGTCAGTAAAAAAATATAAATAATCCTGACATCCAACCTGAACCTCCCCTGGCACAGCTTGAGGCCATTTGCTCTTTTTCTGCCGCTTGTTACATGGGAGAAGAGACCCACACCCACTGGGCTGCAAACTCCTTTCATGTAGTTGTAGAAAGCAATAAAGTCTCCCCCTATCTCCAGAGTGAACAACCCCAGCTCCCTCAGCTACTCCTCATAGGACTTACTCTACTACATTCAGAAGACATACAGCGACTTCTTGTAAAGTCATCATCATTCAATAAAAGTTTAGAGGTAGAATCCTTGATGACAAAACTGTCATAGTTCAAACTAAAACCATGTCTCTAGGTGTTAAAATACTGATAGAGCAGAAAACATCCAAAAAGGGGAGTTAATGGTCTTTCCTTTCAAAGTGCCTGTGATTATTAATGGAAAGTCCAGTTCACATTCAGTTCATAATTTTATATTTTCAAAATTGGGCATCATGGCAGTGCAGTATAGGAGGGTTATTCTACATCCATTCTGCCTCATAACATAGGAATGAACCTTCCCACCTCCTCCTTCTCTCCAGAAATGCTTTGCCTTAGGAATAATCATATTAAAATCAGTAGGATTTCTCCTTGTCTGAAGTAGCACTCAGCATGATCAGTGTTGGCAGAGCTGAACTCTAATTTAAATTGATGTCCTCATTCTTCTGCCCATTTTCTCTCCCAGTGTTGTTCCACTGATGCACAAATAATATCCAAACCTCTCTGACTGCTACAAATTCTAGTTCTGATACTGCTGAAAGGATGATGAAATATTTTTCAAACCCACAGTCTTTTCCCCATTTCTTTAGAACTAATAATTAGAGATTTCCATATCAGAAAAATCTATTGTAGCATTGTAAAACTGGAGATATGGGAGTAGAACTGGAATATATCTGTTGGAATACTAGTTATTTCATTATTCTGTGATTTCTTCATCCTTGTTAGCCCTATTCCTACTAGAGAGATAATACACACTTCCCTGCATAGAAGTACTGACAGATCAGATGAAATTTCTATTCAGTTCCAAAACATTGTTGGTTGTGGGTATATGTTGATTGTCACCTTGGGCAGGAAGGTGGCATAGGAAGAAAAGGATCTGATCCTGAAAACAGTCCCTCTGGGGCTGCATGCCTCCTGGAGCAGGTTTGCTGTCAGGACTTGTGATCCCATGGGGGCTCATGTTGCAGCAGGCTCTTCCTGAAGGACCGCACCCCATGAAAAGGGACTCATGCTGGAGGAGCAGTTTGTGGAGAACTGCAGCCCATGAGAAGGACTCATGTTGGAGAAATTCATGGGGGCCTGTCTCCCTTGGGAAGGACTGCATGCTGGAGCAAGGAGGAGAGCTTCCCCTGAGGAGGAAGGAGTGGCAAAACCAATGTGTGATGAACTGACCATAATCCCCATTCCCCATCTCCCTGCACCACTACAGGGGGCTGGTGGCAGGGAATTGGGAATAAAGTTAAGCCCAAGAAGAATGGAGGAGTGGGAGGAAGCTGTTTTTAAGGTTTGTTTTACTACTCATTGTTCTGCTCTGATTTTGATTGGTAACAAATTCAGCTAGTTTCTCTAAATCGTCTGTTTGGTTCATGATGGTAATTGATGAGTGATCTCTCCCTGCCCTCGTTTCAGCTCATGATCCCTGCCCTCGTTTCAGCTCATGAGCTTTTCACTATATTTTCTCTCCCCTGTCCCTCTAAGGAGGGGAGTGATGGAGCAGCTTTAGTGGGCACCTGGTGTCCAATCCAGGTCAAACCACCACACCATGATACTTTTCATCTGGCTGAAGTCTTTTCCCACGGTGTTTAAATGTGACCATTCCAAACTGCTGTAAGCACGGTAATCCTAGAAGGGTAGGAATGCATCAGCCCTGTTCCAATGCCCATGTGTTTGGGGATCCTGAGCAGGAGCCAAAGAAAACACAATTAGCACTTATTATTTGCAACATCAAAATAAACACTTTGAACAAGCAAAGTCTATTAGCACTTTGTTGTCTTCTGCAAACTCAGCCTTCATTTTTATATATGGATAGAATGATCCATGTAAAAGAAACTAATAAAGCAGCTCCAGTGACCATATCATTTTTTAAAGTAAGGCAAATATTTTACATATTCCTATAAACCATACAGAGTGGTTTGCTTCATATTGCATTGGGAAAGTTATTCTGTGGATTAAACTTTGACTCACTTACTTTTATATGACTTGTGCAGTAACAACTTTATCATGGTTATTTTGTTACCATTAAAATTTCACCTCAGGTAAAAAAAAATCCCAGAACTCTACACAATTTTTCTACCTAATAAATACTGGTGATCATGGCTTTATATTCTCTGCCTCAGCTAATACAAAGTCAGCTCCTATTTTCCAATTAATACAGACTGAGATAATGCATTCTGAGTCAAAAGCAAACTATCTCACGTATTCTTCTCCCCATAGTTCATTATTCAGTGCAGGCAGAAAAACTTCTAATTAAGTGGGACAACTAGCATTAGGATTTTTCTGCCTGTGGTATATAGAGCATTGAAATCCACACTGCCTACAATGACAACTCTTGTTCAGAAATGGATGAGGGGCTGGAGACAGAACAGGAAGGTGCAGCATCCTGAATGGCATAGTGTGGCCAGGCTGCTTTCCAGTTAATCATGTCAGAGCAATGGTTACTGACTCCTTTGTCAGACTCTTGATGTTCTCAGTGCATACAGGGGAACATCTGACCTCAGTGAAATTGGATTTCTTTTCATAAATAAACCTTATCAAATACGAAAGCTCTCATCCTACAGCGATGCAATGCTTTGGAATACAAGGACTAAGAAAACTTTAGTCAGAACTTCTTACTGAGATCTGTAAAGAATTTGTAGTGAAGTACTCAAGCCTTTCTGCTTCATTTGATTTTTAAGCAGATTGTTAATTAATTAGCTACATACCTAGCCAGGAACTTTAAGCCAGAATCTCTCACCTTTGGAGGGACTACTCCTACTCTAGCTGAAATCTGTGAGGTTTTTTGTAGTGATTTATTTGAAAACAGAATTTATTTCTCTCTTTTGCCAATTTATCAGATCAAAGCAATGAAAAGGCTTAGTATTCATGCTAATTAACTGGAAGATTTTGCCAAAAAGCTGTGAAAAGTAAGCAAGTAGTTGTGAAAAATGCAGCATAAATGCTAAATATAGTTAATCTGGGATAACGTTTGAAAAAAGGGAAAACAATCACCAGAAATAGCTTATTTTAGAAGCTCATTAACTAACATTAAGTTAATTTGGAACTTCTTATTAAAGCAACGTAGGGAAGTTATGTAATTAGTAAGATTTCATTTTGATCTTATTTGTATCTTTGAAAATAACAGTGCTTGCTCTACTGAATTCAATCAAATGGTAACAGCCAAATCAGGATCACTCCCATCTTGTAAAACAAGAATTTGATTTGTGTAAAGTGCCACAGAAAAACGATGGAATTAGCCCTCTCTTATGTCATCTGAGTACCTAGTCCAAAAGACTTATAGTTAAACTGGTATTGACTGTCAAAGAATTGATGAAACATTGGTCATTGAATGTGCAATTTAATGCAATTTAGAATTATCTGACAAGCGAGTCTCCTGTTAAATAGTTTCTGATGTTTTCGTATATATTGCTATTCAATGAGTCACCCTTAAGAGAGAATACTCTAATCAGAGAGTGCAAACTATCAAAGTTTAGAAGTGGATGAAACTATAAGAAGTGATTAGATCTACTTTTTTACTGCTTCACCATTACCACACCACTTCAAATGGCAATTATCTCCAGGGAATTTTTGTGTTGCTTTGAAGAATAATATTGTACTGTCAAAAATTTTGAAAACATCAAGAAATCGACTGCAGCAATGTTTAATTTTGAACTCAGATGATGACCAAAATACCTCTAGGTATTGTTTACCAAGGTCATTGAGGAAAAAACACCAATGAAACATAGCTATTTTTAAATAAGTTGGTGTTAAAGAATGGTCTCAGAGAAACACATATCTATATCCTAAGGAGTGTCTTCCTCTGAGACAAACTTAGGATATTCTGACAAGTGAGCATTTTCTTGCTCAGGTCTGCTGCCTCCAAAGTTTCTGTACAAGCCCTGTGCTGGTCCCCTGTGACTGCAGACCCCAGAGCACACCTCATTATGGGCTTTCTCTTGCTTAGCATATTTTTGTAGTAATGGATCCATTAAACATAAGGATAGAAGCAATCTGCAGAGTGCTTATTGGCAGAGGTAATCTAGAAAGATTATGTTACTCCCTCTGATGGCTGTTTATTTTTTGCCTTTTCAGACAATGATCTTTGATGAGGGTGTTGTAGAGTGTTCAGAGGGACTATCTGAATCTGTTGCTCAACATCAGCTGCAGAATAGCCAAAGTCTGTGAATTTGTAATGTTTCCCAATTTTTCTGTATCCATGGGAGATACTGTATTGTCACAGACAATCTTTGTCTAGTAATTATCTGTCTTCTACTTCCCCAATTCATTTTACTCTGTCCTTGAGCAGAACTAAACCATTAAATAACACTGAAGTTTATTAATTCATTACCATATAATTCTCACACACATATCTGTGCTATCCTACCATTTCTTAGCTATGATTTTACAATGCAGTACTCAAAAAGGTCTTATACCATTGAGACCTTATTACGCTTCAAAATCAACTTTAGAAATCTGGGTGCTAAAAGGTGCAATCAAAAATAGCTAAAGCTGACCTATGGTAAAAATCAACAAGAAAAATACTTCTTCAACAGTCTGCAAATAAAAAATAGTACAGCTCTGTGTTTTTAATGCCTCGAGTCTGTTGACTTCCATTTTAACTTGCAAGGTCCAGTCACTTTTTCTTTTCAAACACACTTACTCAAACATGGCTATGTATGCATCCACTATAGGCAAGCAATTCTGAGGTGGAAGTTGTGCAATATTGTCACACACATTCTGGTACAGCTGGAGAAATGAAAAATAATAGTGATAGCTTTCATTAATAATTGATCCATAAGAAGTTGTAGTGTTATAACCGTAAAGTTGTAACAGGAACCAAAAACATGTTGCTGATCCATTAAAGTTCAAAATTATTTATTATTCATGTAATATTTCTTCAAGTTTTGTGATGTGACATATCATGCATCCTAATCCAGAAATTGCCAAAACCTATACATTCAAAAAAAAAATATCTCTGACAAGGAAAAGTCTCTTTCTGCAGTTTAAAAATGGGTGTAATGCTTTACATGGATTTCTCTGCAAGCTGAGCCTGTTATATCATTGGAACAATTCAGCATGACCACAAGAGCCTGGTACAGTTAATGTTTTATGCAGTAGTTCTTTACTTCTCACTCAGTAGTGGTATGCAAGGCACATTTGCTATGTGATGTGATGCATCTTCCACAGCAATGCAGTATTTTGTCATTTAGTGTTATTTGCACATTCTAAGAAACAATTCTCTAACATCCAGCACTCCTTGACCTGGTTCAGTGAAATCTATTGCCAGGTTCACTTGACTTCAGGATTGGCATGAAAATGTTTCAATATAACCTAGTTCTAACTACATCTACAAAGATTTTGTGTACTCATGATGTCTCTTATGATAGAAAAACAACAACAAGAAAAAACCAATCAAAACTTGGAGTGACATAAATAGCTTTTTCTGTGAAGACAACAGAGGCTTAAATTTTGAAGTAATATATGTTTAAAGGGCACAACATGTGAAATAGTGAGTTATAACTATGTTGGTACACTGAAGTCCAAGGTCACAGCTTGTTTTTTCATGAAACAGCTGCAAGAAAGGTATGTTTCATCTTTATTTTTTTGGTCTTGTATGAAGGTGAGAAGAAAGTTTTAATTTTCCAAATTATACATTTCAAAGTGTATATACAATGCAGGCAAATAATATATTTTGCTTTTTAGTTGTCTAAATCTCAGACTTATTGGTGTACAAGTTAAGTGTTTGGAAGAAAAATTCCTGGTTAACTGTGGAGTAATATATTACTAAAAGAAGATTAATTTTCTTCCAGTATATTTCTAGAACAGAAAAAAGCCCCTAGCTATCCTCCATTTCAGGCTTTTTAAAATGTTAATGTAAAAGATATGTATGACATTGCTCTTAAAATCTTTACAAGAGCAGTTATTAAAATGAAATTAGAAATCCTGATGAATAGTATTTGGATAAAGTGAGAAACTCTTTTAATGGATTTCTGTAAAATTTTAATGAGTTAAACTGTCTATAAAGAGCTACATCTTTTGTAAAAGTTGAAAGTTGAAATAAGACAGATTTACCTTCATGTGTTTGATTTTAAATGCAGAACAATGGAATGCATACATATTGTATTTGATATGTCTAAAGGAGTGTCATTGTCAACAGAGAATGTGATATCATAACCCATTAGAAGTCTGAAAGGGAAATTGCCTAAACCTTGATTTTAGGCATGGGGATAAAATATTGCTGGGGAGACTCAAACTCATTCCAAAAAGGCAAAGCAATGAATAAATTCCTCAACCAAGGAATTAATACATGTTACTGGAAAATTAAGAAATAAGAGTTTAATATAGATCAATAATTATAAAATGTAATGCAGTTTTATGGACAAAAATAATTAATTTACTTCAGTATTCTTTAGCGGTTTATAGAGTTTTTTACATTAAAAACACTTTATCAAAGGCTTGATGTATTTGCAAATAAAATACTTCAGGAATATTAAAAAAAGAGGATTGATAGATGCCTCACAGAACTTATTTCAGCTGCCACATCATCCACAGTTTTACTAGAATGGCAAACTGGTCTACTATTGCAGCTTACTGGAAGTGTCTGGCTACTAATGAAGGAGGCGACTTACTACTCAGAATCTTCAGAAGAAAAAATCAGCTACACAGTATTTCCTTGTTGCTGCAAGTGAAGATCCTGAATAACAAGTATCTCAAAACTTAGGGCACTGGATTTGCTGAAGAAGTGTTAGGATACTTCCTGAACAATGTCTTACTTACAAGCTTGGGCAGAATATGAGTGAGAGATAGGTGGCCTATCTTCAGTCAGTGAAGGTGGTGACCAAATTGGCAAGTTCTCCCAGCATGACCTTCAGTTTCAGAAAGTTTCCATAAACTTGGGAAGAATACTGATGGTCTATTGATCCTTAAGAAACGATTAATTTTGGACATTTATATCTCTAAGAGAAGCATAAAATGAAAGTTCTGTAATGAATAGTAAATATATATTCTTGCTATCTGTGTGCTTATGTTGATCATCTCAAAAGACAAGGAAGGTTGATAAAAACGGGGCACTTGGCATACTAAGAACTATGCGAGCATTCTGGTTTCATTGGGGAGCAAATGTGTGCATCTCTGCAAGTCAATGTGTTTGTAAGAAGTACCTGAAGGACTAAACTAACTACAAGCAACTGTACTGTCTTTACAGATGAACCAGTGTACATGTAACTGGCCATTAATTTTTTCATCATGAGCCTTAATGTCTTAATTTACATTTTATATACATTAAACTGATGATGCATTGAAATTTTTTGTAGGCTAAATACATCTAAGAATACTTTTCAAGCAGCTGCCACTTAATGGTATATTCTGATGGGTACCTCAACATCATCTTGAGATTTGCAGTTTTATAAATGCAGAATTAGAAGACAATACTGATTTATGCTCATGCCGTGATGAAAACCAATGCTATTGCTAGGATTTCTGTTGTGATTTGTCATCATCATCACTGTGGATGTAATCTGTTGCAATAAGACTTAGCGTGATCCATATGTGAGCTGACGTTCGGGTGAAATGGCACTGAAGGTGTATATTGTGTCTGATGCACGTGTAAAGGAATCTCTTTCACTAAGAAAGGCTTAGTGGGGATTTCATGATATGTTAGACTGTATCCTTTCATGTGACTGAAGAGAGGGACGTTGCATTGCTCTCTGCTCAAACACTACACTTATTCCTCAGAACCAAAGCACACTAGCTAGACACTCAGTGTTTCATCTAAAAGATTTGGATGAACACTACATGCACTCTATACTTCAGGAAAGGTGATTCTTCATCACCTTCCATGTACAAATGATTATATTTTGATTTGTCTTCTGTTTTTAGGTGAAAGAAACCTCTTTTAACTGTTAGTCTCTAGCCCAAATCACGATCAGTTCATTTTGAATAAGAACCAGGAGCTCTCCAATAGTGTTTCTTTTTCTCTCCTTTATAATGTTTGTTTTCTTTAATAAGGTGCAGAATACAAGCACTCTTGGATAAGTGTACTGCTTAAACCAACCTCTTCCTTATGGGTGTACTTCCAGCATGCCAGTGTGTTGACAAGTGATTCTCAAAAGGACTTAGTGCGTGTGCTTTGGGAAAGGAGGCTTTGTGACTGGGAACAGCCCATGTTTCATTATCAGCTCATTATTAGTTTCCTGCACTGACTTCCATGTCACTTTATGCTTCCTGATGAGTGACACAGGTTTATACTTAATTTCTGCCATGCTGCTTCTGTTTGTAGCTTTTTCTTTTTTCTTTCCTGCTTAGATTGTAAGGTCTTTGGTTTCTTACAATATGACTGTCCAGTGTGCAGGATGCTGAGCTGTTGGATAAGCAGCTTCATAGTATTTTCACTGAGATAGTTGGAACTCTGCTCATAAGTACATATTTATTTGCTGTATTGGATTTGGACCTTATAAATTTTTTCATATCAGAAGGCTTCTCTTGTTCCCATTGAATCATTAAGTTTACTATTAGTTTTGAAAGCTAGAAAGGACAACTGGGAAAATATATTCTGACCTCCTGTACAGTGCAGGGCATGTTGTTTCATCCATACAGTTAGCAGCATATTTTGGGAAAGCATTAAACTTCATATATGAGATTGAAATGATGTATAAGATAGGTTGTTCTGTTAATAATGTCTTAATTTGCTACCTCTGCATCCTGTCATGCCTTTTTGGAATAGATTAAAACAAGCCTTGCTCTTAACAGCTCTAAACTCCTCTCTATGCAAATACTGTGTCTTCATGCAAGACTGTGATCTTGTCATGTTTTTACATTTTGCAGGTAAAAATGAAACAGTCATAGCTTCTGTCATTCACACACTTTTCAAATGAGATTTTACAATATTTGAACAATTTTTTTGTGTGTGTCTTTCCAGAGTCTAAATATGTACTTGAAATATTGGATGTCCAGACTGGATATAACGTCATAAAAGCATGGGCTTGGTTGAATCAGAAAGAATAATGCTGTAATCAACTCAATAAATGCTTAGGCTTAAAGTCAGACATCTTAAAATACTGAACTGCACATGCTTTTCCCAGTGTGGATTTTATGCCATTGTTATCAATGTTGATAACATCTTTTGCTACTGTATTATATTTTTCTTATATTTCTTTTGCTAATAATTTTTAGATGTCACAGTGACGGCCTTCTAGAGCTTTCTAGGATCTGGCTTGATTGATAAATGCAGCTACTTGTATATAGTTTAATGGTTACAAATATCAAGTAGCTTAGCAAGTCCACTGTAGAACTATTTTTTATTGAAAGGAGGGAAGGAAAGAAATAATTTCCAGGAGGACAAATGTATTTGGGCAAATGGGGGAGGCATCAGGTAAAACACATGGAGAAGAGTTGAACTCTTCTTTTGCTACAACTTTTCCTGCTCTTCCCCCTTCATATTTCCCCACCTGTTCAGTTCATTCTTAATTTCTCTTCTAGACTGCCATTCTTTTTCCACCCATGTTCCCTTGTCACTTGTAATTCTCTATGCAGAAACATTAAATCTTTCTAGTGTTTAAGAAAAGTCTTAATGATATTTTAAAATTGTGAACTTAAATTACAGAGCTTCCCTCACACCTCCAGCGATCTATGCTTCTGCCTTTCTTTATCAAAGGTAACCTTTTGGAAAATATTCAGGAGCAATGAATAAGTGAAGGAGGTACTTGCAAATTGCTGTTTAACTTAGTAGGAAGAGCAACAGATCACTCCCTCAAAGGAATTGTGCACTAGCAGGCACTTAAGTAGCTGGCTGTGCTGGGGAAGGGATTTTCACAAGTATTTAATATTAGGTGCTGTTGTAGACAAACAGAAATGTATAGGTCTGCTACAAAACCCACATACTCCATTTGTTTCTTCTGTTGGCTGCTGTCTGGTTAAAATAATGCATTAATTTCAAGCTGTACCTGAACACTTAGTAGGACAGGAACCCAGACCAGCAAGGCTGTCTACAAGTGCAAGCAGAACCATAAGTTTTACCTGAAACTATGCTGCTATGTCTGATTGCTATTTTGTGACCATAACCACAATGTATACTGACAAGACATTAAATCTTTTCTGCCCTCTTTAATGATCTGCCTCAATCTTGCAAACTAGAACCTTTAAGTGGCCATCTGTTAAAAGTGGACTAAATAGTGAAATAGGTAGGTACAGATGTTTACTGCAGAATATGCTGCCTAAAATTATGTTCTGATAGATGTATTTGTGGTCCTATAAGGGCATTTTTCTTTACTGGGAATGCCAATAAAATTAGCAGGTTTATTCAGGAAGTAAGGTACTATTTGAGGATGGTGGTCTTGGACTGGGTCTTCTGAATGACTAGGTTTTCTCTCAATGGTTGTTATTACACTAGCATAACACTATTATTTTCACTGAGCTAAGATAAGTGAGGTGAAAACCAGCACTGCTGCTTCCTGATTACACTTTAAAATTTATTTCCTTTAATATCCTAGCAAAAGAAAACACTGCAAGTTTTAATTAGATTGTATTCCACTGTTTTCTGTAAGGTTTGAATATGTCTGAAATTGGAAGCCAGCAAGACCAGTATTTCATAGTGAACAGCAAAATCTATTTGTGTCCTGAGTGCCTTTGTCAATATAAATCAGAAATATGGTCAGTGAAAGAATACTATCTGACTGCTTCTCAGTATAAAAAAGCCCCCAAAACTACTCTGCATGATTTTTTGTTTACTTTTTTATATTAGGTACTACTATGCAAGTCCTGCTTTTCTATCTGCTTTGCTGTAATAGCATTTGGAAGATGAGACAGAGATTGAGAACCTCCTCTCAAAGAGAATTTATGACTCCACACAGGTGTTAGGTAGATTTTGAATGGTTACCATAAGAAACTGTTTTATTTACTTTGCTAAACCAATGCACAAAATTATCACGAAACACTTGGTTAAACTGATTTTGAATTGATTTTGAAGAAGCACTTAGTTATACTCTGTCTATTGAGTTTCTGATAGCAGTACAGAAGTGAGAGAATCCTAAGAATATCTCATGATCACGTGAAATGAGCTTATTTTGTGATAGCGATTGAAACAACGTACCCGAAGCAAGGATAACATAAATACAGATAAGCAGCAATGAACATCAGGAAGTAACATAAATCACATAAAAGCTGTCCTGTCTATGAAATATTTTTCACTCAACTGCCATTATAGAAACAGTCCACTCAAGCTTAGATTTATTCTTTTTTTTTTTCTGTATAGATTTCTACTTCTGGCAGTTTTCTGCTTTTTTTCCCCACCAGCCCTTCTTACCTGACTAGAAGTAAATTTTTTCCCCCTTGCTATTTTTCGGTGTGCCTCTGCGTCAGAACCAGTTCTTGGGAGAGAAAACCATGTCAGTTGGCAGCAATAGAGGAATCAACTGAGGCAAAGTAAGAAATAGTGTCAGTCAACTCCCCCACCAAAGGTTAAGGACAGGTATTGACGGGTTTTTCCTGGGTACATCTCATCTTCTAGTCAAAATGGTGAGCAAGTGGATTGTGAGGACATTTTATACTGGTATAAGATTTGAAACTGTCTTCTAGCCTGGCACTGCTCTTACATGCTGAACTTACAGAATTGACCAGAGTGTGTGTGTTGTATACTGCAGCCACTCAGTGCTCACAAAGCTATGCACAGATGGGTCGCTGTGTTGAGGATGTGCAGGAAGCACTGCACTTGCTGTCTATCTGCTGCCCACGTGCTTGCAACTTTGCAGGAAATTTATTGCTTCTGTTGGCATTCCTTCTCCCTACACGCTGGATTTATTGCACAAATGCAGAACATGTTCAGTATTAGAAATGCCCCGGCAATGTTGGTTTTGCAGTGCACAGAGCATACCTGCTTCTGACTGGGAACTGTGGACAGAAGTGTTCAAGTCCAACCAGGGTCCTTTCTGACTACTATGGTGCCTTCTTTAAACTGGGATTTGCTTACTCACCACAGTGTCTGAAACTGACCCCTTCATCTGACAAGTTTTCCAGTAAGTGCTGTTCTTTGAATTCACTCTCAGCAATTCAGGTTCTCAAGTGATCTTCAGTTCAGTGACTTACAGGAAGGCTCTAGACAGCTGACAACCTAGTAAATAAGCTCAAAGAAGTTCATATTCCCTGTTTAAAGTGTTTAGTAGTAGAAAGACTGCCATGTGATTGATGTTTCTTTTAATTAATAGTTGTAAGAACAGTTTGTTAAAGGCTTGAAATACATTGGGTATTCATGAGTAACAATTCTTTCTCAGAAATTATCTCTGATTTCTGAATACAGGGCAAAGAGAAATGGAACAGATAATTTTGTTTGCTGCTAATAATTTATCAGCTATAATCAGGGTGAAACCTATCTATTAAAATGTATACCCAAATGTGATGATAGTATTAGGAGTGCCTCATTATTGTTAATTCATTTAGTACTCAGTGTAATAGCACTAATCATAATTAACTTCTCTGGTATTAATAGGTTGTCACACAATACGTACTGTATTTGTATGAGAATTCCACTCTAGATTCTCATTAATTAAAACACCATAAAAATGACAGCACTTTATTTTTCCATATATTAAATACTACGAGGAGGCTTCCAAGTTTTTCCTATTAGAATTTATCAAAATACTGCTGCTACATTAATTTTAGCCAGAAATAATAGTTTGTAACCACCTATTTATCAACTAATTAATTTACTGTTTAAAAGTCTTTCATTTTTCAGGGGATTACTGTTGCTAATGGACAGAGAAGGAACTGTAGCTTAATATACCAGTGATGGAGTTTTAATGAGGCTAAATACCTGGTGTTTTCTGAATAGGCATCTCTTCACACAATACTCGTGGCAGAGTCCTGCAGGGCTGGTGTCTCCCTGGGATGAGAGTTCGGGGACCAAGTACTACAGGGGCTCTGTCAGGTCCAGGCTGGGCAGCCAGGTCCTTGCTCTCCCAACATCCCAGCCAAGACAAGGGCAGTCATGCACAGCCCTTACCCTGGGCACCTGTCTGGGAATGCTGCTGGGCTGAGGCCAAGCCTGGATGTGGGCCCACAGGTGGGGGTCCATGTCTGGTCCCACAGTGCCTGTGGCAGGCACAGTTGTGGCAGTGGTATAGTGTGAGCAGCAGCATTGCTAGGGGCTGATGGGCAGAGGCTCAGATTAAAGCAGTCCCATGGGAAGGGACTGCTTTAATCCACAGCAGCTCCCCTCTGGAGCAGGTAGCAGGAGGAAGTGGCAGACCAGAGGTGCTGTCTCCATTTTAGCCCTGAGCACAGGAAGCCAAGCCTCTGGAAGGGGAATGATCTCAGAGCCCTTCCCAAGGTGTTTCTGTTTTGGAAATAAAGAACAAAAGTCAGCGTATTCATGATGTCTGTATCAGTAGCTTTAGGGCTCTGTAAGCTAACCCTCTGCAGAGAGTTATTCTGAACTTCCTGGCAGCCTTTTCTCTGCCTTCTGCTTTCTCCTAAGCCCATGGCTTGATGTGCTGCTTTAATGAATCCTTTTGGTTGGTTTATGGCTATCCTTCATCAGAGCACAGTTGCTGAGAATTTCTTGATTTCCTTGACCTCTGGCTTCAGCCTTTTGCGTGTGAAAACTCATGGCTACAAAGTGGAAATGCTACTGTTCACAAACTGATGTATGCTCTGGATGTGAGCACTAGCAATACAGGTAGCAGTTGAGTGCCTTTTGCGTCCTGATCAGCGAACATCAGGCCTGTGATCAGCTTTCGGCAGCCCATGTGCCTGGCATAAGGTGCGTCTTGTGAAATCTGCTGGATGCAGAATGAAGCCCTAATCCTAGTTTCTACTCTTGTCCACAGGAGTTTTGCAGTTGAAGTGAAGGAAGCAGGTATTGCCCACTGCCTTTGTCTGTGACAGAATGAGCTGGAGACGTGGAATGAAGACTAAGAGCTGTAGCAGTTATATCGTGTATTGTCTCTCCTGTCACCTACATTGAGTCTTGGACAACAGGAGGTCTATCCCATTACAGGAATCATGTGATAAGACGTAGTGTTCACAATGCCCACTTGGTGGAACCCACCACAGGAGATTATGTGATAAAATGCAATGCTAATGTTCTTACAGTTCAAGCTCTTGTATGTGCTGCAATAAATTCACTGATGCTATTAGCACTCAAGGCATTAAAAAAAAAAAATCATTACTTAGATCCTACTTCCTCAGCCCAAATTCAAATATGCCTTAAAAAAACCCAAAGGTTTTCCTTATTGTTTCTCCTTTTTGCCTTTTCTTTCTTCTGAATATGCTATCTCTGCCACCCTAGGTTTTGAGAGCTGGAGGTTTTCAGGTTAGCAGATGAACCATGGACCTCAAAGGAAAACACCAAGTAGCCTGTGGCCACACACCAAGATGCCTCCTGGCAGGATTATAAGATTCAGAGGGGGGATATTTAAACCTGATGTGGTAGAGAAGCAGATGGAGTTGTACCTTGAGTGGTGACCTGAGGGACTGGCACGCGATATCTGGTTTAAACTGGTATTATTGATCCAGGAATTTATAGCTCTGTATAGTACCAGGAGAGTTTAATCTCTATCCTTTCCTAATCTACAAATAACCTGTGGTGTGTTTCAATAGACCTGATACTTTATGCTACAGAAGCATGTAAGTTGAGTATAAACTTCAGAAGATAATTGTTTTCAGACTGAGCCCTTCAGGATGTGTGAACCAACACAGGGTTAATTAAAATTCTAGTTTCCTTTATATTTTCTTGATGCTTCATTTGTATTCAGGGCATGTCCTGAGGTTTATTTTGATAGATATTATCCACAGTAAATTGAAATATCTTCCACAGTGCTCTCTGTAAGATAAGAAAAAATTACTTGAGTTATATTCCTAAATCCTAGGTGACTATACCAGTAGATTGCTTCATGCTGAAGGTTTCCACCTTCATTTAAAAATTGCTGAAATGAGCCTGAAGCTTAATAGTTTTTATCAGCTCTCTAAGAAAATATTGGAAATTGTTAATTGATTATGTATTATAAAATATTTTTACAGCAATAAAATCATCATTCTTATCTCTGATATGCACTCTGGTCCAAAATCCATCCATCAATTCAGACATTTTCTATTCTGTTTTGTTTTCTCGTCTCACAGGCAGTTTGTGACATGCTTGTGTTGTGAATATGGGATAGTGTAATGGAATGAATACACTTTTGATGCCAGCACTATTAAGTTAGCTGTTTATTCAAGTTGAAATAATACCAAAGGGCATGTCTCACATCCAGTTCCAAACTTCAGTGCAATGAAAAGTGAAAAAGTGTGTTGGTGGACACTGCCCAAGTGATAGTTATTGTTCTGAATATCAAAGAATGTACAAGAATAAAGGAAACTTGATCTCACTCTGTGTGTCCATAGCAGATCTACGCAATAAGGATTTCATTTGTAGTACTTTTTAAAGAAAAGTTGCAGTTTGCAAAGGCATACAACATTCAGGTAAGCAAAGGGGAAATGTGCAGCTAAAATTTACATAAATGTTTAAATATATAAAATCCCTCTCTCACTATACAGAAGATGCATTTTTGTATATATCAGGGCATTTATTGGTGGGTACAATTTCTAGAAATAGAAGAATATCTGTATCAACTGTATCTCACTGCCAGTATATAGATCAGCTCTGTCTCACTGCCATTACCCTGTCCAAGTGTTAACGTGGCAGCAATATGATCTATCACTTGAATTCAAATCCTTAGTTAGAGATGGTAAAACTTGTCTTCCCATGCTGGGAAAAGCTCTTCAGGAATTGACAACTGTATGATGTAATTCAGGTAACCTAAGATATGAACTATCTCCTGGAAGATCCCTTCGACCTCAGTAGGCTATTAAAGTGCCTAAATAGTTGCCTTGATATGGAGGCGTTTAAGTGTCTGTGTAAGGTGAGATAGGACTGGACTTACATCTGCAAAACATAGTTGTAAGTTTTAAAGACTTGCAAAAATGTTTAAAACTCATCAGAGACAGGTCATTCTAGTGGACAGTGAGCTAGATATGGTGTCTGGTCTGGACCTGGCCCTGTTCCTGTTTTGGTGGGTGAATTTTGAACAGCTCTTTGTCAGCTCTTCCTCAAAGAAGATCTTTACCATCTTCATGCAACACCCAGCATAGCCAGATTCTGAGGACAGTGAGACATTTTGTACACTGCCATAAAAAATACTAGTAATTCCAACTTCAGAATTTCCTTTCTTAATAAATGCGTTGTGTTTTGAAGGTGTCTTGGCAGCATGTGATCTTGTCTTCTCACTTGCGGTGGGAAGGTGAAGGCATGCAGTTCTTATGCAGTCCTTTGTCAAAGGACGAACTTGTAACACATGAGTTGGAAAAAGACGAAATTGTGGACTAGTTTTCAAGAATTCTGACAAAAGAGTGATATATTTTGATATCCTTTCTTCCTTTTTTTTGTTTGTTTGTTTTGTTTTTCTGGCAGAGGATTCAAGTTCATTTGTGAACAGTCTGTTTGCTAACTATTGACTGTCAGAGATAAAATGGGCTGCTTACTTACAATTTGTGTTGGTGAGGAAGAGTCTCTTTGATATCCTGTATTGATCAGAAATTTTGTTATTTTGGAAGATGGAAATGGGAAATCTGGTAGCATTAAGAAAAGTGACTGAGTGTGATCCATTATTATATTCTATGCTCTAGCATGTTTTCTGAGTTCCTGTTAGCTTTTAACAATTGATAAGAAAACAAGGTTTTACTGCCGCACATCTCATGTAACAGCATGAGAGAAGATGTTGTACTTTGCCTCTTGCAGTGTCAGATACAATGGTAATCAAGCTCAGAGCCTTTCCCTATTTGTGTTGAGATGAAATAAAAAGAGAAGTTCACAGAATCATAGAATATTTTGGGTTAGAAGGGACCTTAAAAGTTCATATATTCCAATTGCCAGTGCAATGAGCAAGGACATCTTCAACTAGACCAGGTTGCTCAGAGCCCAGTCCAACCTGCTCCCGAACACTGCCAGGGATGGAGTATCCACCACTTTTCTGCGCACCTTATTGCAATGTTTCATCCCTCTCATTGTAAAGACTTCTTCCTTATATCTACTCTAAATCTAATGAAATTTGTTTTCTATTATTTTATCCCTTGTGACAGTAATGAAATAAATCTGACTGCATGACATGTCCCTACATTTCTTTTTGAATTCCACAGTCACCAGATCTGTTTTGGAAGGCCCTTACAGACAATTGCATGACAAACTGAGATGCTGTTTTGGAATTTCCTCTGATGCTACTTGCGCTTTTGAAGAGGCACTACCAAGATTTGTAGGCCTGATCATCTTTATATTTTTTTCCCACTTATAAACTTCATGCAGACTTTATCTACTTTGCAAATTATCCTTTCAGATCCAAAAAAGGGTTTATGTGCTTGATGGTTTATTCATTTTCACCCTACTAGTTGATCTAAAGAAGATGCAACTTCTGTTCATCAACCTTGTTGATATACTATGGGCACACAAATAAATCTTGCAAGAGATTTTTGCCATTATAACCTACTTTGCTCTTGTAGCATGTCCCACTTATCTATGCACCATTATTAAAACTGTGACTTTTTTCCGTCCTTTTTGATTAAAACTGTTATGTTGAACTTGGTTTTTGTGTATAATCTAGGGCAGTGTCTATCTACCTGGACACCAGTAAGTGCATTTCTTTTGTTGAAGATTTCTATGACTAGCTCTTAGTAAAAGTGCAGTGTTTTTGGGAGGCATCACTAGAATCTTTCTTCATACAGTTGTTAAAAGAAATATAATGACATTATCAAGTGTTGTGAGCCTGTTATGTATTCAGCTACTTTACAGAGTTAAAATTCAGGGCTGGGTTGTCTGTCTTTTCACTAACCCTTTCTTTTCTGAGATAATCTGTTCTTAATAGAGAGGGCAGAACACATTTCTGGTAAACTCAGCTCATGAAGTAGCTGCAATATATTTACACCAGATTTGCAATGGATTTGAGACACTAGTGATGTTTTCCCATGTCTATAGTGTTGGCCACCCACATCCAGCTGCGTGAACAGAAGAAGAGATTTTAAGAGGGGCAGAGTGGAATATTTCTTTACAAGCAAGGTCTGCAAAATCTTGGCTTGACCAGAAATTTTGAGCTGGAAAGTGTGGTAGCAATCCATTACTATGTTAGCAGACATTACAGTTCTCTCACTCCCTGTTTAATCTCAAAGACACTGTTGGTCCTAGAAGAAAGAGAGAATGTTTCAAACCTTTGAACCAGTGAGTTTCTGAGACATTTTCTTTGTGGTGGAGAAAAAACCAGAAAACACATCATGGTGAGTGTCAATAAATTTAGAAGTAGAAGATATACAATAGCAGAAGACTAGACTCAGAAACTCTGGAGGTCCTTTCCAGTATTGTATTTCTGTGGAGAATTTAGTTCCTCTTCTGTGTCAATTATTCCATACTTGCCACTCCAAGAAGTAGGTTGCACTGCATTACGTTTTTCTGAGCTTTAAATTTCTAATCCTCTCCTCATCCCCGTACTGGGAGGTCTATTTGCCTAATACTTTGCTCATGTTCAGGAACAAATTGGCTGGGAGGAGAAGGAAAGGAGCAGGAGGAATCTGATCTGGCCCCCATTTACTTGCCTTTACAACTCCTCAAACTGTTTTGATTTACCATAATGAAATTTTATTTTAAACCCCATTTTTGCAGATAAAAATTATTTACACTTGCATTTTTCAGTTCCTTTTAAAATCTGGAATTTTGTTTTTAATGCTGCTGTCCCTTTCTCTCCTTGCCTCTCTCCAGTCCTAAATACTAAAGTGCAGAAACTCAGAACACCCTGACTCCTGCAACTACATATTGCTGACACAAGTAAAGGTTAACCTGATGACTTGGGGATGTTTTGGGCAAGGAACAGAGAAAAATAGGTGAAGATCTATTTCTTCAGAAAACTTACAGAACTAAAATCTCATTTCTGAAGAGTCATAAAATGTGTACATTACTGAGACAGGTTGCATTCTTTAGACTATTAATGGCATTGGCTGCACAGGGAAGTAATGGCATTGTATAGAAATGAAAGTAATGTTTTTCGGGAGGAAGAAGACAAAAGGAAAGTGTAAGGATTTCAAGCAGTTTATCACGTGGAAATAAAATGAAGAGTGTCCTCTCCATGTCCTCTTCACAGACCTGGCATTGTGGGTTAGGAGCCACAGCCTGGAAGCCTTCACCTGCAAACATTCTCCTGTGGAAATCTGAGAACCTAGATGAAATCCTGATCATAATGAAATCAGCAAGAAGTTTTGGCGCTGACATCAATGAGGCTAAAACTTTGTCCATTTTATTTTAGAGTTGTTTTATGTTCATAAAGTGTAAGGTGTGTACTTTTTACTATGGCTGCACATGAAAGCATTATTTATGTACCTATTGCAAGAAGGTGCACGGTTTCTCAGTTAATATGCCAGAGGCTTTGTTGATGTGCTATGAGCTAAAGGAATAAATTATTAAGAGAATACTGGCACTGGGATATTGCAAGGGGAAAAATATCTATAGTTAGGACCAGATGTTAAACTAGAGTTTCAAAATTAATATTCTGTGTGTAGATGGCTATTGAAGCTGAAAGGCTTAAGTAAAATGCAAACCTTTTGGGGAGATTAAAAACTCAGGCCTCACAACTGAAAACTGGAAACTTTTCTGTCAGGAGAGGCTTTCTGTCTGTGAAATGGAGATGATAATGTTCTTCTTCTTTCTTTTGTTTGTTAGTACCTTCTGTCCAGAGACTATTAGTAATAATGCATTTACACTGTCTGTGTTATTATGAACAGTTTGTGTGAATTTATAATTGCACCAAGAAGAATTCACTGATGTCGATCAAGACAGAAATTCTCCTTAAATCCCAAAGAAAAATGAAAATTACTATTTTTGAAGTACTGTAAACTGATCAGATGTTTCTTAGTATCTTATTGTGTTTCATCCAGTATTTAAATGAATGAGTAGGATATCTCTCATCACAGTGCCAAAACCATAGAATTGAGAGAAGTGAATTGCTGTTGTTATGGGAACAAAGCTCCAGAAAACTGCATCAGTTGAATTATTTTGAAACAGAACTGGCTTCTTTCCTGGATTCTGCACATATGGGAAAACCGCCTGGCTCCAGAATGGCCTACTGCATGCAACACAGGCGTGTTTATGCCTTTGACACACTCTTTGTCATCTATGCTATTTCAGTAATTCCTTCTCTAGGATTTCCCTTATTTCCTGTGTTTCTGCTGTAATTTCACATCCATTTCTGTATTTTTCTTTCTGTAGCATGACCTACAAAATCTCAGATTTGGTTGAAGTGAAAGCATGTGCTACAGGTTTTCAGAGCAGTTATCTGTCCCTCTCCTCCAGGCGTGCATGCACACAAGCACAGAATGAGAGGAAAGTGGAACTAAAATCACCAATCTTTACTTGGGAAAATTTGCATTACACAAACTAAAAGACAGCTGATGGATCTCTATCTTTCCCACATTATCTGTTCTAGAAGATAACAAAACATTAACTAATATGCCAATACTAATGCACTAATACAAATATGAAACCAGTGCTGTCCATGGGGAAAAAAATCCTTATTCCAACTTCTGTGCCAAGCATGTCTTGCCTTAGAGTCAGTCAATTAAATTTTTTTCTAATAATGTAATTCTCATAACTTAGTATCTTTGCCTGAGAATGTGATTTTGACTTAATAACTGGTTTCTCTAACTGCACAGGACTTCAGCTCCTTAGCTTGATCATGCTGTTGAATGAATCTATTATATTAAACATTCTTGATTTCTGATTATATCAAAGCTTGAAAGTTGGTAATGGTGTTGTCTCTGTTTCCCATTCATAGCACCTAAGCAGAATAGCCAGAATGTTAAGATTGTTTAGCAGTCAAAAGCTCCTAGTGGACAATTTTGTTTTTGAAAGGGAAGGAGGCAGTTTCTCTTTAACTGGGACAGCAATGCTCTTTTCCTCAAATGTCAACATCTAACATTGTGAGGAGACCAAAAATAATGGGGCTACCATGCAGTAAATAATCGTGTGTTGTATTACAGTTTTACAGAGCAAGAAATACTTTGCTTGTGCTTCACTAGGCTTTTGCTTTATGAGACAATAAAGTCCTCTGGCAAATAAATGGCAGGACCTCAGCCCAAGGGAGTGGTGATGCTTCTCAGAAGAGTTTTTCATGGCTTGTTTATTACCTTATAAACTCAAAGTCAAATTAAGCTGCTATAATGTTACATTTTGCATATGAATTATACCTCCCCTGTCTATCTGCAGTTATGCATACTTCTTGTTGCCTAGGTTTCTTTCCCTTCTGTCTGTTCTCCTTTACATTTCTACCTGTACATATTGCGCTAGGTGGGACTCCTAGCCCAAAACGTATGGGAAATTTCACTACTACTAACCCCAGGTATTTACAGGTCAGGCACCAAAACTGTAAGTTGCCAAATGAAGTCAGTGCATGCTGGATATGTCTTCTGGAATCAGCTGATAATTTATATCTGGAACATATTAGAGCTTTGTGGACTTACAAATATGCTGTGTGAAAAAACAAAAAAAAAGAGAAAATGGAGATTAAGACTCTCAAATGACTTTCGGGACCCAGGCTTCAAATATGCTGTGAGAGTTAAGAACACTAAATATGTCTTATTTGTTCTTGTCAAGGACACATTTCAGCCATGAATGACTACTGAAATGAACAGTCAGCGTTACTACAAAATTGTCTGTAGGGTAGTTGGAAACAGGCTGGTGAAAAAATGGAATGGGTCATCCAGATGTGTTCTCCCATCTGAGTCTTGCAAATCCATCCAAATGTCTTTCCATCACTTCCACTGACACTGCCTACAGGATACTTAAGAAATGCAAGAAACATGAAAGAAGACACAATTATTTTAGATTGTTCATAAATGTCACAAGATGTAATGAGATCATAGGACAATTTAGTCTGGGGGGGACCTTGGGGGGGACCTTAGGGACGACTCTATTCCCCTTCACCCTACTCAAGGCAGAGTCAGACCAGGGTGCTCAGTAGGTTCTTGGTTGTCTCCAAGGTTTTAGACTGCACAGCCTTATATGTACTTTGAACCTTTCTTCTTTCCTTTGCCTGCCATCCTCCTGCCATACATCCCTGGAAGGAATCTAGGCTCTGTTCTCTTGATAACTGGGCTCATAGATATAGAAAGGCCAATATTAGGAGATGAAACTGAGCAAATGGAAATTTAAGTCTACTTCCTTTATTTTCCTTTTTCTAAGTGAGGGCTCTGAAGCCCTGGACCACATCGCGAGACTAATTTAAAACTACTGAGAATATGGTGTAAGAAATAATTTCATATGGACACTAAAGAGGAGGAGACAATTTGTTTGTGCTTCATATCCTATGATCCAATTAATGTTTTAGGGAGTGTGACCTGATGAAATTATAGACTGTGAAGATTAGAAGCACTTCTTTATCCATGCCAGATCAATCCTCATTTTCTTCTGGTCAATAGTCTGCAATTATATTAAGGCTATTTATGAAGATTTCATTATGGGGACTCTTAGGAACTGTGGAATACCAACCTTCATATTCAATTTTGTTAACAAATTCTTTGAGACAAGATGAAATAGAAATGTTTTCATCCCCTCTGCTACTCAGCTCCCACTGTTCTCCCTGATCTGCTTCAATCTTTCATGTAGTTATAGTGAAGACTCAATGCTTTTTTTTTCCATAAATACTGATATGTAGTAAACGTAGACAAAGTGGCTGATCGATGTGTCATTTTATGACTATTGTACATTGATTGGCTTGTTTTATTGCATTTATGTTGAAGTGCTGTTAGCAAAGGGGCTCAGTGGCATGTGAGTTGCCCTGCCATTGACAGGTGTTTGTGTCAGCGGAGGCCAATTGAGCATTAGATAAAACAGGTGTATGTACACTACTTGGTGAGTGATAACTGGTATCCTGTTGCTCCTTGTCTCCCTTTGTTGAGACTAAACAAGGTTGCATTTGAAAAAGGCTGAAGTGAGCCCTGTCATGGCTGGAGCTCAAGTGCAGGCTTGGAAGGGCTGTAAGGTTGTGTACCTCAACAGATTAATGAACTTTAGAGAGCTGAACACTTGGGGGCTTGCTGAGGTACTTATGGAGAGCCTGAGGTTGGGTTTCAGGCTGCTGAACTTAAATGTCAGTGTTGTACCTATGAGAAGAAGACCTCTGTTGTGAAAATGGGAAATGTGAAGCAGGATTGTCACTGCAACCAGTGGCAGGACTCCCACTATGTGCAGGAACAGCTTCTGGGCTTGTGCTGGGTAAAAGTGCATACAGTATTGTGTGACTGCTGATGAAGCTTAGGAGGTTAATGGCAGTAGAAAGTCATAGTCCTGGTCAGCTTTTTAAAAGTGTCAAAGTAGAAACCAATGAAATGTTCATCATGGATACAGATTTGATCATACTTATATGAGTTTTAGTTCAATGAAAAGGCCTGAGTCTGGTCCCTGAAGAGCAATACAAAAATACTCCTTTTAGTGAAGACAAGGAAATGCAAGAGTTTATTCACAAACTGTATTTCTCACAGAGAAAATTTAAAAACTCAGTCTCTAAGTCCTTCTGTGCTATTGCCCTATGAAAAATATCCTAAATTTTGTAGGTTGAAAGGTCTCAGGAGTTTAAAGACACTATAGTTGTTTTTTTGGGGTCTGGTTAGGATTTTGTGAGTGTCTGAAGTTACCTTTCTTTATTACTGCAATTTTTGGCATACTTCCATTTTCTGTGAGTTGATGTTCAGACTCTCATATGGGAATAATATAAAGCAGTAGCTTCTTTTATTGTAAATTTTTCAGGTTTTGTTCTTAATTAGGAATTTAAAACATTCTGTGGTTGTTTTACAAGAGTTCTATGGTCAAGTATATTACAATTCCCATTCTTATTCCATGTTCATTAATAGTTTAGTAATGAAAATCCTAATTAATTTGCTACCCCTACACTATGTTCCCTTTCTACTACAGATCCATTTTTAAATGTTCCTTGGAGATTGGCCTTGTCAAAGAGCATAATTGAAGAGTAAAGCTTTAACTTTATTTTTTCTTGAAAATAGGCTAAGTTATATACCACATAAGGATTCTTTTCTTTAGGTAGGTTTTTATGAAGTAGTGCAAATAGATCTACCTTATCAAATCTGCTTCTTTTTTGGTTGTTTTTTTAGTAATTAGAGCTGCCACTCTGGATGGGACTGAACTTGTGTTGAAGTCTGAGCTTGGTCTGTGGGGATTTGAATGTTGATGTTGTGTAATGGCGCGTTTAGAAGTCTGAGGCATAGGGTTCTTTCCCCCTCCCTCCACTGAGACTAAAGCAGAGTTTAAGAACAAAGATGGTTCTTCCCTCCAGTATTTCAGGGCTTCTGTCTGGGTTGGTAGAGAGGACTGTTCATTTTAAACAATAGTTTTTAATATAAAGTACAGAGATCTACTTATTAAACTTCCCCATGTGCTTTAATCTTTATCTATCATACAAATCACAAACTAAAGCCCTTTGTTAGCCATTGTTCTTAACAATTAAACCTTTCAGTTATTACATCTGAACGACTGATCATGATCAAGTGCAATGAGGGGAGGCTGTAGCTGGTCTCAGTACGTTAGCACAGCTGCTAGTAAATATATTTAAGTTTTAGATGCAGGGAATCAGAAATCCGTGGCTGATCCCTTTGTTTTCACCTCAGTGAATCCTAAAGATCAGTGTTAGCAGTGAATACATGTTAATCCATTGCTGCCAGCTGGTAAAGCACCCATGAATAATGGGAGACTACAAACAACTAACCCTTTTCCCAAGAGCGTTTATCTATGTTCACTCAGAGGCAGTGCCAGTTAAGGCTGGTACAATTGTCCTTTGTAATGAAGCTCTTGACCTAGGAAAACTATCCTGAGAGCTTTAGAAAGGTGATCTCTCTAGCTCTCTGCAATTTGTGTGTGACTGCTGCAGCTCCAGCTTCCCAATCATAAATTCATATATGTGGCTATAGGGCTGAAAAGATTACCTGATGTCTGCCTAATGTCCTGTGTATTTAGTGTTTTGTGGAGCAGGGCTGTAGGAATAGCAACACATCAGCCTCCGGGCTTGTTCAGCCTCTGATGTCTGTTTACTTTCTCTCCATTACATTAGCGCTGTACTGTAATTAGTCATACTGTATGCACACCTATGCAGCTCTTGGGAGACTGCCACACTGTCACAGGAGATTAGCATTTGGTTAACAGACTGTTTAGTTAACTAATACGCAAAGGGAGAAAAAAGAACTCTGTTATGAGAAAGGGGAATTTCATGTCCCTTATTAATATAGTAAAGTGGTATATTGATAATGACAAAATGTTAGGGCTAATATGCAGGAAATAATAAGCATGAGGAAAGGCTATTAAGAATAATGACAGTATAACTAGTGTTTTAAACAGCTGTTTCTAAATATGCATATAAAATGGGGATATCATTTAATAGGAATTTGTAATTTTTCATTGAATACCACTATGTACCTCCTTCCTTCCCCGTTGCCCCCACATTTAATATAATCCTTTTCTAGAAAAGATATATATAAACACACATATGCAGAGCAAGAACAAATGTTGATATGAATTTTTTTGTTAAATATTGTGCTATTTTAATGAAGTGTAACTGTGTCCTGTGACTTGGCTGTTGATTGGAGAAATGGGAATTTGAGTATATAGTTAATAAATCGTGAAGTTGGAACAATGTGTTGCATGAGGATGAAATCTGGCATTATGAAGAAGCTGACACTTTATTTATAACAATAAATAAATTCTTCTCTGCTGCATTTGGTAGGGGGTTGCTATTGCTGGGAGTTTCTCCAGTGTGACCAATCTCAACATCATAGTCCTGAAATGCAGGCTGAATAGATGGCTACATATATTGTCATGAGGTAAATAGCTATGAAACCAGTAGGTTGTGCTGAAGCATGTGCTCTGTAGAAACAATGTGATGAAACATTATCTTCTCACTAACAGGAACACCTTCCATGCAATGACAAATTCTGAAAATCCAGTTGCAGCATTTTCTATGTCGTGGTGGGTTTTGTGTTTCCACTCAGTTTTTCATAAATTCTTGGAAAACTGTGTGTGTGGGTGTTTCAGTTTCTGAATTCAAACACTAAGCTTTATTTTCAGTTATATTAGTTTAGTAAGCTTTAGTTGTTGCTTTCATTGTAGCTTCAGCTACTGAAAATGGAGGTAAAAGATGGTGATGCAATACAGGTATTGTGGGGGGAAAAAAGTTAGAGAAGTACAATTCATATAGTTTGCAAGACATTTCTAAAACCACTGAAACCAAAAGTTTATTAGTATTTCATGCTGACTTTTTTCATTAGTGTTGCTATTCCTGTTCATTTGTCTGCAAGGATTAAGCTTTTCAGAGAAAGAGTTGTATGGCTGAAATGCTTTGCTGTGCTTATGACATTTAGTCACACTTCCATTTACTCCAGCAGAGTCTTGTTCTTTTCATTACCATCAGTTTTGGATTATCTAACTTGTGATTGCATGACTGTAAATGTATTTGAATTCTCAAGAAGCTATTGGCAAAATTTTCCCCCTAAAGGAGAAGTGATTTCAGACACAGGGTTGTTGGTTTCTGGAATGTCCAACTTTCAGTAAGCAGTATGAGTAGGTTTTTTTTGTGCAACAGAAATATTGCTGAGTGCAGTAGTCTTGTTTATACTATCCAGGACATGTGCTGTCATTCGATATACAAATGTGCACATGCTTTGATATATTTGATGTACTTTTTTTCCTCCTTTATCAAAAAGGTTTGACAGAATTTTGATGAGATTGCTTGTTTGGCAGAATAGTGTTTTTTTTCTTAACGTACTCAGTGCTTTACTGAGATGATGGCTGCGATTGTATTCTGATATATTTATCTTTGAAATAAATTTGTAAGGCATTCTTGAGAGGGAAAGAGATGATAAAATCATAACTGTGAAACATTTCAGTAAACTGGTGGTATTTTTTCAATTAAGCATCATAATGGTCCCTCAGTCCTTTGGACTAAGAATAGGTATAAACTGGAAGGAGTACATAAAAAGGATACTGAAAAAGATATAGATCTCCACTCTATTTAAGCACTGGTCCAGAGTTAATCACATTAATAGCTTCAGGAAACCATCTGAGGACCTCATCCAGTGAGCAGCCCTACGCGTAAACTAACCAGTAGCAGCTTTATGACCTTGGTTATAGATGAGCATGTACTTTTTATTTCACTGAAGGGTCACTGTAGTGGTGAACTAGGCTATGAAAGCTGGTAATGCAACTGAAATAAAACTGATGGCTTTATAGAATAGTCGTGTTTACTCCTCATCAGTTGTCATCTGCTATTTGTGGAGGGTAGTGAAGAATGAATGCATATATTCTATGTAAACAACATGCTAATTTTAGGGATGATGGACGTATATGTCCAGTTTGTCCTTTAGGAGAAAATTCTGGAGGTTGCAGTGCCTGATTCTTATTTTTGCCTCAATGTTCACTTTAGAAAGGAACACAGCAGGAGCTTTGATAAAGCTGACAGGAAAGAAGGAAAAGACATAGATCAGGAAAATGCTTGTTAAAGAATTTCTGGAGAATCTGAGCATATTCAAATCAGCAGACAGATGAAATTTAACATGGTGTGCTCAGTGAACTGGCTAATTGGATCCATTTTCAGTTAATTTGGAGAACTCATAGAGGACAGGTGAGGTTTGCAAAGGACAAATATACTTTCAGGAAAGAAAGAGGAGACATGGGAATCATGGCCCAGTGAGTTTAATTACAAGATTTTAATTGTTTTAGAAAATGTACTAAATAGGGAAGTGAGTTTTGCCAGGATCTGGAGAAAAAAAAAATAGTTGTGGAGAGCTGTAAAACTTTAGGTTTAAGGCAGAAGAATTCTAACTTTAGTTGTTTGTTGGAAGTTTATACTGACATTTGAGTTTTGGAGTAATAATCTGTCTTGCCTACTTATCTCTGAAGTCATACATGGGAATCTTCAGTCACCTGGGCCAGATATTTGCTGTGAATAAGTAGCATTAATATCTCATCACAAACCTTTTCAAGTTATGGAGTTTGTCTTAGTGACTGATTATGCAAAGTGAAATATTTGTGTGTAATGACAAATACCTGGATTACCTGAGCCATGGAAAGAAATTAGATCCTGGCAGGATTTTGGGATCACCTGCTCAAATACAGCTATGCAAAGACCAAGAAGCAGTTACCACTGCTACTGAGTAAGCATAATGTTATTTTAATGTAGGCTGAAGAGAGTTTTTGTAAAATGGGAATGGCAGAGAATTCCAAAGAGCACAAGGTAAGGGTCTAAAGGCGGAAAAGAGAAACAGCAGAAACTCTGTAGTATGCATTATGGCAAATAAGACCAGGCAAGACAACAAGGTGGAAAACCACAACAAATGCTATCATGTTGTCATAACTTCTGAGCACTACGCCAGAGTGTATAGTAAGGACAAAGGAGATGATGTTCGCAGTGCCAGAGCATTTCTGTATTATCATCTGTCACTCTGATAAAGGTGACACACAAGCTGCCAGCCTGAATGCAATTAATCTGGACCTATGTTAATTCCTTTTAATTGTGGTGTGTGTCCCTGTGCTAGAAATAGTGATGTCAGCACTGAAGGAAGAGCCCTAGGCACTGGAAGAGATAGGAAAATGAGCAATGAATTTCCCCCCCAGCACAGCACAAAATAAAACAATGTCTTAAAAAAGTCTGCAACAGAGACTGAAGAAGCAATGTTGGCCATCCTCAGCAAGTGAGTTTGTGAAATAAACATAGGGATGGAAACCAGATGGGAAGTGACACAAAAGGTCACTATTATAGCAGCAGAAAAAAAAATGTTTAATCATTATTAGGTTTAAAAAAAGTCATACATTTTTTGCCTTGTGAAAAGAAGGGAACTGAAGAGGACTTGGAGCATAAAAGGGTAATGGTGAAGGTTTCAACTGATGGTACTGAGATGAAAGATGATAGATGAAAGAACCCAGCTGTCCCATAATTTATGCCCCTAGGAAAGTTCTTATGCCTTCAGGCAGATAAAACGAAGAGCTTGGCGCTCTCTGTGTTATTATGAAGGCAGTGAATTTGACTTCTCATAGAACTAATGTTAAGAAAACTTCCTCTGAAAATGAGAAAGCTGACTCAGATGGAAGGTTATGTCTTTTTTTAAAACCACTTTCTCAAAAGTGATAGCATTTATGCTTTTACAATATTATTGCAGTACTTCTGTTTTTTATTGAATGTCAGCAGTGTACGAAAGTAGTAATTTCTAAAGTTTATATACAGTGTTTTCCATGAGCCGAGCTATTCCTGTCATAAAGACCTTTTGAGATCAATAGCCATTTTTGAAAAACTTAATACTTGCTGATAATTCTCACTGAGTATGTACTGCATGGGGTTATTTGTGTGCTTTGCTGCTTAGTTGTCTTATTTACTATAAACTTAGAAATAATTATTTAACTTCTTTGCTATTGTTCCTCCTATTCTACAGTCAGGATGGACCCTGAAATGCTTGAGACTGTGACAAAGTAAGATAGTATTTTGAATATGTGAGTGTTTGTTCACTCTTTCATTGCTACTCCAATGTAGTTTAGTGATAGCTTGGAGATGTTGGGGAATGGGGGGAGCTAATGTTGTACAGGGTGATTTGGGTGCAAAAACCTTCTGAATGTTACATTTGACATAGCATCTAAAAGACAGCACAGCTGAGAGGAAGCTGAAATCTGAGGAGTTTAAATGTAAGACTTCAACAAAGAATAGTGTGAACTTCAGTAAAGTTTTCAAAAAAGTTGAATTTTGTTTGGGGTCTAAATAAATCTGTGCTCATAGCTCTACATATAAGTCTCCCTGTGTGATTAAAAATGAACAAAAAATTGCATCACACAATTCTGAGGTATGAGAGATTTCCACTGGGGTCTTTATAGAAGAAACTGAACAGTGTGATACTGGCAAATATAGTACATGAAAAGCAGTGCAAATAGTCCCTTTCAATCATTAAGCTTAGTGATGAGCTATGTTCTTGTAATTTGACAAATAATTAGGAGGTGAATGTTCAGTGCTGCAAGCATGTGTGCTATTACAGATCATAGCAGGTACACCCTGAATCTGCTGGTGTATAGTCTTGAAACTGGTCTTTGAATTACGTCAACTGAGCTACGTACCCTTATGATACATGCACAAAAAGCGGTGCTGGGTGTTGCATGAAGGTTGCCATGGTCCCTGGGATTGAGGCAGGGCAGTGTCAGTGACTACAAGCTCAGCATATCTTCACCTTGATGTTATCTCACAGGAGCCCTTTGCTGCTGCCCTGAAGGAACAGTTTACTTGCTTACAGTGCCTGTGCACAGTCCCCCTCTACACCTCCTGACATTCTGGGGGCTAAGCTCCTCTGAATAGGAGAGAGCTTTAGGGCAAGGCTTGATTAATCAGGACTGAAGTGGTATTTCTGGGTGTCCTTCAGGTTTTGTTTCACTGCCAAGTAAAATGACTTGGGTTAAAGAGCAGATAGGAGGCATTTTATGCCATGCATACCTCTATTAAACAAGATTAGATTATCTGCTTCCTGTCTCTAATATGCTGTACAATACCTAGAAGCAAACTGAGTGACATTTAATTGTTTTTAGTCCATAAAATGCAAATGAAATTCTTTGCTACAGATTTGAACGTTCTTAGCCAAAATGTTTGTCTCTAAGGTTCCACACTTTAAGATTTATACAGGAAGCCTTAAACATTCAGTGCTGGAAGCACTGAAGGGTATCTTGAAAGCAAAAGTCTTGGTGTAGACCCACTTACAAAAATACATTGCCTCACTTAGAAATAGCAAACTCTTGTGGATGGCAGGATCTGCATGGGCTGGTTAGATGGGTAAGCCTGCAGAGGAGACTATTGCTGAAAGAATTTTGAATGTACTGTGGTTTAAATAGGAAAAAACGTTCTCACTTCTTTCTGTTTCCTGGAGGGGAGAAAAACCCAAACCCCACCACATTTGAAAGGACTATAAATAACATTATTTTCCCTCATACTCAAATGTCCTATATGTGCATGTATGCTATCAATAAATTGACAGTACTGCCATAACAGGCAAGGTTTCTCAACAGCTATAGTCAATAACAAAGTTGTGTGCTGAGCTGGTGGTTGTATGTCAGAAAAACTGTCTCTACTTTGACTAAGCTATGAAAGTAGACAGAGGTTTAGTTTTTAGTTTATGACCTTTTCTGAGAAGGGAAGAATTCCTTGGCGGAGGGAAAAACAGTTAAAAAATACCATGAAAAGTATGCAAATCATGGTGTCTTTAGTGGTTGTAAAAATTTTCATAGTTTAAATTGTTCTTGACAATCTTTGTCACATACATGTAAGCTTCTTCTGAGGTTCTGTGCTCCCAGCTGCCTGTGCAATGGAGTGCTTAGAGGCCTCCAGGCAGAGCAAGTAGCTGCCTGTCATATAGCCCTATGTTGAAAAGCAAGGAGATGCAGAAGATGAAGCATAAAGTTGCTATATTTATAATCAAAACTGTACCCAAGCTCTAAATTTGTAATTTTATAGGAAGATAAGGAAGTGGGAAACTGCCTCTGGTAAAGTAATTTGAGTCTCTGCTGGCTCTGGTGTTGTATGTAGTATTTCTAAAAATCAGTCAGTACCTCAGAAATTAAGGTTAGCAATATATTTGTATGTGTTTTGTACCATATTGTACATGAATGTGTTGGTAGCCACAAATCCCTCTGAGTGACATAGGCAGCTCCTGGTGGGATAATCAGGAGCAGGAGGAAAATCCTTCTAAACTCAATTGTGACTGATTCCCAGAAAAGCCATCAATGGCTGACCCCTCCAATACCCAGTGGCTGGGCTGGACCTAAGAAATCAGCTTCAGGTGTCTATGGTTCCAGTATGGACATTTGAATGTGAAATATAACCTTTCATTTATCCTGAGCATCTCTGCAGGAATTCTAAGTGCAAAGCCCGGTGGGATGTGGTGGTTTGAGCTTTCATTGTAGAAGAGCTGGAGGAAGGGCACTGAAAGGTGGGAAGAATTCCTGCTGATAGTTCTGATCCCCTTAATTCATAAAGAACGTTGAAGAGTTGGAGTGAGTCCAGTGACAGGATAAGAAGACGTTAAGAAGAAATTCTTTACAGAAAGGGTGATTAGATGTTGGAATGGGCTGCCAAGGAGGGTGGTAAAGTCACTGTCCCTGGAGCTGTCTCAGGAAAGACTGGAGGTGGCACTTAGCACCATGGTCTAGTTGACATGGTGGTGTTAGGTCAGAGGCTGGACTTGATGAACTCATCTTTTCCAATCTAAGTCTACTAATTGAAGCTTTTTAAGTAAAATACTGTGTTGCAATGGAAGGAGAGAGTAGGGCCAAGCCTGTTGACATACTGCTTGTTGCAAAAATGCCCTCAACGCAGGCACTCTTTTCTGCAACACAACTTGCTTGGGATGTCCCAGGGTACTCCTTATGTCCCTGGGTGGGGTGGCACCTAAGGTCAGAGCAGCAGAAGAAATGTCACTCAGTCACATACGCAGGATCTTCACTCAGGCAAACAGATTGACTGCTCTGAGAAGGGAGCTGAAGCTTCAGGGACTGTAAGAAAATTTCATGTAAATAACTGACTTGGAAAAACAAACTAAATCCCCTCTGAGCTCTTATGTGCCTATGCAGAAAGGAAGTCCCTCAGTGCCTGCTAATTGGTACAAATCCTGCAAATTGAGGTGAAGTCATTTCCTGGAACTCAGACAAATTGAGTGAAATAATTTATTCCTGGTGTCCCCATATTCCCCTCAAGGTAAACATTTAAGTTAAATTCTTAGCACAGTAAAATTATAGGGCATTCCACATCAGGACACAGCTATATGAGTCCTGGCAGGGCAATCATAGCTGCTGAATTTCTAAAGGAAAGCCCCCTCTGTGATTCCTGGCAGGACAATCACAGTGTTTGAAGTCTCCAGCCGTGAAAAACTACATAATACAAAACTATCAAAACACATGATATTCCCAACATGAAAAACATAAAGGGGGCATGGAGGCTTAAATGTATTAGTAAAACCATGCTGTAATTGGCCTTTGGCATGAAAGAAAAAAGCTGCTGTGCAGTTCCCTGGCAAGGATGAAACTTTTAAGTTGAATTACTGAGAATAATAACCTTCCTTTCTAGGATTAAGCTGCAATTTAGAGCATTGCCCACTTAGAAGCTTACTTTAAAAGGATATGTCTTAGTATATCTAAACTCTATGACAAAAACAAGGGGCTCACAGCAGAGAATATGGGAAAAGAGGGACAAAAGGCTGGTATCCATTTCCTATGGCACTTACTGGGAGATACTGAAGTGACCTTAAAAATCACCAGCATGGCATCTTGGTTTTATGCAAAGTCCAACTCTGTCATGATGATGATTATGGTCAGAAACAAGATCATATAACTGCTGAAGTGCCCAAAACTGGAGCTCAAACAAAAGGCTTGTGTAGGAGATGGCCTGAAAATTGTTCAACTTTATCAAGTTTTCTGTTCCCTCTTAGATAAAGTGCCAACAAAGTTGCAGGAAGACACCTCCTTGCTCATGACAAGTGTCATCGTTACATAGGTATAATTGTAGTCCATCCCTGTCTTAGATGGAACTTGGTAGCTTGATAGGGTTTTGTCCTTGGATGTCATTTTCTTGTCCATGCTTGTGGGTTATCTGTGTGCCTCCCTCACAAACTCAGTTTGTAGAATCATTTTTGCGGTGCTTAGTGGTACTGCATCCATAAAAATGTTAATTTTCTGTGAGCAAGGAGTTTCTGCTGGAAGAAACGTATGAGAGAAGATGTTTAAATTGTGAACAAGGGGGCAGCAGAGTTAGGCAGACTATGAGAATGTTGCTCGTGGACTTAATACCATTTAACCACATGGGACTACTGCTGTGAGTGAGTACCGTATGTGCAACAGCTTGTGGATGACTCTGCTTGGTAGTAGCACAGGCTGATTCTGATGGATGCTGAAAAACTTCAGAATAAAAGGAACTGCTAAGAGAACCTTTTTCTTTTTTGTCTTTTAGATGCAGGTTTTTATTGCCAATGTTAGGAAGCTAGCCAGCTCACGCTGGACAAACTAGCTTCACTCCAACGGTGCAAACCAAATAATTTATATAATATATATCATTTCAGGTACAGAGTTTCATCATCTAACACATTCATAACTAGGTGGAGTCCAGGTGGAGCTTGGGTGGAGCTTTTGAGAATCTTCTTTTGGCTCAACTTTTAGGTGGTCTCCTCTTCTTACTTCATCCCCTGGTGGTCATTTTGATAGTCATCAGCTTGACCTGACCCAGATTCTTCAAGCATACAAAGTCCTGGCTCTGGGCCTCCTACATCTACTTTAAACTTGAACACCTACTAGATTTATGGCCTTGTATTCCATTGTGTTTTAGTCCTACTGTTCTTTCTGTAATGAACAGACTCTGGTCTACTAAGCAGGACAGAATAGGACATTGAACAGAATAACAAGCTAAAACAAAATATCAGATAATTTTCTCCCCTAGCCCAGCAAAGCAAAATACTTTTACTAATTCACTTAACTCCTTGAAGTCTTGCTTTTGTTTCATGACTGGATGCTTTCTCTTGTCACTTGTTCTTGTCTGCCTGCTCATTATGTTCTGTGATGTGTGACTGCAGAGCTTATTTATGTGCAGGGCTCATCAGCATTGGGTCCAGACTTGATTGTCATCAAAGGCAGCATAAGTAGGGTGCAATGGTCAAGAACTGGTTCCACTTCATGAAACAATGAATTCCATATGAGTATTGCATCTAGAGATCAAAGCTACCTTAATCAACATCCAGCAAATGAGGATTATAAATACTTTCACCTAGCCTAGAAGTCAGCAGCCTTACTGTTTTTCTGAAGGTAGGGAGGTCAGTAGAATGAGCAGAGATGTATGGAGACCTTCTGCCTTCAATTCCGGAGCACCAGGTCTTCCAACCCAGACCTTTTTCTTTCAAGGACATAGTCAAAATAAGATATGTGGCATTTTGTTTGCAGGCTTTTGAGACGGCTAATTGGTGGAGAAAATCTGGACTTCTTTTGGTATAAGGGCTACTTATAGCTTAATGACAGTTAAATTTGTATTGCTCCCTGATGTCCTTAAGGTTCACAGGCAGTAATTCCATAGCCCTTTCACAGGTAGTGGGTGAATGGATAACGAATACTGATTTTCCATGGCAAGAATGGAAGGATGCTGCCTTAAAGAAAAATTGAAGCTGCTTTATACCTGCCTCAGGCTCTCTGGGCGGAGAGGGAGACTATTAGGTTTTTGAACTCAAGATATGAAGAAGTGTGGTCTTAGAAAGCACTGGGAGGCCTGGAGCTATCTAACAGGTTTGAGTGAAACTTGAACATACTACCAGTGGAAGAAATGAGGTAATCAATCCAGAAGTGTCTGCTTTTATAATTTCAAAGTTGCAGCAGCTGCCTGGGATTAAATCCTCATAATCTCTTCACTACAGGGCTGACTTGTTTTTTCATAATAAACCCCTTTACACTGGGGAGAAAGATTTGCACTGTATGTTAGGGAAAGTTTTCTCTTGGAAGATGTCCCTGCTGTGTGAATTCTCAAGAGTAGCTAATGGGTACTTGGAGCACTTGACTAGGAATATTTTTCAAAAATTCTTACCTTATTTTTTTTTTATCCAAACCAGAATTAACCTCATGGATAAGCAAAACTATGAAGGATAAAAATCTCTAGGCCCACTCCAAGGTGCTATTGCTACTCAATTTCCAGTTCTCTGCATGTTTCAAGAGTGAGCAGTTCTGAATTACTTCTGAGCTAATAGTCAACTCTTATATTGTTTTCTCCCAGGAAAGGGTCTAGGTGTCTTTATGCCTGGGGGAGGGCAGATCTCTCTCCCACCAAATCCCTACTCCCTCATGTCGTACTGAATGAAGCTTGTAGTGGAGAGAGGCAGTATCTATTCTTACAAAGACTGCTTGTGGTTGACCCCGTTTGTAGCCCTAGCTTTAATTTGCTGTTGAAGACCAAACCCTTCCAGAGCAATTGAAAGATGCAGCAAGCAAAAAAGAAAATCAGAACTTAACTGTGAGGGAAACAAAAGAAAGGGAAGGAGATGATGAGGGAAATAAAGTAAATTACAGACCTTAATTTTCTCCTCCTTATTTCTTTTCTTTTACCTATTTAAAGTTTGTGAGTGATACTGAGCCATAAAAGCTCCCATCTACCTTCAGTATTTTTATTAGCACCTGTGGTCAGCTGGCTCACCCTCTGGAGTGACTTTTTTTGTAAACTGGACAAGGTCAGGAAGAGAGTTAGCTACCTCACCAGTTTCCTTGATGTAGACCTGAGCTTGTGCTAGCAAAAAAATTTAATAGTGGCAATGGAGTGGAGCATCTAATCAGATTCTGTGAACTGCAGTAGTGGTCCAACTGGTTCAGTGAAAGGAACTAAATGCATTTTATTTCAATTATTTATTTTGTAGACATTTTTTCACAGGTTTTGCTGCTTTATATGCTTCTTAAAGAGACTAAGGGTCATAGGGTTAAATGAGGGCAATGCCTTAAAAAGTAGCCAGAAAACTAACTCAAGAATGTGTGTGGTTGGATGAGCAAATAGCAAACTGGTGGTCTGGAGTGGTGTTAGAAAGAGATCTGGAAGAACTTCGGCTGTGAGCAGAAGCATAGTTTCTATCTTTTGGTGTAGGTTTGGCATCTCTTCAGTCCATCCCACTGCTTCCATATTAGCCAGCTGCATGGAAACTCCCTGTGGGTGGCAGAGGGCCACTAGCAGTGCTGTGGTACCATGTGTTTGGAGGAGGGGTGGCTCACGCTGATCTAAGCTACAGCTGTTCCTGCATTTTGTGTGTGTTCTTTAGGTTTGTGTGTGGCTGAAATAATGTATTTTATTTTTTAGCCAGTTCTGGTTTGGTCAGGACATTATATTCTTTTTAATCTCCACATCTAGGAACTATGAAGGTTGCCTATAGTCCTTACTCTTTTAATTTTGAGCAATATGATAAACAACATCTTTCTACAAGTTCAGAGCAGAGATCCTATTTCAAGAAATGAGATTGGATGTCTTGCATCATGCCAGTATAAACAGTTAAGGTTGAAATATAGTAAAAGACATCATGAACAACTTTTGGGAAGTCCTTCTTTCAGGATACATTCAAGGCAGACAGGCCCAAATCTCTCCTGTGACCACCCTTGCTTTTGGGAGACTGTAGCATTCATTTGTAAATGTGAAGATCGATTTGCAGATCACTTGATGCATTTTTTTTAGTCAAAAATCTGGATCAAAACAAGGCACTTAATAGTAATGAGCATTGTCATATTTGGAAGCCATGGGTGGAAGCTAAAAACAGTTGAAAAACTATTTTTTGAAAGATGTGGCATATATAACATATTCCAGATTTTAGAAAATCTGTTACATGAGAGATCCCTTCTTCACTGCTGTAGGCAGTTGCCAGAGATAAATAAAACACAAATCTTAATGAACTGAGTTCACAGAACCCAAGAAGTTCTACCTAAACAAGGGAAACTTATTCAGAATGGAGATAAATGAATATATTCAGCTGTAATTGTAGCATTGAGCTGCTTCTTGGATGGGAACAGTCGTGTGTAGTATAGGAGATTACATTAACACCACTCCATGTTAAAGGCAGTGTTATTGCCTAGTGGTGGCTGCTTTTCGCTTGTGTCTTGTGAAGTGTTCCTTGATGCAAGAGAATAGTTTCCTAGCGTATTTCAAAGTGAGATGTGTGTCAAGTGTCGGCATAGTCATAGCGTTTGGTGTTTTGCCTTGGAGAGTCTTTGTGGAACTTGACGTTGCTATGTTGGAGTGCAGACTTCTGTACAGATGGTGGCACTGTGCAACTTTTCTGAGAGTTAGTTTTGTTGGGGTTGTGTTTTATTCTTTCTTTTTTTTTTTTGTTTCTTTCCACTACAGGGGAACCCAGTGTTTCATAAAAGACTTCACTGTGTAGATGAGCTCTGGGGAAGGCAATTTTGTGTAGTGTTGTTGAAATGGAGTGAGGCCATGCGGCTAGCTGTCTGTGGTTGTGGCAAAGCAGAACTGCTTATTCTTAAGCTGTTTGAGAGCAAGTGTCCAGTCTGTTGCTCATAACCAATTCTGGCATTTTTCTTAGTGTCTTGTCTTATTGTCTGTTTATTGTGGTGGTGAAAAGTTCCTAATACTTAAACTCACTTTCTCTGATGCTTTTAAGGCCTCTGTTTCTTTTTCAAGTCTTATGATTAATAGCTAAGGTTGCTTTAATCTTCTTAATGACATCATCTGATGTGTGTATGGAATGTACTTTTTCATTTTGGTATTAAGATTTTCTTTGACTAATCGTATTTTTCATCCTATAATATTTCCCCTCTTTCTTTTAAGTACAATATCCTAAAGTAAAACCAGCACTCTTCTTAGAGCTGGCAAGTCCCGAAAAGAATCTGTTACCACAGATTTTTATTAAACAAATGTCAGTTCAGCTCTTACCCTAAACTATCCCATTAAAAAACCTCAGGAATATAAAGACTTCTGAGATGCATCCTTTTCTTGAATTCACCCACCTCCCTCTAAGTAAATTTGCTTGTGGACATTATTTTCTGCAGAAAACCTTGTTTCTCCTAAGTAAAGGTCCCCCGCAGATTCAGGTCCTCAGTGGGAAGGTAAGATGGGTAAATAGCTACCAGTTCTGGACCAAGCTTGAATGTGACAGAGTCTTTGGGTCTGTTCCAGATTTTTGTAAAAAAATTGAGAATGACTGAGTGCTCGCAAAACTACCAGTTTCAAGTGTGCTTCATCAGTCTATATGTGCAGTAACTCTCTTACAATGATGACTGGATTCTGGTTGTTGCTTTCTTGTGTGAACCTTGTGAATCTCTTTGGAACAAATAACTTGATTTATTGCATTTTCTCTAGTTCTCTGCTTTTAATCTTGTTCTTGCATGGAGTTCCTTAAAGATCGCGTTGCTTCTGCGTTCTTAATGGAAATACAACATTTTAGTCAGAATTTGAAGATGAAGAAAACTGGTAGGTTCTGCAGTGACTGTAGTTCCTGCCTCTGCCAGCAATATCCCCTCCTCACTAAGCTGTCTCTATTTTGTCACCAGAAATTGTTTTTCCAGTGTTCAGTTTTCAGTAGGAGATTAGCTGTATGGGATAGAGACAAGGGTTTAGGAAACTCCTGCTGACCTAGCCCCATGACATTTTTCACTTACTATGTGTCTAGTTTGAAGTGTAGGGAATGAGGTTCATCTCTGTCCTGTTGCTAGGTTATTCTGTGACCTTGGGCAAGTCAGCTCAACTCCTTGTGTTTTGTTCCCTATGGAGGGAAAATGCCCCCACTGAATAAAACTCTTGCCTTAATACTGGCCCTTATCAGTCTCAGAGACTGTAAGTGTATAGGCTCTGAAGTGTTTCCTGTAATAACAGTATCTAAACTAATACTATCTTTTGAAAACCATTGCTCAAGAGAAATCTTACATTTAAGAGGTACCTATTTTTCTTCCCTCCTCACCCCACCCTGTTCTTAGAGAGAGATGAATGTTACCTCTGAGTGTTTTGAGAAATACTTTTGAAAACCTGAAATTTGAAATTTATGAGCCACATTACTGTAACAATTAGCTAGGATAAGGTGTGCATTACTAGGCTGCCAGTGGTGCTCTTGGATGGATGGAAGCAGTTGGCCTTCTGCTTTGGTTATCAGGATGCCTCCAAAGCAAGTGCTAGTAGCCTATTGATGCACAGACTGTTGTGACTTATTGTTATGTTCATTGCACAGCAGATTACAAAGGTAGGTTATTCGTTAGCATGATTTTCCAGACTGCTGCTTGAAGAATTTTAACAGCGTCCACTAAACTCCCTAATGGATAGTTCAGAATGAATAAAATTCTGCTTCATGATGTTTACAGGAGTCTCTGTGCCCACTGCTGATGAGTCATGGAAAACAGCATATTCCTTTGACTCCTGACTATGTGTGACATGCACAGATTATTAGCCTTGTGGGCCTGTGCTTTACAATTAACAAATTGGTTGCTTTTATTTTAAGCTGTCTTAATTCAGATGTTTTCATTTTGTAAGGAAAATAAACACATTTTGCTGTCTAGCTGCTCTGTCTTGCAGGTGTACCACCTCAGAGGTTGCCAGCTGAACAAGTTTCCTCCTGTTTTTCTTGGCCTGTTGTTTCCTCTCCTCATCCTCTTCTGAACTTTTGCAACAACTGTTACTCCTAAACCCTCATGAGATTCTTTCTCTTACTTTGTTTAGTGGATGTTCAGTCATATCCCACTATCCTTAAATGACTGGTTCTTCTGCTTTTCACTCTCCTCATAATGGCATGCAGAGGTTTCATGACAGCTGAGAGACTTCTTTCAGCCTGAATATTAAGTCATAAAAATAATCTTGCTACTTTTGTGCATGTCTGATAAGGTTATGATGTGGAGTAGCTTTGCTGTGGTATCCAACCTATCCGGCATAGCTGTTCCATGTAAAAGAAAATACTCTAACAACTTTGAATTATAACACCAGAAACAAGAAATTAATTGGAGATCTCTGTCTGACTCTGTCTTAATGTTGATTGTCCAAGACATTAGAAATTAACTTGGACATAAGTTATGTTGTGGGGTTGCTGGTCAAGAACACAAGCTTGTCTCATTGAGTATTTGCTGTCCCACCTCCAAGCATCTGTGCTTGGAATTTAGCTGAAAGGAGCAGATTAAAGGCAAAACTTGCAGCATTCAAATCACTGAAACTCAAGTGCTATGATTCCCCCTGCCACAGCTCTGTTCCAAACTACCTAAATAAACTGTGCTCTGCTGAATTGGCCATTTTTGTTAAGCAACTAGATGATTAATGTGTTATGAATAATGTCATGATAGCTGGTTGAAGGGCATCTCTTCCTCATGAATAGCAATAGCATTGGCAATGTGCCAGAATCAAGAACATTAGCTTCATAGTAAGCTTTATCAATGTTAGCTCACTGAAAGCAGGCAATATGTCTGAGTTGCTAACTTCCAGCTTTTAATTAAGGCAATTAAACAAAATGCGATCTATTCTTTTTCCATTTATTTATAGATTTAATTACCAGTAGTTAATTAGGCTACAATTCTATAAATATATACTACTGACCTAGTGCTTCCAAGTGGGAATTATATTTTATCTTAAGATTAATTCTTAGTAAATAAAGCAGTGTTTCAGTGTTGCCCCATAGCTTGTGCTTTGCAATACTGTGGAACCAAGCTCTTAATCTTTCTCATCGTGTCCTCAATGTTAGGGAATATGAATATGTTTATTTAGGAATTTATTATTCCTCAGTGTTGTGGTTTAACCCTGGCCAGCAACTAAGCATTTCACAGCTGTTTAATTATACCCCCCGGTGGGATGGGGGAGAGAATAGAAGGTTAATTGCAAGAACTCATGGGTTGAGATAAAGACAGTTTAATAGGTAAAGCAAAAGCCTTGCATTTTCAGAAGAGATTGTTTGCAGTGTTCAGCTTGTGGTATTCAAGCTGTTCAAGAAAAACTCTTAAAAGAAGCCCACAGTATGGGGCTGGCACTAGAGCTATAGATGCTGGGTAGATCCAATCCCAACAAACAAGCTAACTGAGACTACAAACACTTATGGGTTTGTAACAAAATATGTCTTCTCTTCATGAAAGTGGCCCTGCTGAAACACATGAAGTTTTCTGTAGCTCAGTTGCGTGTCTCAAACAGTTTTCCTTACAGGGTGTACATCAGGAGGAGGAAGAACAGGGCAGAAATATGGTGCTTTTCCTGAATACCAAATATGAGGTATGTAATTTAATCCTCTGCTATGTGAAAGGTCTAGTATGTGTCCACCACTGATGTACCTATATAGCTGCAAACCTGTAGGGAGAGATTCTTTTAACTGTGCTTTTAAAACCAGATATGTTATTAAATCGAGGATTATACCTATGTTCTTAAACATCTTTTAGCAGAAAGATAAATATATATCTCGTTATAAGTGGATGTAGTAGGTGAAAGAGGTATTTATAGACAGCTTTAAGTTCTTGGTTGTGGATGGGATGTATTGCAGCCTGCCTTCTGTTAAACTCTTTGAGGCTTTGTCCATGAAGACAAAGCCTGGTGTTGAAATGACAAGGTAACCCACCTAGCTGATCAAGGGAATCTAGTTGATGTAATCTTTTTGGATTTCAGTAAAGCTTTGATACAGTCTTTCACAGGATCCTTCTGGACACAGTGTCCAGCACAGCTGAATAAACATCATGTGGTGGGTGAGCAATTGGATCATGGGTCAAGCACAGAGGGTAATAGTGAGTGGGGGAACATCAGACTGGTGACCTCTTACTAGTGGGGTTCCGCAGGGCTCCATCTTAGGGCCAGGTCTCTTCAACATCTTCATAAATGACTTGGACACAGAACTGGAGGGGATACTGAACAAGTTTGCAGATGACACAAAAGTTGGAGGAGCTGTTGATTCCCTTGAAGGCAGGGAGGCCCCGCAGAGAGACCTTGACAAATTAGAGGGTAGGCAGTCACCAAGTTCAACAAGAGGAAGTGCTGGATTCTGCAGCTGGGATGGGGCAAACCTGGATGACTGGGGAATGAGATGCTGGAAAGTGACCTGGTGGTCCTGGTTGATGGCAAATTGAATCTGAGTCAGCAGTGCTCTGGCAGCCAGGAGGGCCAACCCTGTCCTGGGGGCCATCAGGCACAGCATCCCAAGCTGGTTGAGGGAGGGGATTTTCTTGCTCTTCTCTGCACTGGGGCAGCCTCACCTTGAATATTGTGTGCAGTTTTGGGCGCTGCAATATGGGCCTTGAGGGGAAGCCATATGAGGAGTGGCTGAGGTCACTTGGTCTGTTCAGCCTGGAGAAGAGGAGACTGAGGGCAGACCTCATTGCAGTCTGCAGCTTCCTCATGAGAGGAAGAGGAGGGGCAGGCACTGATCTCTTCTCTGTGGTGACCTGTGATGGGACCTGAGGGAATGGTCTGAAGTTGTGTCAGGGAGGTTTAGGTTGGATATTAGAAAAAGGTCCTTCACCCAGAGGGTGGTTGGGCACTGGAACAGGCTCCTCAGGGAAGTGGTCACAGCACCAAGCCTGACAGAGTTCAAGAAGTGTTTGGATGATGCTCTCAGGCATATGGTGTGACTCTTGAGGAAAATTCTTTGCAGGGTTAAGAGTTGGACTCAATCCTTGAGTCCCTTCCCACTTGGCATCATGTCTTCAAGGACTGCTGCAGTGGACACTGTGGTTGTAACTGCCCCTATGGCACTTTGACTGTTTAGAGAAGTTAGAATATCATTTAATTGGTAAAAAGGAAAAACCAGGCTTCTAAGGAGGGAGATGATGTAGAGCACTGTGGTGCTTGCATTGTACTTCAGCTCAGAAAACTTTTTCTTTAAAAAAAAAGAAAAAATAAAGAAGAACGTGAAATAGTATTTCATACAAAATCTGAAAAAAAGTTTTGCAGAATGAGACTTCTGTACAATTTTGTACTTTACTATAATGCATCTGACTCTCCCAATGACCTTTTGAAACTCTTCATGCATATTTAAAGAGAATTTTTAGAAGCATTTAGTGTTGTCTTCAGTGTGTTAAAAAAAAAAATTCTACTGACTTTCATGGGACCATGAAAGCAAAATCAATGTTGAATGTTGCTGAACACATGTCCCGTAGTAAGCATGCTAAAATGTTCTCTTTCCTTCTGAGGCACAGATGTACTTACATAGACTTAATATTCATCTTCCACAAATTTGCTGTGTCTGCTTCACCATAATGAAGGAAAGATGCAATCTATAGACTTTCTAAACTTCTGTAGGAAAAGATGATTGGAGTCTGATGTTATCTTTTCTACAAGTTACAGGAGAATGCTAGAGGTTTTGAAAGTGTTTTATAATGAGATGTTTTTTCTTCCTGTTACTAAAAATTTGGTTAAATTATTTTTCAGAGCTCAATGGCTTATAACACTGGCTATAAAATCTTGTTGATCTTACATTTTTATTCTGTATAGACAAAAAAAGGAAACAGAACAGGAAATAGCATTTTTTTTCATTCCAACATGGACAGACATTCTTTCTGCCTTGTTGAAAGTATTCAGAGGGGGGAAGAAGTAGAAAAAACATGTCTGAGAAATTACATTGATTTTTGGAGAAAACCTTGAACCATTTTGTTCTGTGAACTGTGCCCCAGAACAAAGATTAGCTCTTGCTTGAAAGATTGTTATCCAAGGGGTGAAGAGACTAGAGAAATGATAGCACAGTGGGGAAAGGTGGCACATGGTAACTGCAGGATGGTATTGCTCAAGGTGAAATCCTGTTGTCTGAGAAGGCTAAGCCTAAGCAATGCCTGCTTTCAGAAATATATAGAAGCAGATACATTTTATGTTACATTGTTATAGCTGGTACTTAGAAATGGCAGGGATAGATAGATTTAACACTTTTACCTTAATTTGAAAATTGATCACTGAACAATAGCTTGATATCACATTTTTTCATAAAATTCAAGTATAATCTGGTTTTGAGAGGTGTGGCTTCCCCCCCATCCACAACTCTCGCTGACTTCAGTGAAAACTGAAGGAAATTCCTACCTTTCAAAACTGTTGTTAATTATCTTTACATATTACCTAGTGACACACATATTGTTACGATTCTTTCAGAATAAAGTTAGAGTATTTTGACCCTTTAGTCTTTCTAAATAAGGGAAATTGTTAGTATAAAATCCAACAATCTAGTATGTTTTGATATTTGCACTCCATGACTTAATTGGGGTCTCAGTAAATGAGATCTGTATATGATAGATTTTAAATTAATAGTAGAAGGTTATACAATAATCTTGACCTAAGTACTTCAGTGACACTACTGTAGGCAACCCAGGTATGAATACACCAGGGCAAATAGCCAAGTCCTTAAAAAACTGAACTCAGTGTCAGTAGATTAGAATCTTCTCCAAAGAGACATCTGACTTCTTTTTAAGTAGAACTTGAGTTGAGGAGGTTTGTAATAGTGAACATGTGGAAGCCTCTTGCCTTTGAAGGCTGCTGATGGGCCGCCATGACTAAAGGAAGAGAGTAGGTTGACCTAAACAAAAGGGTGTCTTTCTTGTAAAGCACAAAAAAGGAATGCTGCCCAAGGCCAAACGGATAGGACCAGAGCAATTGATTCCAGGACTAATATCCAGGGATAGTAGTCTCATGTTGATACTCTGTGGAAGTCTGTATATGAATGTTTGCTTGGTGGAGCTCAAGAAGAGGATACCAACAGATTTGTGCTGTGCTGGACTCTGGATGGGGATTTGTAGTGCTGAAGACAAAGGAAAGACAGGCCAAAGTCTAGGCAAATGTGAAAAGGATCACATTATTAAAAATATTGTGTGATGCAGAAGTGATTTCTTTTTAATTTGTGCAAAACATGGAAAATGAGGAGTCTTACATTCTAGAACTATAACATACTGTTATAATAGTTTAGTATTATCAACTGTGGGTACCTATCTTAAATTGAATTTGGTAATCTGAAAAATAGTCTTTGGTGTCTAAATCAGGTGTAATGTGTCTTCTTGGAGAAGTGTCCTTTTTTTAAAGAGTTAAAGCTATTTGGAGTGCATATCACATTTTTTGTCTTCTTAAGAAAAAACAAATTTTTAGTCTAGATCAGTCCATCTTCAACTTCCAGGCATGGTGTTTTACTGTTTTTTTCTTGTCTGTGGTAAAGGGCCACCTGGTGTCAGAAATTATTTCATGGCATAGATACTGACAGATCTTGATTGAGTAGCCTTTTGGTCTTCTTTTTAATATGTATTTTGAATTGAACTTTGTCTGCTTTGCATGATTATTTCCTCCCCCCTTCTTTAAACTCTTGCTTTTGCCAGTATGTCAAAGTGGAGACACCAGAAATGAACAGATTAGGTGCATGCAATCATGTCAAAGTGGGTTTTTTTGGGTAAGATTCTTATTCCTGTTTTTTACAAAGGCAAATCTGCCACCACTACCTAGTGTTTCTGTATTGACATTAAATTTCCTTGCTGGGCACTAGTGTCACCTTTTTTGTTTCTTTCCCTCCTGACTACAGACTATATTTGACCTTTGTGGAAGAAAGATGAAGGCTATGCATTAGCCTGATTTACTGTACATGATGATTTGCATAGTCTTTCCATGATAATTTGTTTCAGCCCATTACGTTTGCCCACACTCAACAGTAAAAGCTGCTGGGCCTTTGATATTGACATTTGCATTAGCATTAGCATAAAGTGGAAACTAAAATATATTTTAATTAGAGGAAAAAGAAATACAACCCCTAAATTATATCCTTCTTCAATCTCTTATACCATGTGATGAGACAAAAAGTACAGCATTTGATCTGGACATCTCTGAGTGCAGTGTGAAAGGTAACTTGGAACTGAGGGCTAGTTCTCTGGAAAACTCTAAATTACTGACAGCTGATTAAATAGTGAGTGCTTCCATGATACTGGCACCTTGTTATGCAGTGCTGACAGGACATCCTGCCTTTAAGTAACTGAAATTTATTAAATTATCTCTACTCAAACCTGAAAGATGCTGTGACTGTTCCTATTGTGTTGGCAGCCTTGTTCCAAACTGGAGCTATCAGGCATTGATGTATTTTGAGCTGTGGTCACTTGCCACCCGTGAATGGCCCACAGGGTTGTCTTGTCAGTGGTCACCCAGGTGCTGATGGATATATGGATACTGTGCTCTCATCTCGCTTCTCAGAGAGAGGAAAGTGGAAAGGTTGTATGATGCCAGGAAGAAATCAGATTTCTGTGTTTTGCATATTGCCTTGTTGCTAAGCTAAGACATGGAGGCAGAAAGAAAATCTTCCATGTGAGCCCCAGGAGTGTCAAAGCCAAACCTTTAGACAGTAGTTGAGCTAAGAACATCAGACCATTGCCCTTTGTGTTACTGTGAATTCTACTTACATAACGATCTTTAGGACTAGGGCATGAGAGGTAAAAATCTGTTGCATTAAAGAAATCCAAAATCAGTGAAGAGCAGAAAATGTGCATTCCTCCCATTCCCAGAGACATAGTAGGAAGAACTTATCCATTGCCCTTGTTGAAGGGAGAATGTAGCAGTCTTATGTCTTTGCAAAAACTTCTGTAATCTCTAAAGATAAGGGTAGCCAGACTGTGATGTCTAATAGCAGAATGAAATCTCTAATAGTGGCCCAAATAAGTGTGGCCAGAATATGTTCTACTATCTTCATTTATATATTTGAACCTGGAGGAGACATTGGCATCACATGTCTTCTTCAGATGTAAGATGCAATAGACACTATTTCTTACTCCATTCAAGATATCAATCATGCAGTTGTTTTCTGTGTTTTTTCAATAGCCAGGAGATAGTTAGGATTTGTGGTTGAGTGCTGGTTATTCTTGAAGCACTGCTGGTCACTTGATGATCTTTTCTCCCTAGTGCAATTGTCAGTTTAAATTTCACTGTTCTGGCTGCCCCTCACATTCCCTTTCAGTCTGTAAGAATATAAAGGTGATTTTTCTTAAGCTGAGCTCATCTTGGAGGCTTTGTCAGAGGGCCAGTAACTGTTCATGCAGGGAGGAATGATCCCTGTCTAGCCAATTTTGGACATTAATGTGAAAGCACATTTTCCTTGAACTGCTGTCAGTATTTCTTCATCACGGTGGATATTGATATTTCATGCACTGAATATGTGGATCTGAATTCTCTGCTAGAGGTGCTTAGGAAACTCATTGCTGCCACAAGCATCTTGGTGACTAAGCTGCTGTCAGTGAAGGCTATTAAACTATATGAAGCCTGGCACTTGGGCTTTCTGGAAATCAAATCAGGAGCCATATCTGTGCAGTGCTGAATCACAGTCTTTACCTTGGTGACCTCAAAATTGTACCAAGACATTGTTAAAAAGTATTTAGTGAAGTGTATTTTAAAAGATGGCATTAATCTCACTTCCATTCACAGAATTTGCTTATTCATCTTCAAGTTGCTGTTTGTTATTTCAGTAGTTAGTAATCATCTGGATCCTTTTCAAGAAAGGGAAACATTTGACTTGGGATGAGGGAGGAAGCATCATGATCAGAAGTATAATTCTGTAGAGGTGTAGTTCCTGAGACACCTGCTTTGGTTGCTTGTTTTTTCTTGTTTTTTTTGACTTTTTTTTTATGGGAGATGAGATGTCACAAATATAATTAGAAAATTGCAAATCCCATATTTCTAAAGCCTTTCTGATAGTAATATACTTACCCTAAATTATACCAGTAGTAAGTAAGGCTAGTACATTTACAAGAAACATAGTTTTAAATTATAATATTTAGGGCTGAATGTTATTTATTGACAACCTTTTTCACCATAAGAGATTTGGCAATGTAGGATTGCTTTATGAAAATGTGGTTATTTCTCAAAGTCACTTTTTTGGGGGGAAGGGGGGAACACCCTAAAATAAATTAAAATTATTGTAATTAATTAATTATAAATTAAAATTAATTGTCTTAATTTTGTTACTTTTAATTCTAACATGTGTTTTTTTCCCAGTCTTAAACTTCTAATTTTCATTTGAGCTTTTTGTTCTTCATTGAAAAACTTCAAAATATGTAATGCTTGTCTGAACATTTTAACTGGATTTTTCTCTTAAAAATGTAATACTTTGAACTGAAATGTTTTCACTGTTTTTTCACAATTATTTTTTTCATTTAGTAGAGCTCATTAGTTCTTGAAGCACTTGTGAACAGAGACTTTTGAGTGTTAACATGGTGAACAGAAAAAAATTACTCTTCTTTACCTAGATATGCTGAAATCCTTAGTACGTGCCACCATTACTTGAAGAAATAGTCACCTCAGGTTCAAATGCAAAATGTTTATAAGTGCCTCATAACTGCTTTGTCCTCTGAGTCACTGCTTCTCTACTGAGATTGTTTAGGGCCTGGGCAAAAGCAGCAGCTGGGTGTACTGCAGCAACTGAAGCTCTGTGGAAGAAAAAGAATTACTGATAGTATGAAAAGGAAAATACAAAATCAAGTGTCACCAGTAACTGTATTAATAATGAGTGGATGCACCAGTGGCTGTTGCAAAGCTTTGATTCCTGTGAGAAGTAAAGACTTCTTCACAGACTATTAGGGAAATTTCTGAGCAGCTTTTAGCTGGCCACGAATCCACCACCTCAGAAAATGAACTGACCACAGTGACCTGCCACATTTTGGCAGAATATAACAGGCTATCTGAGCTCAGACAAAGCGTGAGAGAGCTGGTGAAATGGCACACTGCACATTGCAGTGTCTCACGGGGAGAAACATTACAGTTCAAGGACAGGACATGTTCTACTCAGCCTCTTCAAGTAGAACAAGTCTCCAGCAGGCACTTGGTGGGTTGGGAACCTGCTGTGTGGGACTTGGTCATGTTTTCCTTGATTCCCTCTAGGCATTAGGCAGTTGTACTTGACAGGCAGGGTTAGACACATTTTCTGTTCTGGGAATCAGCAATGTCTATCTTGTACTTTAAATCATATTATTACAGCTCTCATCTGTCTCTCTCAAGTGGCTCATGTGGATGAATAACCTCCAGAGGTACCTTCTGGATGGTTCAGGATGTCACATCTCCAGTGCTCAAGCATGGAAGGTTCTCTTTTCTCTCCTGTTTCAAAATACAAGCTGTGTGCCCTTGCCCCTTAGGCTGTGCCCACAATTTAGGGTTTCTGAGCTATTTTTCATTGGATGTCCATGCAACACTTACATGTATCCCCTTACATCGGGCTGCTTTGCAAAAAGTAGTCTATACCATGCTCTCAGTTATATGGATACAAATTAAACTTACTGTGGCCATCTTTGAGTAATCAAGAGGAGAATGGCTGCCCTTGTCTAAGGTAGATATTATATTTTCTTATAAGGATATTCCTGATGTTTGAATTAAATTTTCTGAACTCAACTTACTGAATAGTTTCACTGTAGTGACATGCTCTTTGCATAGCTCAACTGTAATCAATGGCTCTTTTGTATAAAGTGAAAGATTAGACACTTAAGTGGTAGTCGTTTTTTTTTTTAACTGGTTAGTATTGAGTGTTTAGAGGATTACTATAATTTCATAAACACAGCTCATGTTGTTTTTTGAGGAATGGTGGCATTAAAGTATGCATTTTTAGGAAAGTTACCAAAATTCAGAAAGAGTAATGACAAGGCTGCTAAAAAAAGAGGGACTCTGGAGTAAGGTCCTTTTATTATTTTTTTTATATTTATAGGTTGTGTTACTGCTGCATTGTGGGATTTTTTTTCTTCTACAATTCTCCCAAATCAGTCAGATTGTGGCTTATGGAAATGACAATAGTGAAGGAGCATGTTGATATGCCATTGTGGATTACACAAGGTACACCATGTTTCAGACAAAAAAAAATATTTTGAATAGTTCTTATTGGAGTCAACCTTGTTTAAGAGCTGCTTCACATCTGAGGCCCTCATTCCAAAAGCAGTGACTAACTATTATTTTTAGTAGCTATTTGTCTGAAACAGAATGGGAAAGAACATCTACATAAATGGAAGAGCACTTCTGTATTCTTGCGAACAGCCGAAAGCAATGCAGACAGATAATCACCAAAAGCCTCATCAGATATTGATATAACTTCTGGATGGCTGTTCAGCTTGCTTCAAGGCATCTTGTTAGTATGAAATGTAGTGAGTATTCTTATAATGCTAAAGCCGTCGTGGTCAGGGCATTGATTCCATGTGTTACTTCTATTTGCTAAGCATATAAAGAAGGGTGTAGTTACGCTGGGCTTATAACTAACTAGGATAAATGACATTCATGAGTTTGGCCATGATATACATAGCACTCTTCTGTGCTGCTTTTTCTCAGCTACTGCTCAATTTCAGGCCCCAGATACAGCACTTAATCAAGATGACATTAAAGATGGTACATAGAAATTTCAACAAAATATTATTGAGGAAAACTACAGAAAATGCTTTAGTTGATTTATTTGCAAGAGTAATGCCCAAAATGCCAGTTCACAGTAGTTTTTTAGGCAAATGCCCTCTGTCAGACTACCACTGAATGACTTTCTATTTGCACAATAACTCTAATCTATCATGATGACTCAGCCATCCAAGGAGAAATATATAGAATAAAAAGCATACAAACATTCTGAACCAGTATGTATGAGTATGTTTAAGTATCTGTGCACCTGAATACAGAAAAGCACCTTTTCTAGAGGGGATACTCTCATGGTGCTAAATAAAATGTAAAGGTTTATGGCAGATCACTGTTTAAAATTACATGCAGAGCTCACTTGTGACATGAAGTTTCAGAACAGTGTATACTGTAAGACACAATGCTGGCACCCAAACACATGGAAAGTCAGTAGGGAAACTTTTTCTTTTAATATTGACTGATTAAGGCATAAGTTTCTCCAAAATAAAGAGTACATATCCAGAATTGCTGGGTTTTTTTTTTTAAGAGAAACTTGAAATTCTGGTGTAATCTTAATTCTAGAAGCTGTATCACCCAGTGCCACTCCCTGGCCTAATAAAACACCCTATTTATTGTAAATAAGGTCTTCATGTCATGGGAAAGTAAAGATTTCAAAGCCATGTGTTTATGCATGTTACATAATAGGTGTATGTGGAAACTTGCACACTCAGTTTCTGTAATAGGTGCAGCCAAACCAATTCTGCCTGTGGTTGCACAAGCATTCAGTCTCTTCACTTTTGGTCAGCGGTAAGGTGGCTAGAAGGAAGGTTGCCTTTCAAGCCCAGAGACAATTTTGTGGTAAAATAACATTCCAGAAAGCAAAAAAAGGTGAACTTATGTCACAGTTTTAACATGGTTGAAGGAACTGGACTTGCTGGCAAGTATTGTGAGTTATAGAATTATCTTTGCCTTATCATTATTCTGCTTGAAAGCTTTTTCTATCTGCCAGTACCTTCTTTGATCTTTTTCTAGGCTTTCAGAAGTTACATGGTCCTCTGTCCCGTCTGTCTCCTTTACCTTCAACTGCTGAATAAGCTTTTTGCCAGCTGCCTCTATCTGGAGCTCAATGACTATTTAGTTACTTGTCTCAAACTCTGCCATTCTTGATCCCAAAGCAGATGATTAGTTTGATGCTTGACAGACTTCAGCACTTCTGATATGATTAGCCCACCTCACCTCTGTCATATTTCTCATCTTGGCCGTTTTTCAGTGTTCTCAGTGTTTCAGAGGAAGGTTAACCCTATTTACCACTCTCTGGTTGCTAAATTATATCCTGGGGGTGGGGGTAGGGTATGCACAGAAATTTCCTGCATCAGTGTCCTTAGAGCATACATTTAGTACACACAAAAATAACAACAGCTGTAAAGGAGAATCATTTGTTTCCTGGATAGTCACAGTATATAAGGGAAATCAAATGTTTTTTCAATTTTGCTAAAGGATAACATGCAATTTATTAGCTGCAAGGAGACTCTAAGTTTTAGCCAATTTAAAAGTAGTGTTGCTTTTGCAATCCAGGCATCAAAACTAGCATAAGAGTTAAATAATATTGTGTGGATGACAGCTTAGAATGGGAAGCTGTGTGGTTTTCTTGCCTTTCTTCCTTGTAGCAAGGTCAAATAACACACAATGCTCTCTGAGGCATGGCAGGCTTAAACCAGAGGTCAGTGGCTGTAGGTTGAGGTGTGGAATCCCATGCAGTCCATACTATGGCAAACCAATTTACAACAGCTGTGCTGTGATCGTTTCTAAATCTAGGTGTACCTCAGATCTTCAAATATTTTTTAAACATAGATTTCTAAAGAAAAAAATGTTTATGTCCTGAAGTCACCCAGAAATTAGAGCAGTAGCATTCTACATGCATATATTGATTTTTTTTTTTCTTCTGACGTTCACATGCAAATTTGATTTTACATTTGCTTAGAAATATGTTTGTGTTGAGAAACGTTACAAGTGGAATGGACCAACAACACATAGACCTAAAATGTTTACAGCTGTGATTTTCTGTGAGTGGCAACTATACTTACTGTATATGTTGAAAGAGGACCAGTGAGTTACCTGTAGGGCACAAAAATTCTAATTGTGGCCACCACTATGCCAGTTGCTGCTGTGATCAGTAGGACACTGGGAAAAGAGAAGGGTAAGGGGTAGCTTTATTTTTGGTCAAAATTTGTTTGGAGGCTAATTTTTGAGTAAGAGAGAATGACCCTCAAGTGTAAAAGAACAATATTGTATCTAAATATTTAAAGGTATATCTTTGAAATTATTGTATCAAAAAGATCAATGGAATGCTTTCATTTCAAGTTATTTCTTTCTATTTGGAAGTTTTCATACCAAGAAAAACCAAAGCTCATTTTCTGTCTGGGACATCAAGAAATTATATGGTATTATGAGCTGCTTTTCTCTGTTTCATCTCTCTTTGGGGAGGAATGAAATAGCCTACAAACTAGCTCCAGCTACTTCTTGTTTTAAATCATTGACTGTGTTACTGAGTCTTTTCAGCAAACTGCAGAAGAACAGAAAAAAATGCAGCAAAACACTGCAGTAGCAGAAGCTGCTGAGGAGGCTACAGCCAGCTGGGCAAGATAGCCTTTGGAATAAGAAGCCTTGCCTTGCTCCCTGCCCACCTTCCCATTGAAACCCCCAGGGGAATGCAGCAGGACTTGCTGGTTCTACTGGCAGATATATTAAAACAAAATGATGCAAACAACCCCTCCCACTTCAACCCAAAACCAAAACCAGAAAGAGGAGCAGGAGAAAGGAGTTTTTGCTAGCTGACTTCCTTTTGAGAGGCATTTCTATGCTTTTTTTTAATAGATAAATGCAGATAGATGCAGATGAGCTCTAATCAAACTGCTGACTTAAGGTCATGCTGATGTGGCACTGAAAGAAAGGTTCAGTTTTGCAGTAAGGGTTATCAAATCAAAACAGAGTGCTATGTCTGTTCCACCTCTGAGATCTTTGACTTAAAGTGGGCAGTGAACATCATCACCAGTGCAGCTTAACTAGGGCTGAATTCCATCACCAGGGAATGGGGCCTGTGTTTGGATATAGCTTCTACAGCAGTGATATCTTTGTTCTCCTGTTTGTTCACTACAGAAGCACAGAATGGTTGAGATTGTAAGAGACCTCTGGAGACAGTCTAGTCCAACCCTGTTGTTGAACCAGGGTCAGCTACCACAGGTTGCCCAGGACAGTGCCCAGTTGACTTTGGAGCAAATCTGCAGATGGGAACCTCTCAGTCTCTATTGGCAACTTGTGTTTAACCACCCAAATGGTACAAAAAGGGTTCTGTTCCATTCAGATGGAATTTCGTATTGCAGTTTGTGCCCATTGCCTCTTGTTTTCTCAGTGGGCATCACTGACGAGAATCTGGCTCATTCTTCTTCATTCCCTTATTTTTTATTTATATGAGATTCTCCCATAGCATGATGGTCCAAACAACAGTACTAGACTTCCTGCTTCCATGGGAAGAGTAGGAAAATGTATCGTATACAGCACTCTGCTAAGAAGTGAACCTTGGGCCTTGCTTATGTCCTCTGTTCCTACTTCATTGAAACACAGATTCTGCATCTTTGCACAGAGAGTTTTGAATCTTCTGTGAGGACATTCAGAGTTGGAAGCTTGTTTAGATGGCATTAAAAGATGTAAACATGTCATGTGGGTGAAAACTCATTTCTGCCTAGTTGTATTTTTTTCTTTCTGTCCTTGATTTATCCATGGAATTCTCTTAGAGCAGAGGAAAAGCTAGCAATCTGTGAATGATCAACCTTTTTGAGTTAACTACTGGCTCCTGCTCTCCTCTGTGGGAGGCAGTTTTAAGTCCTTGCATGGTTTCTTACAGCAACAACTTATCCAAAAAAGGATTCATAAAAAAATTGAATTTTCTGGTGTGTTTTGAATCAATTAATGGAATTTACTGAAATAGCAAATTTTGGGTTCTGGCAGACTCAATTCACACTTATGTGTTCTCAATACAGCTGAATATCTGTCAGCAATTCAGGAAATAGGCAAGTACATTTTGGAGGTGTGAGATTTCTCACTTATTAAATACATTCAGACACTGATGGGCCAAAATGGCATTGAAAACACATATCAAATCTGGACTTGGAAGTATGGTCTGAAACAACCAGAATTATAGTACCTGTTCACAGACTGTCCCCTGAATGTATAAATGAATGCAAAAAATAACAGCAAGGGAATGTTTGTCTTTACAAATTAGGGAAATTCCTTAGGTAAAAAAGGAAATCTAATGTGCTGACACTTTTGTAGGACAGCTTAACAGTGTGTGAAGTATTTTCCTTTCATTTCCCTTCATTGGACCATAACATGCTACCAGATATTTACTGGGTAAGGACTGAAAGTAATGTCCATTTTGCCTTAATGGACCACAGCTTACTGGAAGGAAGGGACCAAAATTTTATAGTATCTGCCCCCAGAGAAACTGCTTTCACCATTTTTATAGCTGTTGGAGATTCATTGCTAAGCCAACAGAAGTTGAGGCTGGCATTAACCCTTCAGCTCTGAAACAGGGATGTCTTGGGCAAGATTCTCCCTTTCTTTTCAGATTCTTGTCACTGAAGACCAAGTGTGACCATGAAAGAATGGAAACTGTCTGGCAACAAAGGAGGGGTAGCAGATCATGGGAGACATGGATGAAGTAAACCTGCACAGTCATTCTTTTATAAGAATCAGCAACAGATTAAAAGAGCAGGTGTCAGATTTAAGATAAATGCTACCATGAAGACCTACTTGCTGCAAATTGTTGTAGAGGATATTGTTGATCCTAAATCTCCACATAGGTTCAAAGGTAACTACACAAATATAAGAAAATCCATTATGACAAACTTTTAATTAAATGCAATGTTAGCATTTCTGTGGTTTAGAAAGTCCACAATCTTCTACCTTCTTGAATCTAATTATTGTCCAGACACGTGTCTTTGTATACTCGTTCAATTCTTAGTGTTTCCTACTGGCTGTTGTCAAAATACTGTATTAAATGTGTTTTGGTCAACATCAGTTTGGCTATTGACATGTAATGACAGTTGTTCTATTCTCATTTTTTCATAATATACTATTCCAAAGGTGAAGAATTGACTCCACTCAGTAGAAGTAAATGTCTAAATGAGAATATCCAGGTTACCAAATTATACTGGCTCTTACACCAAGAATTTCTCCCAGAAGACATCATAGCTTTGTATAAAGCAGGAACATGTCAAAATACAGCTTTGTGTTTAGGTGAGCCTGTGAACCTTAGATATGTTTGTTCAGCAGGAAATTCACCTTGTTTCTGTGTAGCAGAATCTTGCTGTTCTGTGCTGAAACAAACCAAATATGAAATTATAAAGAACCAAATCAGAAAAGAATGCATTATTCAAAAGTTAGAAAAAGAGCATTTGTAGAAGACATATTGCTTTGCTTTAGCTGGAATCAATGCTTTACACCTTCAGTGACTCTTTGTACTGGTAGAACTCTTCAAAACCAGCAGCTTTTCATCCTCACTGATATCCTGTAGGACAGGTGATTTATTCTCATGTTCTTTTTTTGTCTTTCTGGAAGATCACAGTGGTCCAGGTTATCTGTTTCATAATTCATTCTAGGTCTGGAAGAAGGGGGAATGTGTGTGGAAAATAAGGACACAGAGGTAGAAAATTTCATTGGCCATTTATTAATTCTTCTGAGCTGTTAGTGATGATGATAGTTGTGCATTTGATACAGCTTCTTGAATGGAAACTTGTTAATAACTGGACTTCAGGTGTGAAACATTCCTACGCCTCAATAGACTTTTTCTTATTGAGTATAGCCTTGGGAATTTCAGATACATCTGAAGATATGGATACTTGTGAGAGCCGAATTACTGGTAGAGACTCTGTTTTCTCAGTACTTATTTCATTCCAGACTGTTCGGGGAAAATAAGCCCTTAAAAACTCCCAAACCTGGAAGAAAAGGCTATCAACACAGTGATGTTTTCAGAAGTTTTCATTCAGCCATTCTTCAGAGTGCCAATCCTGTCAGCAATAAATCATGTCCTGCCACACTCTTGTCCTTTGTAATGTGATAAAGGATGATATGTGTCAGCTAAGGATTGTCAGAAATAGACCAGCTTTTGATTTAGAACACCATTTCAATGTGAAAACTCTTAGAATAAATGATAAAAGTATGGGCATGAAGACACCCATTATTTCATACACATATTCACAGATGAGTAGGGAGCTAGAAGGAAAGGAGTCTTCATTGAGGGAGAAGGATAAACATGTTTTAGAGGAGAGAATATGCTGGTTCCATAAATTAGAAAGAAAGAGAAATGGATGACAATAACATTTATGTCAAATTATTATTTTAATTTTATTTACTTCATTAAGCTATTCCAATAATTTTGGTGGAGTTTTACCTTGAGAAGATGAACATTTGCAATCATGACAGAGCACTCCAATAGTCTACTGCAGTTGTATTGGAACAGTGCAAATTAGGGCTCCTCACCTAATACTCAGTAACCTATTCTGCACAGGGTATTGGCTGCTGTGTAGGTGAGAAGACAGCATTCTTTTTGGACAGTTCAAACTTGATAGCCACCAATCGTCTGTCCTCCTAAGTCACCTTTTTTTCCTGCATATTTTTCTCTTCCTGACTCTACATCTTGCGTCCTATGGATGTTCTCCCCCTTCCCTCTATCATCTTTAAATTCTATTTTGAGAAAATATGAACATTGGTCAGATACTAAGAATTTGAATCCCAAATATTCCAGATTTATGGGGCAGCCAAAAGAATTTGTTCTATTCAAGACTCAGATGCAAGTTCACTCATACCCTAGACTTTCTTTTTATCTCACTTGGAAGTCCAGCCTTGAAAAAATCTCAAGGTATGGAACACCCACTGGCTATTGCAACAGGGGCCATCTGAATGCGCAGGACAGGCAAATAGAAAAGCACCACGTACCACCAAGCACTGTGAATGCAGAGTTGCACAGCTGTCTGCAAGAGATGGGATACTTTTTTAAAATAGGGATAGTTGCTTTTGTCCTAGTAGGCCAGAAAGTTTGCCTGTCCCTTTCCAGCTCTCTGACCTTGTGTTGCAATGAAATGGTGAATGGCTCCACTGCTTAGTGATTGTCAGAACTTTTGTGCATTTGCTGTATGCTTGCTTCACAGTTGCTTGATAAGTATAATACTTTTAGAAATGGTTCAGGGACCTTACAAGGCACTTATACAAAAGCTGTCTGTGCAGTCAGTCTCCTGTGCCCTAAAACTGCCTGTTTCCCTCTGCATGTACAGAACCATGGGGAATCGCCTGCCTGATGAGTCCAACAGATGTTTCTTCCAAGCATGTATCTCCTTTTCTTTTGTATTCTGGGACCATCTAGTGATGGTGAGAAGACTGTAATGTACATCCAGTACTTCTGCAGCTTGTGTTTCTAGAACTGCTAGTGGCTGTCTCTGACTATTAACACAGGAATAATTTTTTGGTGTGAAAATAGGCTGTACCCGAAAAACTTAAATGGAAACTATCTTTATGACCTTTGTAGTATGGTATTTACATGTGTGCATTGGCAGTTTCTCTCTGTGTAAAAATCACAAGGCCACTGCAAAAATCAATAGTTCCTCCATCACTTGTTTTTCGTCTACAGTTCCCAGCATGGAACTGTTGCTTTTTGTGATGTGAAAAATAGTATAAAAGAAAAAGAGAAGCTGTTTTTTTAGGGTTTTTGTTTGTTTGTTTCTGATGTAATTATTCTTGCCTTTTGGTGGCAGGTTTCAATTCATAGTAGAAGAATTCATAGACCCTGCAGAAATCCAGGTGGGGTCTCAGGACAGCTAAGGGGCAGAATAGTCTCTCTTGACAGGCTAGTCCTTTTTAATGTAGCCCAGGATATGATTGGTTTTCTGCACTATAGAGTAGGGGATGGTTAGCCTTAACCCAGCTATTGGACCAAGGCTGCCATTGTTGCTCTCTTACATACAGCTGTACTGCATCTTGGAAGAGTATTTCATCAGTGAGTGGTTGACTGCAACTAGCATTGTGGGAGGTGTTTGGAAGGATTAAGGCTTTTTCCAGCGCTGCTTTACCCATTGTAACAAGGAATATTTTGAGGGTTATATCCTCATACTAAATTCAAAACACAGAACTACACCAACTACTAGAAAGAAAGTTAAATCTCAGCTGAAACTAGAGCACGCAAAGTAGGCAGAGGTCAAGTAAGACATATGCCTGTCACTATAAGGAGATAATATTGATAACACACTGGTGTTTTAGTTATCACTAAGTAGCACTTACTCTAAGTGAAAGGCTCCTCAATTTCCCCTGGTCTGCCAGCAAGAAGGTGTGCAAGAAGCTGGGAGTGTGCATGGCCAAAACAACTGGCTTGAACTGGCCAAAGGGATATTCCATACAAAAGAGCATAATGTTAGGTATACAGCTTGTAGGGAGTTGGTTGGGAGTGGCCTGATTGCTGCACAGGAACTGACTCAGTCAGCATGGACTGGTGAGCAGTTGTGTTGTGCATCATTAGTTTTTCTTGGGTTTTGCTCATTTTTCTTTCCTTTTCACTACAATTATTATTGTTATTAGTGTTATATTTTGTTTCAATTACTGAACTCTTCCTCAACCTATGAGGTTTCCTTTTTTTCTTATTCTTTGGTAATGGAGGGATGGCAGGAGCCTCTGTGGGAGAAGGTAAGAACACTTATATTCCAAACTGTGGCTTTTCATTGGGTGCAGTAGATGATGAAAATAAGTCCCACCTCTTTATTTACACATGTTCATCTCTACTTTGGTTCCCTGAGTTTGTAGGTGTTGTCAGCTGAGCAGCGTGAGGCATGTGTTGAGAAATTTTAATTTTATAAACTTCTAGGTTCATGCCAGCTTGTGTCCTGGTTTTTTATATTTTCACACACACAAAGAGCACCTGCAGGCTGTGCAAAGGACTTGGGCCCTAATTTACACTATTCTTGGATTAAGAAAAAGGAGGAGGTGGCAAATCTCTGAGAAACAGCAAAGAGAAGGCTATACAAACCTCTGTTTTTATGTAATGAGAAGCATGAATACAAAATGGCTGGTGGGGTGTGTGTGTGCATACAGCTCTCTGGAGACATAAAGATTTCAAGATTTTTTTTCACAGCTTCACGCATCTCATCGAAACCCTTGTTTAACACTTCACAACTGCATGGCAGTGTAGCTGCTTGGCTGTACTTTTTATAATGTTGCATGTGCCTCTGCTCAGGTTACTCCTTAGAAGGCTCGTTACTTCCCCTTCAGTCCTGCTCTGTGGGCCTGCTCTAAAGTGCCCTTTTCTCTAGCATGCAAACTCAAGAAATCATTCACCATCTCTTTCAGCCAGCATCAGAGAGAAGTTAGGGAATACCTAACCTGAAGTCTCCCTTTGGCATAGTAATCACGGAGACACGTTGTCTCTGTTTAATCCTTCAGAAGAATTGCTTTGAATGCGTAGGTGTGCGTACCACAATAAGTGTGCTAGCAAAAGTAGTGTTAACAAAAATCTGGCAAAGGCAGATACTTTGCTGTCTCATTGCTTCCATCATATCTTTCTGTAGGTTTTATCCATTCATACTCTTAAATTCAGAGGGCTTAATCACAATCCAGAAAGACTTAGAGACTATCCTTTTCGTTTGGATGAAGGCAGAGGTTGGTTCTGCAACTGTGAGGTTGCATATTTGAAGGAATAAAACATGTGAGTTTTAACACAGTGCAATATATGTTCAACAAATAATTAGTTCTGTGTTATTTATGTTGCTGGTTGGCAAAGATCAAACAGATCAGGGTCTTGTGAGAACTAAAATGTTAATGATAGAAGTATAATTAAACTTCTTTAGTAGTAACAAATCTTCAGAATTTCTTCAAAAGTGTGTGGTAACAGAAAGAGATGAATTTTGAGCAAGGATGAGTCAATAAAAAATAAAGGTTTTCCTCTGTGCTGTCATTATGACATTACCTGAACTGGGGCATTGAGATAGTGGAGAGGGTGAACTGTGCAGTGCTTACTCTGTTACATATCCTGGTGAGACCAGGAGATAAGTTGGAATTGTGATACTTCAGGCTGTCCCTGAGACACTTCTGGCCTGCTCTGGCTGTGGGACTCTGGATTGTGTGCACTGCTCCTTCTTCAGGCTTATGCTTAAGCAGTGCAGACAGTTGAATTTTATTTCTTTGACTGCTTTAGTCACAGTTGAGATAATTGGTTGGGAGTTCACAGGTGATGGTGACTGGTTTTTTTTTTTTTTTTTTGAGGGGAGGGATGGGTCTTTTCTCCTTAATTTCAGAAACTGTATTATCTTTTTTCCCTTTCTCTACCAGTCTTCTATGAAACCTGCTTTTGATATACCCTAATAGGATTACAGTGGCCTTTCTGATGTTCAGAAAAGATGAAGACAGCATGCAAAAAGCTATAAAAAAGCTGTTATTAGCCGAGTGGTCCCAGGACATAAGGTTATACATATCAAAACTTGAAAGGAAACTTTTTCCTTTATTCAGACTTATGGTGTCAGATAAAGAAATTCCTCTAGCTTTATTGTATCATAAATAAGGTCTAAAGTGCTAAAGTCTGTCTTTATCACAAATCTGATCAAGCCTTCACTGCAGCTAGTAGTGTCTGGATCAAGTTTTAAGTTTCCGTTTCATCAGTTCTGGGTATAAAAATTAAAAATGTAAAATTTAAAGGGTATTTATGACTGCTTCGCAGCTGAAATTTTAACATGAGTAAGAAAGAAGGTAATACTTAATCTTGTCAAGAGCAGTAGGTTATTTCTAAGCTTTAAAAGCTTATGGTATTGGTGAACTATTCTCAATGCTATTTTCATATTAAACAGACTGTAACCAAAATTTTTGTAGTTCCATTTTATTTTCACATATTACAGAAGACTAAAGAATCTAGAATGGTTTATTTGTGGGAATTTTGTTCATAAAGTAGCAAGACTGACCTCTTCAAAATATGATTACATAAACAACGTCATAAGCCACATTGTCAGAATCATATATATGTCTGTTGTGCATTCATCCTCACAAGAGCTTAGACACTTAACTGTAGTTTTAAGATACCTGCAGAAACAAAGAAATAAATGTGGCCTATCTATTTACCACAAGAGAGTGGGAAAGCAGCATGAAAGGGATGCAAGTGTGAACTAGTGGGAAACTTATTCAAATGGAAGTTTGTATCTCATAACCTCTATAAGCTGACAGGTAGTAGTAGCCAGAAGTAGTTGCACATCAGTAAACTGATCTGTAGGGTACTGGAACACATTGCACAGAGTTTTTTCTAGGGGAAACAACCACAGAAAAACTAGCATGCTGCTTGTCTAGCTGCCAGTTGCACACATTCCCTGGTATGTAAGTACATTTCAATGGTGGCTAATTATTTTCCTTGCTTTGCAATTGTTTTAGCATGCATTTAATCTTTAAGATGTCAAATTTTGTAGCTTCGTCACTTTACATTGATTAAAATCAGGGTGTACCTTGCAAAGGGGAAACTGAATGCAGTGGAAGTAGGTATGATGGATGTAGTTAGCTCTCGGGGATCTGACAAAGAGATTGTGATTGTCTACTTCTGACAAGTAGAAGACAAGTCACACTAAAGATAAGATAAAGCAAGTTGGAAGCTAGAAAGTAGGTTGATGTAGATAAGCTAGCAGAGATGGAGATTGACAGCTGGAAGATAAGATAGGGTGCATGCATGCCTTGGCAAAAGGGCAGCTAAGAAAAAGTCTTGGCTCAGGGCTTGGTCCCCAGTGGATATTGCATTCTGTCTCAGCTACTTGCTACGCTTACCATACAGGATGTGGTTTACATCTCCTTAAAACTATGTTATCTAAGCATTGGAATCCAGTGCTTGAGGTCTAGGCTCTTTGGATTATTGGAATAGTTACTCTTCTATAGGGACTTGACATGTCATGCAGCACCCTATGGACATGGAAAACAAGTAAGAGCCAGTTGTATCTCCTAAGTGTGCTTTCATTCACAAGAAACTGATTAAAGACCCAATGATTGTCATGGAATCATTAAGGTAGGGAAAGACATCTAGGATTGAGTCCAACCATTAACCCGGCACCACCGTGTTCACCACTTAGCCATATTCCTTAATGCCAGACCCACACCTTTTGAACACTTCCAGGGATGGAGATTTCATCAATTACTGGGGGGCCTGTTTGACTGCCTGATCACCCTTTGAGTGAAGAAATTATTTCTAATATTCAAACTAAACATCCTCTGATGCAACTTGAGGCCATTTCCTCTGGTTCTGCCACATGTTTCCTGGGAAAAAAGACTGTCTCCTTTCAGGAAGATGTAGGGAGCAGTAAGATCCCCTCAAGTCTCCTTTTCTCCAGACTAAACAACCCCAGCTCCTTCAGTCATTCCTCGTAATACTTGTGCTCCAAACCTTTCACCAGCATTGTTGCCCTTCTCTGGACTTGCTGCAACACCTGAGTATCCTGTTTCATTTCTCAAGAGCAGGGGGAGACCTCATTCCTCCTGCTCCAGAACTTGAGGACAAAGCTTGTGGTGAGTGAAAGTGTGTTTATATCTTGCTTTTAACAACAGAGTTGCAGGTTAGTTTTTTTAAGGGCTTGAATAAATGACGATTCATATGTTCATATAGTTTTGTCTTCAGTTGTCAAAGGACAACTAAGAAAACTAGGTACCAGTTTACTGTGGAGCAAAGGAAGTAAGTGAATTGTTAGCACGAGGACGTCATCTGATGCCTGAATGGGACTACTGTTGGGCATAGGCTCAACGTAGTTGAACATCAGGCTTGAGTTCAATTGTCTGAAGTTGTGCATAGACATTACTGTTCTACTCCCTACCGTTCTGTGAAGGCTGGTCTAAAATGCCTGAATACTTGTTGGATAGATGACTCAGAAAGTGAGGTTAAGGACAAAAAAAAAGCCTGGTGAATATAAGGTGTATTGATTCCTGCAAATCTCTGTCCAGATTTGGTTTTAAACCAAATCTGGCTTTCTAACATTAGATTTGTACATTACTAAGCAATTTAGGTGAGGATAGTGGGATTCTAGTAGAAATAACTAAGTTTTAGAAAGTTTAATAATATGGCTTTCAAAAGTAGGTTTTTAAAAGCTTCAAAGGAAATTAATATTTAGGTCTCATTGAAAGTCAATGACAGCCTGCCATCAAAAGTACTATCCTGAGAAAGTAGTTTCACATTGTGCAGACACTGTAAAGTGAGTTCAAATGTTTCTGCACGCTTTGCTTCAAAATTAAAAGGTGTGTATCAGCTGTTCATTGCAAAGATAGTTTTTCCATTGTTCTGAAGCTCCAAAGGAAAACAAAAATCCAAACGTGATTTCATGAAATTAATTTCACTTGCATCTGACTGGGTCTTCTCTTCAGTATTATCGAATGACTTACAGGGAGGCACAAGAGGGGCTCGTGTCAGCTGCACATACAATTTTAATGCATGAACTTGCATTCTGCATCAGACAACTGTTCTGGAAAGAGCAGCCTTTCTCATGAGAGTTCATCTGAAGAAGGGGAAGCATTTAAAGAAATGAAGTTAAGGTGCTTTACTATTTTTTAAAAAAAATTGGAGTAATTTCAGAATTTATGCTTCATAGGTGCAAGTGGGAACTGCTGTACTTTCAAGCCAGTAACTTCATACTAGATGTGGTTATGACTCTTGAACTTTCACAAATTATTTGTCTGGTTGTTTCTTTGTTTTTCTTTTTTAAGCAATTTTGTTGCTCTGTGTTCCCTGCATGTCAGTTTGATTTGCAGAGTGGTTTTTGTGCTTGCTGGTCAACGCAGTCACCCCAGTGTTCTCCTCTGAGAGTGATCCCCTATGCTTAACTGAGGACTGAACCAGTGCACAGGCTATGTTGCCCATGGGGTCCTCAAACAAGTATTGGAGAGGGGTCATAGCAGTGACTGCTTCCATCTACTACTTTGTTTCTATTGTGCTGAATTTCTCAGTAATATGGATGTAGGCAATGAGGATTTATATTTGGGTCCAGGTTTGCATTTCCTTCTTAGTCTGCAGCTTACATTTAGTTCTCAACCTCAATATCTATAAAATAAATGTCCAACAGCAGGTTTATGCTGTTCCTGTATTTCAGTGCCAGATTCCAGACTCTTTGCTGAGTCTGCAGAAAATTTAAGAGACCTAGTCTGAGGTCTAGGATTTCTGCTTATGGTGTCTATTTTTGAACGTAGGGCACTACAGAAAGCACTTGCAAAACCTCAGGGATACTGAAAGTTGTCTGGTAACTGCATTTTATAAACTATAGTCTGTTTCACTGACCTTTCTGTAACGCTGGTGCTGAGACCTAAGATTAGTCTTTCTAATAATTTCTACTTCATGTGATTTGTGGCTGGCATAAGATTTCCAGTTGGGGTAGGTTGCTTGAGATTATATTTTTTTTTTGCTATGGTGCACTACCCAGTTCCTCACCTGAGTCTTGAAATCTATGGTCCTAAGTCTCATGTTAAAGCAGATCAAGGAAGACCAGGAGGTTGCAGCACTGCTGTATTTAATCTTTTTATTTGTTCCTTAATTTCTTTTTGAGGATTATAATCTTTCATCTGCAAAACAGACATGAAATCCTATGATAAAAGAGCATGTTAACATTTTGAAATTCATGGTCTGACTTATCGTAAGTTTTCTTTGACTTTTCCAGCTAATGGTGTGAAGAGGTAAAAAAAAAATAAATCAAAAAAACCCTACAAAGTTTTTTGGTTCAAGTGAATAAAAGGCTGAATGATCTTTTCTATCAGCTATATAATGCCAGCTATAAGACTGAATATTGAGAAATGTCTTCATCTGATGCTTTTGCTAATTGGATGGGCAGTCAGTGATTAGGTCAACCTTGCCTTCCAGAACAAAAAAGAACAGTGCAGTCATTCAAATACCTAGGCTGTAGCCAGAAAGTGTTACAGCAAAAATATAATGGAGTCTGAAACAGCCAGGGGAGAAGAGTGAAGCTTATCACAATGTCAAAGAAATGCGATGTGAGAGGCCCTTGTAATGAAGATGGAAGGAGCTGAAGTTACATTCTTTACTGTCTCTCTTCCTACTATTTTAGAAAGTATGCCAGCCCAGCTGGGAATTTACAATGGAACTGTAATCTGAAGTGGTGTGTTCCTCCCTTAATTTACCTAGTGCTGGAGTCAATCCTGTCAGCTTGACATTTGCTCTCGAAGTGTCTGTGCTGATTAAAACAGCTCAACAGAACTCCTTCTTGATTTGAAGAACAATCTTTCAATAAAGCCAGACTAAAATGGAGCAAAAATTAGCCCTTGTGCATTCTTGCAGTTGGGCATCAACACTTTGTAAGGGAGTGAAAAAGCAGCCCATCTGAAAGTTACACTTGGCAATAATAAAGCTGTCAGAAGCGGAGCCTGTAGAAAACAGAAGTCTGATGGAAGTCTTCTATTGAGACTTCTTTCTATTTCCATCAGGAAAAAAAAGTCTGTGGTGTAATAAGGGTGGAGACCTTTGCTGAAATGTCACTCTTTCCAAAATACTATTAGCTGTTTTTCTGTATGGCTCAGGGTTTGCTTTTCTGTTTACTTATTTGCTTTTTTGTTTGCATGAACCAAATAAATTGCTTGATGTTCTGTTCAGAGTGCATCACCTGCATATTTCCTATAGCCTGCCTGCTCAGCATGGCGGGAGCTCTTGTTCTAAAGGCTTCAGTGGCACAGCTTGATGTGAGGGACAGGAGAGTCGGGCTGCTTTTGAAGCAGTTTTGTGTCTCATTTCTCTGGAAGGAATGGCCAATGAATTTAAACTATGTTTTAATTCAAAAAAGAACAGATAAATGGCTGATTTTCTTTAGAAAAAGGAAATGGATGGAATTTCTGATGTTGGTTAAATGTGATTAAGAAGCTTCTCACCATAACTGGGGCTATAGAGGGAGTTTGGGTATTGAGCTGAATTTATTCAAATTGAGTGCACTGATGGGTAGAAAAACACAATGTTTGAGTATAGTCTATTGTAATTCCAAGAGAAAATGAGGTATTTCTACTTCCTTTTCTCTGCCCACCATTTGTTATACCCATTTGTCATAATGCACAAAATGGCATTTCAATATACTGGTAGTGGGTAACATTTTTGAAAATTGTTTATGACTCAAACCATTTGGAAAATTACATTTTAACTACATTTTAACTAGATGTATGGATTTTGTTTAGGAAATTTGTTTTAATGTAATAGTTAAAATTCTGGTTGAAGTCTGTGGTAAATGCCTAACAGAAGCAGTAAACATAATTTGCCTGGCTTGAAGAACAGAACTTGCATAGCTAACACAAAAGAATAAGAACATGAAGAAATATAGAAAAAAATGGAATTGGATGTAATTTGATACTACTTCCAGGGACATATTTTTATTTACTCCTCAGGGAGATCAGCAAGATTTAGAAAGGGAAATATATTAGAAATTTTTACTGCTGTTATGGGAGAAAAAACAAATGGAGTCTAGTTAGCTGCACTAAATATGTAGCTCACTGAAGTGTGTAACAGGAAAGTTAGTAACAGCAGTACCAAATAAGAGGTGCTTATACCCCAATAATGGAATTCTTGAAGTGAGAGTATGGAATGGAAGATGCTGTCTCTGTACAGTGGTTTTTTTGATGCTGATATACTCTCAGAAGGGCAACTTCGTCTATTTTTTTCTGAAAGAATCCAGTTAGTACCATCAGCTTGCGTGTGGAATCAATATATTTATTATTTTTTAGAATGACAGCTATGCTGTCCTTCTCTCTAAATCGGGACTAATTCAACATCTGAGATTGAAAAAAGTACGCATAAATTATGAATGAATGTAAAAATATTGGAAAAAGTAGTTAATACAGTACAACTGTACCACAGGACATTTGTGGCTGGCCTCAATGATTGTGAGCCCATTGATGTTAAAGGTTATTAAATGAACGTTTGTTCAGCATAACTTTGGGATTAGTCTTACTCCATACCTAAAAGCAGCTAAAACCCTGAGGGATTCAGGCAAGTAGAGCTGGACAAGAAACCATAAAAGCTTTCTGGCACATCACACATCACGTATTCCACCTATGCTATACATGAAAAGCTGTGTTATTTTCAGTTGTGAACTATTATGGCTTCTTATTACAGGTTTCCAATGCTGTAAGTGTAGTAGAGAGGGAAAGAATGGGAAAGAGTGGCAATGGGAATATGGGAAATATTAATATGGTGAGGAGGAGCATGGAGGACCCAATGGTGGTGGGTAGGTTATCTGGTAGTCTGACTCATTAGGAATTTGAAGGACTTTGGAAAACTAGGAGTTGTCAGCAAAAAAAAAAAAAAGAGAATTTGGGGAATTTTTCTTTGAGTTTTAAAAATGATTGAGTGTGGAGTAGAAGCCTATACATTGAGCAGCTATGATTATAAAAAATGGTGACCAAGTTATTAATACTAAATATTAATATTTTAAAAAAAGAAGACTTTCCAGGTAGAGAAGAAGAGAAATTGTATTTAGTCTAGCTGTGTTTTTGTAGTTCTTTTGAATTGCATTTGAATGCATGAATAATGTTGGTAGCTACCCCGACTGACCGAATAACTGCCTCTATTCCTCTCTCACAGCTGCAAAATCTGGAAAGGGTTAAAAAATTTGCTAAATTGCCTTCCTTGTCTGTGTTCAGCAGGCAGAAATAGTTGCTTAAAAAATTAAATAAAAAAATCACAAGAGAAAACAGAACCAGAAACTTCTTGAGGATATGCAGCAATAGGACAAGAGGTGACAGACTTTAGTTGTATCACAGGAAAACTTGCTTGGATACTAAGAGGTTTTGGTGGCTGTGTTTTTGTTTTTGTTTTTGTTTTTTTTTTTTTTTATTACCAGTAGAGTGTTCAAAACACTGAAACAAGGCACCAGAGAAGTTATGCAGCCTCCATTCTTGGAAATTTTAAAACTTGCCTTGTTAAGACTGCGTGACTTGAGCTTAGTGGTCATTTGAATGAGGTACTGGACCTCCAGAGATCACATTCTGTGATAATATGCAATAGTGCAAATCCTGTCCTAGCAGTGCATACACTGGCAGCAAGATGCACTCTCTTTCTCTAAATTAGGACCATTTCATACCTATTCCAGAGGGTAATGGAGCTATTACTTACAATAAGTGTCTCTCTTTATAAAGAACTAATATTGGCAGACAAACTAGGTTGTAGTCCTAGATAAAACCATGAAACAGAATGGAAGGCGAAGATTGGTATATTGTAGCTATTAAAATGTTTGGATTTTAGTGCATCACTTGATGTAGTATCTCACAGTGATATTTGCTTGACTAATTTAAATTTGGGTGGACATCTGATGAAGATCTGAATACTCAGACCAAAAACTTCCTGAGAGACTGGAAAAAAAGGTAAGGATTGATTTCTCCACAGCTAGGCCTTTATAATATGTATAAAGCTACTTCTGGTTTTATATAACTTCCCTATTAGAAAGAGAGGATGTAATGGTAACAGTTATGATAGTGATGAGACCTGGCCTTGGAGTGGACTTGGACTCTTTGCCCCTCAATCACTGATGTGTATATTTTGTGTATTCCTGGTGTCTTAATGTTTTCAGTAAGTTAACTGTTAATTACCTCAGAGTGTAAGCATACGCTAATGACATTAGGAGATAATATCAACTTGAAGTGAATTGCATGCATCACTGAAAATAGGAGGGGAAGAACAAATTGAGCTAATAAAGATATAAATTAGCAATATGATATTCCACTTGTTAAAAAAATAAGTGAAGCTTTGAGAAAAAAAGTTCAGATAAGCATAAGGGAGGTAAAGTGTGAGAGTCTCAAAGTATTTCTAGTCTTAAGAAAAAGGAAATAAATTTTTGCTGTGTATTGGAGTTTTACTTTCAGCCTACAGCTGTGTGCTCATGCACAAATGAATAGATTGCAGAAAGATATGCTTTTTCTGGACAGCATAACTACAGTGTGGACACTCCTCTGTTTCCGTAGAGCACATGGTGTATTTTTGGGGGGTCTGACCTTTCACTGATTTTTCTTCATCAAATGTTCTTGAGTTCTTAGTTTTGCTTTTCTTTAACTTCTTTCTGACATACTGATAATTCTGTAGTGCTGAGCTGAACCTTTCATGTCTGTTACAGATGGATAGCCATGATACAGATGAAAATTAGATTTGAGAAGGACAGGTGAGAGTTTAATCAGGAATGTCCAGGCATGCAAGTTACAAGTCAGTGTAAGATGTGCTATGTGAAACACAGTAGACTTTATCTATGAACTATTAGGAGAACAATGTGTTGGTTTTGCTGAACTATTAAGCTAGAGTGACAAATTTTGGGAGAAAGAGAAAGTGATTACTACTTATCTTTGTAGTCTCACATACTGTCTAAATAGTGTGTCAAACTAATTAAACAAATGTTCTTGTTTTAATGAGCCCCAGATTGCTGCTGTCCATCACAAATCTTGCTTTCTCACTGTGGTTTTGTGAGTAGGGAGTCTTCTGTGCCTGCTGACCGAGGGCTGATGTTAAATTCTCAGAATGTGCTTGAATGCATCAGTGCAGGTCAGAGAAGAACCTTCTTGCAAATGACTGGTTTCGCTATAAGTGCAGTTGTGAAAAAAATGAAGGCAACATTTTGTGTGCTCTTCTCATAAGAACCGTTAAAAGTCCATGGATTTTGTGACTCATACTTCTGCCTGAATAGCTAGGAGACTGAAGTTGTTCTCAGTGGTGCTACCCATGCCTAAGACAAGGCAGCTTTGGGGAAAAAGTTCACATGTGCCCTTGACTGCTGCCACCTTCCGATTTCTCAAGCAAATGTCTGTGCATTATGTGGCAAGTTCTCTCTGGAGTTGTCAGAAGCATCCAGTGAAAATGTCTACTTTGGCAGTTAGGGTGGTAAGAGTTTCAGTAATTGCTGGAATTATTTTTAAATAAAAGTGATGCCTGGCAACCAAAGGATATCTGCCTTGGGAATTTATTTTTTCTGTAGTTCTTTCATTCTTTCAGTTTCCCCCATCTCTTTCCCCCTTAGTAGACTTCTTTTTTCTTGGCTATTCAAAGAGTTTTTTGGGTTTGTTTCTCTCTCTTTCTCTTAGAAACTGTTTCTGTGCAGCTTAGGTGAGATACTGGCATTATTTTGCAGTAAGGGGCTCAAATGCTTTAGAAGAGATGGAAAAAAGAAGCCATGAAGGTAAAAGTGTTAGTTTCCCTTGTCAGATTATTGAGGTTAAGAATGGTGAGTACTAATTGTGCTGTATTACTGAAGGCATGCTCCTTCACTCTGAAGAGAATAGTCAGCTCTGTGGTGTTTCTCCATAGAGAGCTCTTGAGTGCTTGAGAATCTCTACTCTCAGCCTTTTCAGCCTTTAGGATAATTAAACTTTCTTTGAAGCTCTTGAAGAGAAAAATATGAAGTGCAATATAGAGCAAAAAAGAGCTTTTATTTTTAGGAGGCTAATTATGTGGATATCAGCCTGACAAAGTATCATTCAGTCTATATGTGTTTGGCCCATATGAAGATAATATTTAGCTCTCCTAATTGTAATTTATCTCAAGTGTCAGGGGCACAGCAGAATTGCTCAGAGAAGTCACATATGAAATCTCATGTGAGACGTAGCCTCCAAAGATGAGAACTGCCACAGAGAACATCAGCCTAACAGTTGTCAGGCTATGTGGTGGTCTCCTGTCATCTGAATGCATTTTCTCCTCTGCTAGGTGTGAGTGTTCTTTACATATGCCATCAGAAAATTTGTGAACTCATGAATTAGACTGTTGCTGTTTTGAACAGTTTGAATATGACCTGATTTTGAACCTTAAGCTCTAATACTCTTAAACTCATTAAAACTGCTGCAAGTAGCCATATTGATGACACCTGGGATAGCTGGTGTCATAAATTCTCTGCTATTGCATGGGACTGGACTAGGGACATTGATGGTGTATGTTTTTAACCTCTTGACATAGTTCCTAATATTTATAGTTTTGGTTTTTTACTCAAAGTGAAGTTCTCTTTAGGAAGTCATGTGTTCATGGTCATTGGGATGCCCACATGCATAGGGAAAGAATACTTTGTGTTCCCTTCAGTGCTGCAGTAGGAAATTTGGAAAATAAACTCATCACTCATGTTTGCATGTTTTGCCTAGGTAAATGAATCTGCAGTTGACAATACAGTTTAATATGAGCCTATACTACTATTTTATAAGCAGCCATTGGAGTAGAATAAGGCTTGATAGTAAGAAAAGCAATTAACTTTACAGATTAATATATTTTTCCAAATTAGAATTACATTGTTGTAGTTAGAAGGCTGTAAATGACACTGCAATCTGTGTTTATCTGCACAATCTAAATGTCATGAAGTGGCTTAAAGGAATACTTGAGAGTGGGGGGGCAAATATTTAAGACCTGCTTGAAAAATTGCTTTATGTCTGCTTGTTTTGCTAGGGCTGTTCCAAGATTTTGCTAGAAAAATCAGCTACAATGTTTTTGGAAACAGTTTCAGAATGTACTTCACAGAAGACTGTGTATGCAGTAGCATTAATTGCTGCTACTGAGAACGGCTTAAAAATGAGTAAAAATACCTGTTTCAGTGCAGCACTAATAAATCCTTCTTACTTAAACAATTAAATTTGAACGATCTGTTAAGTTGTTGTGATGTAAATAGACTTGCTATGTAAATAACCTTGCCTCTGAGTTTTTAAACATATGTTGGGGAGCGGTTGGTTTCAACAGTTTTAGGAAAAACTGTCCCGTGTCGTTCATTGGTATTCTCTGCTTGTGTAAGATAAACTGAGAGATACAGCTGGCTGAGAGACTAAGCTTTTGGCTACACTTCTCGTGTTGGTCTATTGAGCCATCAGCTTGTGGAGAGAACTTCTGATACACTTTTTCCTTTTTTTTTTTTTTTTTTAAAGAAACAGCTGCATAAACATAGATGGAAATTAGGAGTGGGAGGGAGTACTGGCACCGGACTTATCACGTAAATCATTTGCCTAACCCTGGAAGAGAGTGTTTTAAGAAGATATGCCAAAGATATACATGATGCAAAAGACCAGCTACTTCTACCAATCCTGGACTCTGCTCTGGATCTGTGCATCCAGGAGTTGAGAAAAGCAAAATCAGTGGCTCAAACAGCAAATATTTTCCTGAACCTGGGCCAAATCAATTCATTTTGAAAACATACTGCTTGACATAACATAGTCAGAAGTTTCACACTTCTATTAAGCACTAAAATATATTTGTCCCTCCAGACACTACATAGATCCTTACTATTTCTGTATTAATAAAACATCCTGTCCACTTACAATTAAATCAGCATAGCTTTTAAAGATCTATTTTAATGTATCCTAACCACCTATTGAAAGCACTATGTAGTTTGATTTTGTTACTGTAATTATACCATGTTCAAAACCAGCAGTTGAATGACTTGCTTTTATACTAATTAAAGCCTTCAACCTTTATATTTGAATTCAAATACAACAGAAAAGTATAATAATTAGTACTTGATTGTATAATTTAAAATTCTGTAAATTGTACAGCTATTAAACTACTCTAAGTGGAACATGGCTCATTTATTTTAACTAACGGACAATGTGTAGTTCATTCTATATAAGGATATTTGAGATGTGTAATCTGGAATATCGCTAAACCGTAAGTACCCCTGTGCACTGGAAATTTCTGAATCTAAAAATAAAAGATAAATTGTTAGTTTTTCAATGGAAAATCTTTTGGTACTGCTTAAGCCAGACAAACATCCCTGTTGGTCTGCACTGCAGTCTGGAGTGGAGGAGGTTGGAGGAAGAGGAACTGGCTGTAGCTTGATGAGTCTGTGTTGTCCAGGACACCTCATGATGGTACATCCCTGGCATGCAGGTGTGCGAGGGTTCTCACTCTTATTCTGCTCTGGTCTTTTCTCTAGCAGACCAACTGTAGGACAAAATGGCAAATACTACTCTCCCAGCCTGGCACATGAGACTTAGCGTGGCATTGAGAATTCTTCACTGATCAGCTTTTGATCAGTTTCTGTTTTGTCTTCCTCCTAGTAGTTCAGTTCTGCTCTTCTGTGAAATGTGCTGCGTGTTATTAGCTGGTGATCAAATATGCAGCATGGCAGGGCTCAAAACTGGGAATGCTCTGAAACAGCAATTTTGGACAAAAGTCAGAAAGGTTTAAGATCTGGTTTTGTGCTGTTGTGTAATAAGTGAAACTAAGACTTTTTGTAGAGCATCCTTGAGCAAACAACCTATACAACTGGACAGCGGAGGTATTGGTAGAGTGGGTAGGAGATCTAGGTTTTGGGGAAGAATTGTGAGGTGTCTTGCACTGATGGAAAATTCCACTCTGGATTCCTCAGGGTCTGTGTGGGATAGAAAAGACAACGAACGTTTGATGGAGAGAATTGCTGTTGCAGGGTTTTTGGCTAAAATTCAGCTTGCCCAAGATCATTGTAAATTCTTTGGGTTATGGTCCCAAGACTGTCCTTCCCAGATACATTAAGTCTGGATTAAGAGTACCTACTAAGGATCAAAACTGTAGAACTACATAATGAAAAGCATTTATATTATTAACTTGCTCTGCCAATTCAGCTCTTCAAAAATTTGAATGGGCTAAGTCTCTAATATGTACCAGGACTTCTGGATTAGATAGTCTGTGTACAACACTTGAAATTTACTGGGTCTGTATCTTCAGCTCTTGGAATAAAGGAAGCCCATACTCCAATTAGCTCACCAAAAAAGCAACTGCATGTCCTTGCTGAATCAGGATCTGCATCAAATCTATAATGCCATCATACCAGTACATGGTTGAATTCTTCTAGAATTCATGGGCGTGAGCAGAGTAAGTCAATTAGGAGATATATCTATGAACCCTTCTTGCAGAGTCCTGGGTTTGAGAAGAGATGTAAGAACATGTCCCATAATGCATTGTCCATGTACTTAGGATAACTTAGCTTCTTGTGTCAACAGGCATATTTGCCAGAAAAAACATACTGCTGAGTTTCTGATTACCTATTTTGCTAAGTCATAGGAAAAATGTGTTTCATTTATTCTGTGGGAAAAGTAAGAGGTCAAGTCAGCTTAAAAGTTTTAAGTAAATAGAGGATGAAATACAGGCAATTATCTTTAACATGATTTGTCAGTAAATCTCAATTAAAACTTATTCTTTAAAACAGTATCTGGAGAACAGGCAAAGTTTTGACTTTAATAACTTATTTATTATTCCTACTCTGTGTCTTTCATAATAAATTGATTTTGCTTGTATAAATGGTTCTCTGCAATAATTTTTTTCTGTTCATTAATGATTCAGACTTACATGTGAGGTTGGCATGTACAGTTTGGAACAACAGGGAAAAATAAGAATGTACTGGGAAATTAATAGTTCACTTTCCTTTGTTCAGTTGATATATAAGAAGATAATTAAATCACTGAATTTAGCCTGCAATTTTTTATCTGTAGAGCTTACATACAGCTTTGCTCTTTCCATTGCTTTTAATAGCTTGTTTTGCCATCCTTGGTATCAGATATCATATCTGCATTTTTGTTTTTCTGTTTGCCTCTAAGTGTGAAAACTTTGCTTTCAAAAGTAACCAAAATAAGTGATAGGTTTTTTTAATAGTGACAAGAACACAATTTTTAGTATTATTCTTTCTTTAGGTATTTTGAAGGGAAATTTTGCCTAGTTTTGGGGCATACATGAAAGATTAATTTATTCAAACATTTGCTTGAGAAAGAAAATGAGCAATTTCAATTCCAAGACAGGGCCTGAGAAAAGTCCTTTACTAATCCCCTTCCAGGCCTTCACTTCTGCTTTTCAGCAAACCTCTCCACAGTCAGTCCCTCATACACCACACTAATTCCTCTTTTCTATATTTTAGCTGATCTTTTGTGGCACTAAATTAAATGCTTTTTAAAAATACAGATAGGTTGAATACACAATTTGCTCATCTCCAAAAATTTTGTGCCAGTCAGAGGTGCTATACCAGATTCTGACACCTTTCTTGACTATTTTCCAGACACACTTTTCTGATGTTCTGTCTGATAAGGCCAACTCCAACTCTGTGGTTACTTTCTTGTTTTGCTTGAGCTGATTTCCAACAGTAGAGCTCTTCTGAGCAAGGGAAAAGTATTTTTACCGTATTTTTCCATAGCTGAGAGTCTCTAGTGTGGCTTAAATCTATCTTATGTAGTTATAAAATGTCCTGAACTTGTCCTGTACCTCTACATTATGACAGAGCCAATTATGTTGCAAAACCCAGTTTGACCTGATGTGATGGATAAGAGGTTGCCCCAGGGGAACTATACCTGTTGTTCTTAGTTCTGTTTCTGCAATTCAGGAGGCTATTGTTTCTAAATGTATCCACCTGCAATCTCAGAAAGTCATACTATCTTATCTCTGTGTGCAGAGGAAGGAGACTAGTAAGTTTTAGTATTTCTACTCAACTGGAGTGGTACCTGTAAACCTACCTGCTGCATATACAAGGTTGAACTTCTATGAGCATGAGAAATGGAGTCCTCAGTGCAAAGACTTGTCATTGCCATCTCTCCTTTGTGGTCATTCAGATTGCACTGTGCTCTTTGAGGCTGGTAGAGAGCTCTTTCTGCTGACAAAGAGCCTTGCTGATCTCAGTCATTTTAAATCAGTATACAGGGTTAAAAGATGGGTAGAATGAGCAGCTGAAATGGGTCTCTTGTTTCTTTCTTTCACCATGAAATAGAAAAGTTATACCACTTCGAACCCCTGGGTAATAACTGAAAGCTGTAATGCACTGCCTTGTATGTTGTTGAATCCCATAATTTTATGGCAAGTGTCCTGTCTGAGAGTGTTGTGCAGACGTTTACTGGTTTTGGTACAAAATAAATTAACAGCTCACTTCTGTGACAGAGATGTCTGAACAAAGCCTTTGGTCATGCTTGATCTTGTACACTTGCTGAGAAGAAAGACCCAGGATATTTGCTAGGTTTGGCTCAGTAAGGGAGATAGGAACCTTCATTCTACTCTCTCTGTTTGCACAGTGGAGAGGAGGCAGTGAAAAGCATGAAGTCCCGCTAGAGCCTGGGTAATGGTTAATTACAAACTTTGAAAGACAGGTTGACAGGCTGATTATTCTTCCCCATTGGCCAGGAGTCTGAGGTGTTGTATGTGAGTGCAATTTCATGCACTGAAATCTCTCTGGTGTAAGCTTTCTATAAGTGCTCTGGGATGCTTTTACTGCTAGAGGCATACTGGCTTTGTGGAAGCTGTATGGCTGAGTGCTTCTCCCCATGGAAAGGCTGCTGGCTGAAGTAGCTTAGTTGCTTGTAGTATGAACTACCTTTTTTTTTTTTTGCATTTTTTATAAACTTGGCAGGATTATCCTTCAGCTGTTGCTGTGGATCTGTTTTTTTGTGTGCAGTTTGTGTGTTGTACTGGGGGAAAAGAGGATGCATGAGGGCTAATTTGTTGCATTTATTTGCCTTGGTATGGGGTTTAGATGTGAATGAGGTGCCAGATCTTCTACTACTTCTCTCCATGTTCCCAGAGTGTGATTACCTTAAACTCTTTGGGATGATACCACTGGCATGTGATCCTGGAAAACAGTGCTATTGGAATAACATTTGTGCTATCATTTTAAATACCAGCATAGCTTTGGGGCAGCAGACAGTTAAGAAAATTTGCTAACTTTTTGTAGGGATTGAGAGATTAGCAGTTTTCAGTTCTTTTCCAGTGTCTTGCTCACCATAAGCTTTCAACTTATTTTAATTAGTATGTGTGTGCTGAATTAAAGGTAAACCCATGGGAGAAATGAACCCAGCTCAAGAGATTACAAGTGAGAGTTACAATTTACTAAAAAGATTACAATAAATATGATAATACAGAGCCTTGCTGGTATTATTACCATGTGGCTAAACCCTAATGGTTTTAACCCACAAAAACAGGTGTATAACCCAGCACCTTGGGGCACGATCAAAATGGTGTTCATTAGCCCCTGTGCTGAGCACCACATGGTCCCCCTGAGTACAAAGTAAAAGGGAAAGGAAAATCCTGTTGGTGAGGGTGATGGTCTCAGTCTGGTGGAGACTGACAGTTGCAGTCCTGTTGAGGTTCTGGTCCTCCTCTAGATCCGACCAGTGGTATCAGAAGTCTTCAAACCCCAAGACTATACATGCTCAGGTGCAGGTGGGAATGCTCAGTACCTCCCCCCAGGCTGGGGTTTCACAGTGGGTGATTTTGCTCTGTGAGTCATGGGATGTTTTTGGAATCTCTGATGGTCTAGGTCATTGCAACTGCCTATTGTGCCAGTCCCTAAGGGCCCGTTAGGTGACATGACCCCTCAGCCTCGGTGTGAAGGTGCTAATGCCTCCCCAGAGGGGAGTTACCATGGCTGAGTCATTGGTGTGAAGACAGGAACATGCCCCTGTTTCACAGAGTTCTTTAACACCCAGCTTGTAGCCTGAGGGGTCAAATGTGCCCTGGGTAGCTGCTGCAAGGGATCTGTTATTAACAGTTCATGAGAAATGACATAGAGGGTGTAGAATACACAGTTTTGGTTACAGTAACATTGTGAGAACTGGTCCCACCCCCTGTAACTAGGGCAAAGTGAAAAAGTATATTTGGAGCCACATCAGTCCATGATGGATCAATTTTTAAGGACTGTGATTTAAATGTGACTCTGCTTATTTAGCCTTCTGTAATTTGGCAAATGGCTTGTGTTAATTAAATGTTCCAGAATTTTGTAGCAAAGTACCTAGTACCGATGTTTAGAGTTCTTTTCTTTGCGTTATATCAGATTGTTTTCAGTAAGGCTGATTGTGTACATCTGACACAACTTAAAGGAGTCAGCTTAGCTGTGTAGGTGTTAAAATCACTGGTTCTTTCCTAGCTGTCAGGTGTCTCTGTAAATCATTAGTGTCCATTATTTTAATTGGAAATGCAGTACTGTAATACATCAGGATCATAGGAAATAACCATTGAATAAGAGATTTTCTAGATTTTGGAGTCATCTTCCTTCTGTCTTATGTATTTGCTTGTGAGCAGACTACAAATTTCTTCTTTATGAAGCCTTGAATCTCGTAGTGCCTCCGTTTAGATTTTACTTGCATGTCTTTAACCTAGTCTGCTTTTGTTTTCATATTAGTTGTTTTCTGAAAAGAAAAGCCTTTGCAGTGTCTCTCACATGCTTATTCATCCTTATGTTCTCATTGTTTTCATACCCAAGAAGAATAGTAAATGCTTTTGACAAATTCATGATGAACTTTGTAAGAAGGTATGATATAAGTAAAAAGTTCATTTTAGTATTTGTTCCAATGTACTTTATAGATGAATGAATGATACTGTCCCCAGCTCTCAAAACTTTAAACTTCAGACATCTTAGTCATGAATTTTTTATTACTAAATCTTTCATGAACTCCTGAAAATAATCTTGAACAGCTCTCAGACTGCCCTGACAAGTCCCTGAAGTAATCAGGAGTAAATTTCTTCAAGAGAAGTTGATTTCACACTTAATGTAGTCTCTACTATATAGTTTTATGACAGATGAATTATGGTAGCTCGAAACATGTTGTGGTCAGACAGGTTCATTCTGAATGAAAATCTGGGGGTTTGCTAAGGTCCCAACTCCAAATTTGTTTGTAGGGAAAAGGCATCCTTATAAATTTATAAATGGAATAGCAATGGATTGTGGAGAGATGTCCAATAGTACTATGGAGATAAATTTTTAGTGCATTTTCCTTTACAGCTTTATTAATTCTAAGAAAATTCAAAAATACAGCATATTAGTTAAATATAAAGATAATGCTAAATGCAGAAGCCTTTGCAAACACATGAGATGGTGTGGGGAAAAATGCTGGGGTACCTACAGAGCTTTGAAAATGGATAAGAACCAAGAAAACCCACTAATTTCACAGATTTACTCTGGGAAAATATAGTATAGATAATATATTTGGTGCAAAAATAATTGGTAATAAAATGATTTTATATGTTTCTTCATATTCTCTTGAACTAATAGTGCTTACCTGGTGCTCGAGAACCAGAAGCATTTTTAGTGCCTGAGTTTCAAAGCATTAACAGTGATCACAAATCTGTATAGACTTAGAACAAAGTTTGACATATTGATTCTGCCTGAAGGGGAGATCCTTAAAAGAATTTAGGGTTGTTAACTCTCTGAATTACTTAGAATTTGAAGATCTTTGCTTGTAATGGTAATATAACTTTCCCTTGTGATGTTTCTTGATATCAAGCTTAGACAGAATTTACATAGTCTGTCAGCAGACTAATAATCTCATGTGTCCTACATTGTTGTAATAGTGATAGTATGTTTTGAAATTTCAAACTATTTATTTCAAACGACGTACAATTTTTCTAAGGTTTTTGAAAGCTGAGTGAAATATGCAGCAATTGACACCTTCCCGAATAATTTGGGACTATTAATAAACACTAACTCATATCACAGTGAGTCTAGAAGAAATAGTAACATCCCAGAAGCCTGATGTTTGCTCTGGGTGGAAATAAGAGAAGAGTAATTCTACTAAAATAAATTATACTTTTAATAATTACAACATGTTAAAATTTAAGGGGATGTAAATAGCTGATGTGTCAGACTGTGTATATAATAGTCTAAAATAATCATAATTACACCATCACTTTTAAGATGGAGCTGAAAGGAAGTAGTTAAAATAACGGTACTTTGAAGGGCCAAAAGAGAAGATTTTTGGTGAGTATTATTCAATCACTGAATGAACATGTGGTAAAGTTTCTTGAAAGACTGTAAACTTGCACAACTCCCCTGAAATCTAATGTAGATTGATTTATCAGTTTGTGGTCACTGTATATTATGAACTGTGTCAAAACACGTGTATTGTGGCACAGTGAGAGTTTAGTTAACCTTAAATCTGGAATTCCTTGAACTTTCTTGGTCTCATGGTGTAGCCTTCTTAATTTGTCAATCACTCGTTGCCTGGTTTTTTTTTTTTCCCATAGGAGGAAGAAACAGTGAAGGAAAACTTCAAAGAAAATGAGTTTTCATGGGATGTCACCACCCCCTTCAAAAAAAAAAATCAGAGAGTACCTGACAAATTCTTTAGCCTTCAGACTATTTGATTAGGTGCCTTCTGAATTTTGCCACCACTGTTTGAAACTATATTGGAATTTTCCTTTTCTTGGGCAGACTAATGTTTGCCCTACCTAGAAATCTCAAGTATTTATCATATTTGAAGCAAGAGTTAGGGTTTCTGGACTTACATCCTGGCCTTTGCTGCTCCTGCATATGGAGTGGACTAATGGAGAGTAGTATAGGTGTTACGTGGTCTGCATAAATGCATTTCATGCCTGCAGTGTCTCTGCTGGTCTTCTGTACTGGATTATGTCTCAACTAATATTTCCCAATGATGGCACTGCCACTTGTCTAGAAAAGTTGAGGAGCATGTAAGATCCTAGGGTCCAAAATATAGTTACTAATTCACCTTTCCTGGATTTTGTGTGGCCAACAGCCTGAATCCGTCCTTGGTAAAGGTGAACAAGAATGTTCTAACTTTAGGAGAACTGTGCTTGCGTGAACTAGATGTAAATTTGCCCCAGCTCTTCTGTGTTATTTTTCACAGTGTTCTCTGTGTTATTTTTCAGTGTCCACAAATGTGAAGTGCAGTGCTAGGAGATTTGACTAGTCTAAATTTAGCCAAGCCATTAAAGCTACTAAAAATACTGATATCTTTCCTTCACATTTCTTGAGAGATCTTCAGTAGCTGGTATTTCTTCCATCTTTGTCATGTGTCTCTCAACATCTCCTTTTCTTTCTCCTTGAGTTCACTTTGTGACAAAATGAAAATTGTAGGGTTTTTCTTTTTTATTCCCATGAGTCCTGCGTCAGTAAAATGCTGGCAGATAGTGTTTCTGATTTGGCTTTTGTTTTATTATCTAATTCTTTGATCCGCCATAATCATCTCTGGTTGCTAACTACTTGCTAAGAAGGATAGACGGCCTTCAGAGAACTTTCTGGGAAATGGTCCAGTTCCTTGCTCGCTTGTTTGAATCTCATGTTTGCTGTTAGAATTATGCAGTGTTATAGGATAACACAAGTCAGATACAAAATCTCCACTTCATTGGTTGGAAGACAACTGAGCACACTTGCTCTCTGCAGAATAATATCAAATAATATGCTCAGTGCTTTGTATCTTACTTGTGCTTCAGTATGTGATCATGTGGATTTCTGTTTTGCTTGCTAAGAGAGAAAGAAAGATAACAGTGTTGTGCTGTGGTGAGTGTTGTGTGAAGATGATGATTAATTTGTTAATCAGGCTACTGGATTTGACATAGCAGGGCTTGATGAGACTCTTACAGGCTAGGTAAATAAAATGAAAATTTCAAAGGTATTGATTGGATATATTTTGATTATAGCACAGTGGATGACTAGATACTGGATAAAATAATGACATTTTGACTAATTTGTTTTAGGAGAATTGAGAACAACTCTGATTAAAGCAGCAGTACCACAGACCTAAATGTGTTTTGTTTGAATGTATCTGGCCCTATTCCAAAACACATGTGGCACTAGCTACAGCCCATTAACTCAGGTAAAATATGATGTTATGCAGTCTGGCCAGGGCTGTGCCTGGCTACCTGTTCGTGTCTAAATTGGGAAGGGAAGAAAACCAGATCAATTCCCTTCCAGTACAACTGGTGCAACCAGGCTTTATGATGAACTGCAGATGTTTTGTTGTTTTCAGCATTGTAAAGGCTGCCAGGGACAAGATCAGATGGTAGAAAGCAGTAGGGCTGATCTAGTTAGGAAAAAGGGAAGATGCAACCAAACCCTGTGGTGTAAAGCCTTGACCATTTATCATGCTGTTGTTGTAAGTAATTTTGTGTGTAAAACCTGTTCTTGGTCTCAGTATCTTACTTTGGAAGCTGATGAATCTGAGGAAAAACTAGAAATAAGTTGCAAACACCTTTACAAAGTGGAGGTGAGTCAGTAGCACTTCCTGGTTCGGAATCCAAGACCTCCAAGACCATGAAGTTGTCTACTGTAGCTGTAACTGCTGAACTAACAGAGTTTGTCCTCAGGTGTTGACTCATTCAGTTATTACAAAGAGGAGACTCTCAGTTTTTTCATATTTTTGGTGATACCTGGACTTTTTTGTTTTGCTGTATTCATTTCTACTTGGTTCTGAACTTGGAGCCTATATTTTGGTGCCACCTCTGAAGTTCTCTGACTCCACACAACTGCTGAATTTTTTGAGAAACTGTGAAATGTCTGCTCTTCATGCTTTCAAGAAAGAGTTGTATCAGTAAGGCTAGAATTTAGACTGTGAATCTGTAAATTTATTGCATACAAGCATATGTACTGATAGTGTGTTTTAAAGTAATTTTCCTCAATAGTCCCTTCTTCACTCATCTTACCTATCTGGAGTTTATTATTTTGCATATTTCACCAATTCACAAGTTCTCCCATCATCAAAAGTTCTCTGAAAATAAGTAAAAGGTAAAGCTCTTACTTTGAAGTTAAATTTCAGTTTTCTCTTGCTGTTTAAAGATAATTTTTTTCCCATGAGAACTTTCACAACTTGCTTAATTTTGGTCTAGTAGGGAAGTAAAAATATTAATACCATATTAAGATCTTGTGTATTATAAAAGTTAAAACATTGCCAGAAGCTTAGAAATGCAATGCTCTGGTCTTATCTTGCTTTTGTGTGGAGATTCTGCCAGCAAAAATAGTTCCTATGTTTTTGTTTTTTTTTTCAACTGACTGTCTTCAATGGAAGCTCTATATTAGAAATCAAAGTTGTCCAGGTCCTGTGCACATAGTGATCTCAATTCAGATTCGTAGTTATTTTGGACTTCCTACATCTATTACTTCAAAGAAGACAACTGTGGTGCTCTAATCCACCTGTGTTTTTTTCTCCAGGTACTACACTCTTAGTTTCATTGGGCCTGAAGAGGACCTGGAATTTCAGTGTAGGATGAAAAGGAGCAGCTAAAGGTTGATGAAAAAAAAAAACCAACCTGACAAAATGCTGAAATTTTAGCAGATTTCCTACTCATAATGAGCACAAGTGACAAAAGGAAATCTGAAAAAGATGTATTTTGAAATAGATAAATGTAAATTGGATAAATGGTAAAATATTTATACTTTTTCAGTTTTAGGTGAGATCTCTGTTGCAAGAATTATTTTCTGTTTTGTAAAGTTAGTGGTAGTACTGAGAATTTATCAACTTGTTAAGAGAAAATATATCATTAGCAAAAATCATAAGACATTTACTACATCCATTGTTCCTGAAAAACTAATGATTTGGAGAGCAAGTTATATGGCTGGATGAGCTCCATGGTTTTCCATTTATTAATTCTGATGATAGCACATTAAATGTTCATTTGGCAGCACTATAAAGAGAGTTGGGTCAGACTTTGCCTTATTTCTTTCTCTAGAGGTTATATTTATTGCTAATAAGTATCACCGAGGGAGGTGAATAATGTCCTTTGTTTCAATAGTCATTCACCAACACAACTGCTTATTACTATCTCAGTGAGTCAGTGTTTTCACAAATCACTTACAATTTTGAATGCCTCAATTTCTGCCTACTCAATTTGAGAGGCCATAAAGAGGCCTCTATGGGAGGTAATTTGTGTTAGTTTTGTTGGTTTTGAAGTTTTTTTTTGTGTTTTATGTTTTCTTTTTTTTTTCCTTCTCCTCCTGCCCTGGAAAAACTTATTATCAGTATGCTGGTTTAAAGGTAAACTGGCAGGAGAATTGAACCGAACTCAAAAAGAGATTACAAGTCGAAATTACAATATAATAGAAAAATTAAAATAAATACAATGATACATAGGAAAAAATTGCGTTTGACCCACAAAAACCAGACGTATAACCCAGCATTCTGGGGCATGAACTAAATGGTGTTCATTAACCCCTGTGCTGAGCACTACGTGGTCCCCCTGAGTACAAAGTAAAAGGAAAGGAAAGCCTGTTGGTGAGGATGATGGTTGCAGTCTGCTCAGGAGTGGCAGTCTCAGTCCTGTTGAGGTTCTGCTCCTCCTCTGGATCCAACAAGTGGTACCAGAAGTCTTCAAACCCCAAGATGATATATATGCTTAGGTTCAGATGGGAGTGCCCAATACCTCCCCCTAGGGTGAGGTGTTTCACAATGGGTGGTTTTACTCTGTGAGTCATGTGGTACTCCTTAATGGCCTATTAACCAACATGACCCCTCAGGCTGGGTGTGAAGGTGCTGATGCTTCCCTGGAGAGGAGTTATTATGGCTGAGTCATTGGTGGGAAGACAGGAAAACTTCCTTATCTCACAGAGTTCCTAAACACCCCTTTTGTAGTCTGAGGGGTCAGATGTGCCCTGGGCAGCTGCTGCAAATGATCCATTATTAACAGTTCATGAGAAATGACACAGAGTGTGTAGAATACACAGTTTTGGTTACACCCAAACAGTGATAAACTGGTCCCAGCCACTGTAGCTAGGACAATCAGCCTTCTAGAAATCTTGTTGTAGAATACTCAGTGTATGTAGAATTCAAGAGAATCCAGCTTCTTCAGTGATGCAAAGGGGACAAGTGGCGGTCTTTAAAGGTATTGATGACTTTTCCATGCTCTGAAATGATAGAGGATGCTTGATTCTTCAGCTTTGCAATAACTTTCATGAAATATTTAATGCTTGTCTGATGATTTATTCTTCTCTGCATAATGCAATCTAATAGAATGGTTTCATTAATTATTTACAGTGTGCTGCTGATGCTATTTCTTTCCAAGTGCTTTCCAGCAGTAGTTGTTTCGGCCTATTACTGGGAGAGACTTTAAAAGTCAGATCTTGTCATGAAAGCACAATTATAACTTGTCTTATTTGTATCTGTGTGCTTTGTAATGTGTGTGCTGGGTAGAAAATACTAATGGGGTTAATCACCTGGGAGATCCATGTTCAGGAATGAGAATCAAATCCTAGATCTTGCTGGGGCTTTTGAATGTAGGTCTTAGGGTTCCTGATGGCTATGTTGGCAGAATGAGAACCTGTAAAGGGCAGTTCAGAGAGGCTTTTGAAGCAGCACTAGTATGGAGTGAAGAACAGTAAAGGACTTAAGTGAAATGTCTGAGGGTGATGATTCAACATCACTGCAGGACTCTAAACAACTTGCATGGTGATTGCAAGTATGCTTTTACTCCTGTAATCTTGTTTTAATAGGGTGTAAGTCTGACAGCCAGCAGTGGCAAAGGAGGGAGGGAGGCTGCCAGTTCTTCCTAAGGATGCATGAAAAGAATGTCTTTGAGTCTCTAGGTCTCATAGGTTCTGCTGTTGGTGATTTCTCTGGCTGCCTGAAACCCACTCAAGTAAACAGAGGAAAAGGAGAGCTGTCAATGATGACCTCCCATCAAAGGCTCTGTTTGCTGTCTCTGTTGGTTCCTATCAGTGTGTGAGGTAGGAGAGCAGAACAGCCCTCCTGCCTCCTGCAGAAGCTGACTGGCTGGCTGGATGACTGTGACAGCTGGATGATTGTCCTGCTCTTATAGTGCAGTGGGGAGCAGCATCTCTGACTTCATAGGAGGCAGAGTCTGATGTTTATATTTCTCTCTTGATCAGTCTTTGAATAACAGCACTCCTAAGCCGGAACTGTGATTCTCAGTTCCTAACAATTCATCCAGCAAAGGTGAAAGGACTTTCAAGACACAGTTTCCTAAAAGTGACATGCCTTAGCTTTTTAGATAGCATTGACTGGGACAGCCAGGTGTTAAGGTGACCAATAGTAAATTATACTAGGAAACAACCTGAAAATTTTATTTCAGGAGCTAAATCACATGGAAAAGGCCCTCATAAACACTCTATAATATGTGCTATTGAAGACATAAGTGACTTCGGTTTTTTAGCTTTCTCAAGAACTGTAATTTAGTCCTATGCAACTTTAGATTTTTCAGTGCAGTATATTCTAGTAGGAAATAGTAGATTTCCCACCTCCTCTTTTGGTAGGGGAAGAGGAGTTAAATTCTCTGTGGAGGACTTTTCCTGGGTTCCAAAGATGTGCTGTGCAGGCTACAATCTAGTTCCGGGCATCCCTTGAGAAGAAAAATACAGATTATTCTCTTAGATTCAGTGGTAAAAATTAGGAATAATCTCAATTGAGATTATTCAATAAATTCAATAAATTATTCAATAAAGTCAATTGATTTGCATGGGTATGAAAAAAGAACAAGGACTGACCAGTGAAGCTGGTTAAGCAGTTTAACTACTGAGTTGACTCTGATTTGCTTGCTGACAGGTCTCTGCTATTGCTCAGTGCTGTAGTAAAATATTTGGGGACAAGATGTACTCCACTTTGTGAGGTACAACTACTCCAAGGATAAAAATTGTCCTGGTTTGTAGGAGATAAGGTATAACAATATCCAGCCCCTGTTAGTTGTATGGGACCTGGGTCCTTGTACATGCTTTTTGACTCAGTCCAATAGTCAGAATAATCCTGCGGACTTTCAGCACAGCAGACCAAGCATTAGCCTGCAGCTGTTAATTTTATGCTTTATAGTAAAGCAGGAACAAAATAGTAAGTTTTTTAAAGATTTGCTAAGCGTGAGTGACAGAATGAACCCTGCTGCAGATCCTGGGAAACTTTTAAACATGTAGCCCTTTTGGTGATAACTAGGAGTTATGGAGCAGAAGCCTTTCCAGACAGCAGCTTGGAGGCTCTGTCAATAGGCTTATTGCCCAGCTCGGGACTTCACATACATTCCTGGGGATTTCTGTGCTAAGCCTGTTGCCCCTGGCTTAGTCATATCAGAGGCATACCATACATCTGAGAATCTCACATTAGGCTCATTTAAATAAACAAATGTATAGGGCAGTGAGGGATAGGGAAAACACTGCAATTTTTTAAGGGCTTTTGGCATGAGTTAAAGTGCTTCTTTATTCTCTGTAAGACAATGCAGACTTGTTGCTTGTGGTCTCTCATGAGTTCTCTGCACAAGTCTCTTGTGAAATTCCTTTATGCATTTAGAAACATTCAGGCTTTCAAATTCTGTAAATCCATGGCACTCTTTTAGACCTCCATGTGATGTAAAAAAGCTGACAGTAGTCTGACCTTTATCTCATGGTCCTTATATATAATGCAACACATTCTTAAACAGCTTGCAAGAAAAGAAATATGAAGTATTCTTGTAAATCAGTGTTCATTGCTCCTATCAATGCCCACCCATGTCAGACACTCCTGTAAACAGAGAACCAATGCTGACAAACAACTGAACCATGCCTGCATGATGCTTGTACGCAGGTCCTCTCTCTTATGCAGCCACACATAAAAAACAGAGTTGGCAGGGTTAAATGGTATGCTGTTCAAAGACCTACTGCAGGTAAAATCTGCACAAGTGCATCTTTAAATTCACTTGTACATCTTACAGGGCTGATCATGAACATCATTAGCAGAACTGCTTCATAATGAGTACAAACTCATCCCATTATAGTGTTAACTACTGCAAGTCATAGGACTCACTATAGTATTGCTACAGTACATAAAAATGTTGGAGTTTTGCATAAGAAGAAACTAAGCAAGAACACGAGTTAGATTTGAGGGTGTATGAAGTCCCAGGAGGAAAAAATGAAATACACTGAAATATGACTTCAAGTTATCTGGATCTTCTAAGACTATTTCCATTACTTCTTAATTTCCTTTGCTCTTTGTTGGATATTGTTTCCTTATCTAGTGTTCTCTCAATTATTAAAACCCAATTACTGTTTGTTTGGTTTTTAAAATTAATTATTTAAAATTCAGAATGAAGCATAAGAGATATCAAATAGCTGTGTCCATCACAAAAGGTTTTATTTTTTTGGTGCCTTATTAAAATTCCCATTAGTTTCTCATATGACTGCTAGCCAACTCATTTTCTTCAGAGGAATTAATTTCAAGATTTGTGCATTTGTATATGAGATGGAGAAAATCTATTTCTACAGTTCTGTGTGCTATGAGCACCATTAAACTTGTCCTTTGGTTGAGGGAATTTTGGCAAGATTTTATTCTGGGTGGCTGCTCAGGTCACTGTGACATTCAGAAATGGACCTGATTTGCATTAGAATATTTAATTTGCAGTGCTGTATCATTACATGTGTCTGTGCCCAAGAGAAAAGAATTAAAACTTCAGTAGAACTCTTTTCTTGAATGTCTTCATGAATTATTTTACTGTAAGAGTCAATGTGGGCATACTGTTTTACCCTGGCTCAGGATAGGCGGTGGATTTTTTGGTGGGTAGTGTGTTGGTGATGCTTGGATTTTTTCCCTTGGAGATCCATGAGAAATAGTATTATAAATTTCTTCTGAAAGCATTAAAAAGTTAGACTTTCATATCCTTATTATTGTTGTCATATCTTCCTAATTAATGATGGACCAATTTTAAAGGGTGTTTTGATTTCCAGTCCTTCTGTAATGCTTGCCTGGTGGGCTGACATCACACCATGCAGTGAACAGGGAGGTTCCCTGTGTCTCCAGAGGGATGACAAGTTCTCCTCCTAAAATATAAATTTCTTTCAAAACAAAAGATTGTAAACCTTCCTCAGGAAAGCAGTCTCGTGCCTGGCAGGAAGGTGAGGTGAAATACCAGTAGAGATGCTGCTGCATGACACTGACACAATCCTACTTCTCGCTGAGAGGCACTATCTGTGGAGCAAGTTTCTAGATCTGGAGGCAGATTTCTCAGTGTTGTTGCTGATAGTCAATTTGTTTGCCCTGAGTGGGAGGTAAAGAAATGTGTAGCTCTAATAGGCTGCACATGCTATAGGAGGAAAAGAGTTAGGAGGAAAGGCCAGTGTTGGGCAGGACACTAAGAATGAGAGAGGCCTGTAGGTAGAATGAGGATTGTTGGACACACTTCTCTGTTAGGAAAATGAGGGAATAAGTGAACTTTGCTGTGGAAAAGGTGGGTTCCCTCATTCTCTGCACAAGAGCTGCTGTTGTCCCATCTGTCTCCCAGTGGCAGCCATTATGGCTTCCAGAAGTTTTAGATGGAGATGTCAGCATTCCTCTAGAGACACAGGGAACCCTGCTAGGCGCTGCATGGTGTAATGTCAGCCCACCGATCAGGCATTAGAGAAGCACTGGAAACCAGAATGCCCTTTAAAATTGGTCCACCATTAAACAGGAAAGAGGGGTAACGATAATATGGATATACAGGTTTAAACTTGAATGTATTTAGAAGAAATTTGCAATATTATTATGACATCTTGTCTCCCTTACCTCTTCGAGCAGAGGGATTCCTGTGCTGTAGTTACTGACTGGTTTATTCTTAGTGCTTTACAAGCTACTGGAGACCTCAGCTGAGATGGAAAGTTGAGAGCAGAAAAATAGTTTGTGTTGTTGAAGAGTCAAAGGGTCACTGGCAGGATGCCTTCAAAAATACATTGGCAACTCTGGAGATTTGAAGTAGATGGCATCTGCACATATGTGTTCTTCCAAGTGATTAACTGTTGTGTAGAATTTTCAAGGAACACTTTGTCTGCATTGATAGGTTCTTCTCTGTCATTGCCAAAGCAACTGATTTGAGAATTATACCATGGACACTTAAGAACCTCAGAAACCCTAAAGCTTGCTTTTCTGGATCCCAGTCTAGGATCTTATCTGTAAGAATATGCTTTCTCAATATTTTTCTCAATTGTATATGGAATAGCTTTTGATTTATTTGGCTGATTTCTCAAGGTTGTCTAATTTTTCAATTCAAAAAGCCTCATTTTCCTTGACGCCGCTATGTTGATGTAATATTAGCAGAACAGAACGTGTTGACAGTCAGCTGTTGCATTCAATACTAACTTGCTTTAGTTGGTTTACCATTGCTAAAACTTTCCTTTTGCAATGTGTTCCATTAATTTTTCTAGTAAGCTAAATCTTGTAATGATGGAGATAGGTTGGAGTGGAAGTTGATGGTCTGCAAGAAGTCACAAGTGTATTGGCAGCTGTTGCGGAAATGTATAAAATGGTTGACCTTAAGCATTTATTTATTTTTTTAAAAATTTATGTATTTCTTTATTTCTTGATTTAAATTTCTTAACCTAGATATGAAAGCAAAGCTAAGAGGAGTCATATTTGCTTCAAGGGACCCCTAACAGTATGGTTTGCTTTAAAATTGTTTTTCATTCAAGTATTATTAAAGGCAAATCCTAGCATAAAGCATTTGAATTAAGGACATATAGCAGCAGGAACATAGCAGAAAGTCAGAGGGGAAAAGGCATTTATAATATAAATGATGATGGGCAGGGTACTTTGCATGTAGACAGTGCCACTAATTAACAACTGTGAGGTGACTCAGGACCGGGACTGAGCTCAGAGGAAGAAAAAAGTCCAGATGGCAGGCTGTGATCGAGAAGTGTGGAGCATCAGACTGTGTTACAAGGTTACTGCAAGGTGAGAACAGGGAATTTTTTTTTTGTTAGAACAAATGCTTGAAGAGAAACTGCATGGGGTGGTAATGATCTGCTGCACAGACAGACCTAGCTTTAGAGCTAAGTATACCTTCTGCTGTTCTCCCAAGGTTTTGTGACATTAATGCTGCCTGGGAGATATTTAACTGCTGGAAAAGGAAAAGTGAAAACTATTATATGGAAGCAAATGTAAAAGCAAAAGTAATGCTAGGCACTTAGCTCAACAGTTCACAATCTAGGGGTGATATCATTAGTCCATATAGGGATGTGCAGAGAAACATGTCACCACCACACGGTGTCAGCCATGGAGAACCCAGAGAGTTAGTGAATGGAAGGTGGTGCAGAGACCCAAGTGTTCCCTCCCATGGGCATGGGAGCTGTGTCTTCTGGGGCAGCATCAGCCTTTGTACTTCACCTTTGCAAAGCTTTTTCATCTTATTATAGCATATATCATGTATGCAGGGTTCAACCCTCTGGGCCTAATGTATCTCAGCACTTTGCTTTTGAGCACTGCATTCCTTAGGCAAGTAATCCTATGTGTTTTGGCAGCATTATTGCTTTGAGAAGTATCTGACAGTTCAAGGAATAACTGCAGAATGAAGCCATAGGAAAGGACATAATTAGGATGACACACATCATATGCCAATACTCAGGGAAATGTTGAGATCTTATAAGTCTAATTATTCATGACATATATCAATTTTTGACATAAGGTCAAAAAACTTTTGAGAAAAGGTGAAACATTACTGACTAGTGTGTGTGACAGTCAAGTTTCAATATCAAAATAGTTCTTCACATAATGTCTGTTTTGGATGCAAAATATGAATGTGTAGCAAACAGAAAGAAAGACCCAGAATATGTCCTGTTGCTAATGCCTTTTGACAAAGTAGTTGTCTCAGCCCCTAGGCTGATTGTAGGAGGGTATCTGTTAATGGTTTTGTCCTATATAAAGCTTGATTGGAGTCTCAAAATGTGAAGTAAATCTTCTCAGGCCGTACTGAATTTCAGATTAAAATCTGGATCTTAGTTTATCTTTTGCGATGATCTAGTAAGATGTGGCTTCCAGACTTAAGCCTGCAGATTTTTTTTTTTTTTTGATGTTTAGGGTCTATATTTACTGTTCAGCTTGAGTCTGTTAAGAGGAGAAACCTCCACTGCAAATTCAGGCCTGTGCTGCTAGTTGAGGACAAACTTTTATTAATATCTGTATATGTATTACATGAGAAGAATTCATCATATATAGTATGAGACAACTGCTCTCACCTGTGATTAGAAGAATGCTCATGAATTTTGTTCTTGTCATACGTATATAAATATGTATATTTACTATTTGAAACTAGTTTACCATAGTTGAAATATTGAGCCAATGTTTACTATGTGAAAACATTTGCTATATAGAATCACAATTACTGTTCTTAGTAAGCAAAAGCAAAGATGCTGGAAATAACAGCTGCATGGAATTGATTAAAAATTCACTGACTATAAAAGTAAAATGCTTTGTACTTTTAGTCCAGATAAACTGTTATGCTCAGATGAGCAATTGACTGAAACTTCTGCCACTCAGTGAAAAGAATTTTGTATATTTGTGGAAAGCACATAATGGAATGACAGCACTGAACATATCACTTTTTCTGTTTCATTTTTGTCTTGGTATGAGGCAAGAAAAGGGTTGTGGGACACATTATGGCAGTCAGTAGAAAGAGCACTAAATAAGATTCCAAAAGCTTTAGCATGATCCAGTGATGATGAAAAATGTCCTTCTATGCAATTTTGGAGTAAATTGACATTGAATCATGCACTTTATTTCAATATACATTCTAACTGTTGTAATTTGATTGTATGAGAGGATTTGATTGTATGAGAGGCAGCTGCCAGCTTTTCTATTTTGTATGTGAAGACAGAAATGATTTTGTCTGACGGAGCTGACAATAACACTACATAGACTAAAAATATCTGTAAAATTTATAAAGCTCTAAATTCTAATTTAGGGTAGAGTTCAGCAAAAAGTCTCAATACTAAAGATGATCAAAGTAAAATCTCAAATTGCTTGTGAAACACGAACTCTGAATAACTTTTTCTCAGGGCTGTTTGACAGATTTGAGTCTCCAAACTTCTAGTTTAGTTTAATAGGGCAAATTTTTGTAGGTTAAAAACTGTTTTGCAATAGAAATAAATGCAGCAATATAAGACATGTGATGCTGCAAATTCAGCAGTTATATAGGCAGCTTAATGGATTCCTATGTTGATGTAATTTGCTTTTTCTTCTCCTGTTTTGTTGACTTGGTCTCTTTATAGTCCTTGAGCCTGTATCTGTTCTTCCTTATATTGATGTAAATTGGGAGTAATACATTAGTATCAATGGAAAACTGATGTAAAGCCTCTCAAATATCTGTATTAGAGATTTGCTTTTAATTTCAGCTTCCCTTGAATCTTTATAATAGGTACTCAAAGCTTTGTTTCACATGAACTGTGTATACATACACATATACATTATATATTCCTTGCTTTCAGGTAGTACTGAAAAGTTTAGTAATCATTTTTCATCAGTGATCTAGTAACAAAATACAAAGTGGTAGGGAAATGGACCACAAAAGACTTAAATAGTTTAGAGTTTTTCTACTCTTGCATAGTTGCTGTTGTGACTGTGCAGCAGAGCATACCTGAGTTAACTTTAAATTAGCTGGCTTGGCCAAGAGTGCAGTAGTGTGAGCTGCTAAGAATTTCCCAAGCTTCCAGAAAAGGTGTTTCAGCCTTGTGTTGATCTTGTTGCTGTAGTTAGCTCAGTCTAATCTGACCTAAGTTCAAGGCCTTGACTGGGCTGCAGAGGTGGTCTTAGCATCACATTGATGCAAACATATAAATTACTTGGTATTTGTTATCATTGTGTCTGATTTGCTCCTTCTGAGAGCTGATGTAATTCCTACTGAGGTGGACCGTAGTTCTACCTAAGACATTTTTACCCCTTCTGACTTGCAGGTGCAAGGGATGATGTAGAAAGAGGAGGAGGGAGATGCTGGGATGTGAAGGTCAGAATACTTAATGGCTGGCCTTCTCCATGTGCTCTCTGGACACAGTGAATTCGCTTAAGATAGTTTGTGGGTCAGGAGTGATTCCTAACCATGCTCTCCCCTTGTCTGTGGAGTGGGTTGGAGGGAGGTTCTGAAATAGCTGTTGGGGAAGTGAGAGTGCAGGTTTGGGATATGGGAACAGACAGACCTTTATTTCTGGTGATGAGAAGATTAACCTTTGGGTAACTTTTCCTAATAGTGATATGGGAGCAGGAGGAGAGAAAAATACCAATTCTGTCTTCTCTTCTGCTAGAAGATATTGTGAATTACTGCTTTATCTCTCCTGAACCACTTCACTGATTCCAACTGAAATTGGATTGGAAATTTTAAATGTATAGCATTCCTGAAATGAAGGAGCATGTTAGTGACTGTGCTTCACATGCAGAACGCTGATTTCTACAAATACATTTAGTTCTTATGGGTGGTAGAAGAGCCTCCTAAGTAAAATGTGCTGATATGAATAACAAAGCAGAGTGACCTTTGGTTGGCTGTGCATACCCAAAGGATATAAGACGTGCAGTTTATACTACTAAATATCCGTGAAGTTATATTGTTGCTGGGTTCATTATTAGTAGATCTTTATCTTTTAAAATCAATGGTTCCCTTTGTGAGATTTAAATTTTCCATGCAATCACTTCCCTGTGGTAACAAAGGATGCTTGATTTAGCAGTGACATTTGCTAGAGATTCACCATCAGGTGATTCAGTGTGTCTGTTATTAGTCTTTACTTTGTTCCCAGGGAGTACTTTTCAATTTAGTTTGCCTCATACTGTGTTTGGCTTGATTTCTTATTGAAAATGAAAATGTTTTGCCCTTAGATTCATCAGAGGCTTTTAAAACCTGAATAGTGAGAAAAAAACTCATTAAGGTCAAAGGCAAGAATAATGTGTTGGAGAAAATGGAAGTATTGGAATTTCTTACTCCTCAACTCATGCCAATAGCTTTTCACTTCACTCTCAGAACTATTGTTGTCCCTTTGCTGTTTGTCTGTCAAATCAGTCATCTGTGGAGCAAGAGGGGGAGATGGCCTTGTATATATATATAACACCATAAAGGTGTCAGATGCAACTACAGAAGTGCCTGGTAAGGTATTTTCAGTGGGGCAGCAGAATTGGCAGTGTAGCTGGTACTGGGCATCCATTCATGCTTATGTTGCCTATGCCCCACTTCTGTTAATGAAAGGCACTCCAGCATAAGCAGTGAAGGTCAGAAATGCAGCACTGATATGGACAGTGAACAGTTTACCAAAAGTATTACAGTGGCCTGGGTGGCAGGTGACTGACTGTACCAGAAATCCCAAAGTTGCATTTCAAACTACACAAGTACTGACTCATGATACATCTAGATTAGCAGTTTAGTTTGGATAAAGGACATGCTTTTAAATTGAGCCTCCTGGGTTTTTGCACTTACTGCTTTGAGCTCCCATTGCGGAACAGTCTTGAGCTACAGAAACTGGTGATAAAACTAAACTGTCAGGCCTAAACTCCTGTGTACTGGAGCACACCTAAAAATGCTCCAGGTGCTAATGGACTTTCAGCCTGTGGGGACAGACTACAGCAAGTTGAAGTGCTATTTCCCCTCTCTCCCTGAAGTGTATCTAGCGTGGAAGCAGTCCTTCTCAGCACCAAGATGCTCTACAGATGCACTCCTGTTGCACCATGCTATCTGATGATGCAGATATAGCTGTAAGGCATTAACAATGGGTTTCATCTTGTCTGGCCAGCTTCTTTAAAGTAGCTCTGATAATCAGGAGCAAAGATATAGAAGACATGAATTACACTCTGCTTTAAGTGGATGCTTGAGATAAACTGAATCAACCTTAAAAGTCTTCTGTAATTTTTTCCCCACAGCCTGTAGAGGAGGGCTAACTTTGAGGCATCTGCTTGCATCTACCTATTAGAGTTAAATGAAAAGAATACTGTGCAAAATGGAGAAGAATATATTCTGTAAGAGACTCAAAATTATAAGAGAATAGTGCAAAATCAACCATGAAAACATGACTCAGAATCTGTTATTCTCAGGAAAATTATTTTAGAAGACTGTGGTATAATATTAACTAATAATTATTTTTACCTGATAATATTAAACTGAGAATACACTACATATTTGTCTGTGGAAACTAGCAATTAAAAAAACCCAAAATTTTTGCATAAGTGATACATGATTCATCAGCTCATCAGGAAGTTATGATTATGGGAAGGTTTTTTTCAAATCCTAAACAATTTGCGTGTTTTCCAGTGTGTAGTTCGATATTGTTCATTTGGAAGCCATATGACACATAATGAAACTCTTCACTAGTGGATGTCCCTTTCATTGTCACTTGTCCAACACAGCTGATTGAGTACGGTATGGTGTACTTGCACCATGGGTGCCTGTGCATTGTCTCATAGTAAAATAAAGAGGGAATAATTTCACAAATCTTAATTGCTATTTTTTTAGCAGATATTTTTATTCAGTGATCAATGTATCTTATTTGCATAAATATTCTAAAAATGCGTTTAGTTTAATCTGTTTTGAGTGTTCTTGGTAAGTAGGACTATGAATGGACTCTGGGTCACATATCAGTTTTAGACTTTACTTTTTTCTTAGTTAACTTGCAAATAACATTTGATAATGCATTACTTTTAACATTTTCAATAAATCTTTTTTATTTTATATGATGTGACATTAATGCTAGAAATGCTGAAATGAATAGGTTCTTTATTAAGGCATTTACAGAGTTTTTAAAATCAATTCTTAATATTTTTTGTAATGTGTCTAGCTTTTTGTTGTTACATGAACAAGAATCAACTCCTTTTTTCATTCTCAGCCATTTTAATGGAGAATTCAACCTTAATTACGGAATTACGGTTTTTAGGTTATCTTTGATATTGTAATGACAACTTGAAGACTCCACTTTCCAGCATGAGCTAAGTAAACACGAAGAAAAACCTTGCAATCTTTCTTTGTGTTGTCTGGAAATCCACTGAGAAAAACTTATCCTTTAATTCCTTGGTTACCACCTGGGGCAACAACAATGTTCTCTCTACTGCACCTTCAGCTGCTTATAACTATAACTGCCTGAAACATAAATAGCACTGGTGGGACAGTAGATTTACAGCTGGTATCTCTTTTTACTCACTGAACAGGAAAAATGCTAGTAGAAGTAAAATTCGGCAGATATGGTCTTTACTCTCTCTTGCTAGATACAGAACAGTAAGTCTTGCTTCCTCTAAACTATGTTTAGTGATGTGTTTGCTAATGGGCATGAACCATGATCAACTAAAAAAGGTTTTAGGCTCACTTGCCTTTTTCTACCTCTCTTCAAATTAGCTATACCACCAAGCCTGTTAAGCAAACTGGCTCTCTCCAGAGTACCGTCAAAGCTGTTACCCACTTCAAACTGATCTGGCTGTTTTGGGTCACTGTAAATCTTAAGTGACTCCTCCAAAGGAGTTGTTTTTGTGTTGGTATTTATTTATGCAGCTAGATCTGGTAGTCCCATTGAGTCAATCTAGAAAAGGTTCACCTTTTCAGGCAAAGACAAAGATTAATCCAAATGTGGAGGCTTTATTGTTTCAGACCTGTTGACAATGCCGGCTTAAATTTGCCCAGTAAAGAAAATTCATCTTGCATCTGTATTAGAAAATAATGTGGGATAGTAGAAGCAGAACTGAAAAGCAGACTTAGGATGATTTTTTTATATTTTTTTCCCCCTTGGTTGGGGGGGAGGGCTTTCCATATGTGCTCTCTGAAACCTCTGTCTAATGTGAAGCACAGCACAGTAAGCAAGGATACTTGGAAGATCATCTTCAAAAGCACTTTTGAGCCAAACTAGATGCATCCTATGACCTGGAAGGCTGCTGGAAGAAGATCCGGTAACTGCAAATAAAGGCATCCAGGATTTTCTTTTCTGTATTCCACCTGAACCCTTGTCTTCAACAAGACTATATTAAAAGAAGAGTGCAGAGACTGTTTGGGGTGAATTTTTTCTAGTTTCTCCTATTGAATGTCCTGCTTGTTTTGGGTGATTATTTGCTGAAGAATGGCATAATAGAGTGCTTTCCTGTTATGAAAATGCTCCCAACCATCAAGAAACAGGTATTCTTGCTGGTCATACTCACATAAGTATTAGAGGTTAAATGAGAGCAATAGCAGCTAGATAGTCCTATGTGTGAATTCTATTGTCTTTCAAGTATTTGTCTGACATGAAGAGAATGTAGGGTTTTCTTGAATGTTCTGTTGGGAGCAGCTCAGCTTTGTGTGATGTACTGAAAGAAAAATATGGAAAAGAGCAGCTCTCTACTCTAGGCAGCATTCCTACCTGTGAATTATGCTGTGGATCCAAGTTCCTCCTCTAAGAGGTATTGTGCATCCATCTGAGATATCTCTGCTCTTCTGGAAGGGTGATCTTTGTTATTTTTAGAAGAAGGTTTGAATTTTGCTAAGGAAGGTAAATGAAATGAATACTTGGAAATTCTGCTTGAGAATTAAGTGAACAAATATATTATGTATTTATTTAAATGTAAAAAACCCTATCAAGTTAATGAAATGTGTTGCTACTCTCCTGAATTGGTCATATTGACCTGACAGGTAAGAGGAATCCCTGTAATGGCACTGTTACTTGAAATAAATTGGGCTGATGAGACCAGGTTAGTAAGGGAGAATAGGACTGCCTAGTCCAAGCCATGCTTTTCCAATACCTTGATCCACTTAAATTTTTTTTCTCTCAGTATTATTTAGAGACTGCATCTTTGGAAATAGACCCAAACTATAACTGTTCTCCCATTAATGGGAAAAAGAAAAGATACTAAAATGCGCAATTTTCTATTGACAAAAGTAAAATGATCCTACAGAGAAAATAAAATTACAAGATAAGACAGGAATAGTCTATAGGTTATATGAAAATATATATGGTAGTGATGGCATAAAATTGCTTTTCTTCTCTCTAGAGGTTTTTTCTAACAATAAGGAACTTGTTAACTAACTCTTAGGAAGAATAACAATTAATACTTTGATATCACAGGAGGGAATAGTTCTGTGGTCAGCTTCCCAGGATAAGGTGATTTAGACTGGCTTTATTAATGAATGGCAACATCACAGTAATTTCACATTATTGTCTAGTGCTGCTGGAAGCCAACAACAAGGACGGTATCTGGAAAACTCTGAATAAAAGGTAGAAAGAAAGAACATGAAGAAAAGAATAAGTCTTACTTGAGGGAGTTCACATTTGTATCTGGTTTTATGGGGCTATGAAATTATACTCCTTACTGAATATCATTTTGATTGTGACTGCACTAACTATTGCTGTTACCACAAAAGTTTATTTTAATGCTTTATGGAAACTGGCACTGAACTTTCCAAAGTTTTAAGTGCTTTTTTTTTCTAGGCTATCAAAATGCCTCATAAAAACAGAACAAGAAAGGCCAGAAGAAAGGAAATGAATGAGGCTTTAGTAATGCTGGAAGTGGTTGGTATCAGAAGAGAAAAGTTGGATTTCAAGAAGCAGCTCCTGCAATGAACAGATTGTCTCATTTAAGCAACAGCAGATGTCTCATAGAGAACTTCTCAAATTGTTATGATTTTGCCTATTTCTTCCATTATTTTAGTTGTCTTCCCTTGTCTTACTGCCACACATATTTGTGTAAGAGCAAAGCATATTGCTAGGTTTTGGTTAAGTTTATATTTCTCCTGAGAAACAGTATTACTTTGAGCAACAGTAATTGTTCCCTGTAGTGGAGCCTTAGGCCACCTGATAGCAGCAAAGGTGATAAGAAAAATACTGTAACTGAGGTGATAAGCAACCTGTGATGACTTAGTGCTAGTTTGTAAACTCAGGATCTCACTTTTGGTAAGTCTTGCTGGCAGCAGTGGTCAGTCACGCTGCCAATAAAAAAAATTCCACTATCTCTTTCTGTTAAATGCAGTGAGATTAGGGTGAAAATCAATTTCTGCGGTTTGAATTAGATCCTCTATATGTGTGGATATCATGGACTGCCAGGTTGAAATGCCTGGTGCCTTTTGGAAGAGAGAAAAGATTGGGCTTTGTGGAGTAAACCAGGAAATAAGTTTTCATAAGTAAAAATATAATTTTCTTTGTCTGGGGAAATGCAGGTGCCTGGATTTTATTCTGACCTCCAGAGAAAGAAATAAAGAACAGAAAGAGGAGACAGTGGTTTAAATTATCTCCAGGTTATGGAGATGGAAGGAGTGTGTTGGTGTGGTGAGGTAGTGCTTGAAAGGAGCTGCTGAAGGTGGGCATGGCCTCCGGGCACTGCAGGACACAGATGTGCAGGGTGGCTGCAGGTGAAGCTGCGCAGCTGCAGGACGTGGCCTGTCTGATGCCAGGGTCTAGGAGTACTTTGATGCTCCCTGGCTGCCCTGTCCTTGGCTGGGACAGTGAAGATAGGTCCTGGCTCCAGCACTGTGGCCCTGGGGAGCCCGTGGGCTCCAGGACATCATGGCAGCTCTTCAGAGTGAGAAGAGGGGGTCTTGCTGGTGCTTGGAGGTTTGTGGTTGGTAAATATAACCAGGTGCTGATAGCCTACTTCACCAATTTGATGAAGAACTATAACTAGTAAATAATTTACTCTTTCCTCTCCTTGTTTGCACACTTCATTTTTAATGTCCAGTCATTTCTGGGTTTATGCATTTTTTTCTTTTTTGATTTTTCTTTTTTTTTTTTTTATCTCTTTGTTATCCGGTATTGAAGTATTCATTCCTGTTCTTTGTTTATCTGAGTTATCTCTTCCTCTTCTAAGAAAGTACCAGAGCTCCCCATTTTGTCCCTTCCCCATCCTCTCTCTTTTTAAAACTTTTTTAAAGTTTGCTTGTGTGGAACATTTTCTTCAAAACACAAACCTTGATGCATGGGAAATCCATGTGTCTCCTTTCCTGTGCTTGCCTCTCAGGAGTTAAGTGGTCCAGAGAACTAAGTCACTTTTGATGTCTGCTCGTTGTCAGTTCTTATTTAGTACACAGTTTATTCAGAGGAATTTAGATGGGAAAAGCCAGTGAACAAGTGGATCACAAATGTGTTTGAAGGAAAAGTTGGATTAATATAAAAGGGACTGTTTGCCAAAAGTTGCCCTTGAGGTGACAGGGGGTTTACCATTGTGTGTACTGTGATTTTGCTGTGCTGACTGTGTTCATGATAGCATGCAGGCAGCTGGGGAGATGCACTTCTCATTCAGCATGAGGCAGCTGTAAAAGTAATAAGCAGTGGTTTATACTGCCTGCTGGTAAATGGCCTTGACTAGGATGTTGAATGGTGTTCTTATGATGCTGGCCTCAAACAAGACTGTTGTTGGGGTGCTGTTTTTACCTGTCTGTAACACTAGCCAGTATTTATAAAAAGTGAAAAGTGTTTATGCTATTTCACTCCTTTAATATCCTGTAACTACCTCTGTCCTTGGGCGCATGTTTATTCATACACACCAGTACAGCAGGCAGCAATTTCAACACCTTCATACTCACTGTTTGGAGAGAACACGGCTGTTTGGAGAAGCTGCCAGGAGTGCTGGGAAATCATTCCACCATTCATCTGTGACACTTTGCAACTGAAAGCTAGGTTTTTTCAAGGAAGTATTGCAACATTGTGTAAAGATTATTTTGAAAAGTGGATTCTCTGCACTACCTGTTAGTGATGTTGCTCTGCTCCTGTGAATTTTTCTCTTCTAAAAAGATATCATCGTCAGAGATGGAGACCCTTTGACTTTACCTTCTTGGTGAGGGACAGTCAGAGATGATAGACAGCTGCTAAAAATTTGTTTTGTAAATGGTGCCTCATAGACTAGCACTTTGCTCCCAAAACTGAGTGTTTATCTTCTGTCTATTATCTATCTGGAGATAATTTTAGATGAATCTTTTTTTTTTTTCAGCATTTTCTTTTTTTCGGTATGTCTGAGGAATCACTCCATTGCAAAGCTGTAGTCCTCAGTAAAGTATGTGTTTTGGATAAACCTCCAGAAGTTTTTTCTCTCAGAGTTTAACTCTCTCCATCTTGAGAGTGGAAGGACCTGGCTAAGGATGGGATATATGCCCAATTCTTTTTAAAGTGGTCTTGACTTCATTGTTTTCCTTTATTTCAGGATTTAGTTCAGTTTGGGACTAAAGAGCTCTAGGGAAGCAGAATTTTCTGTTTGCCTGACCTCCAGTCAATAAAGCCTTCTTACCACTTTTTATTAAGTATTGAGCCTCCTATAATTTAAGTATTTCTCAGAATTATTTTACCATTAATGTATTCTGTAATACAAAGTTCTTCTAAATACCCTGCTGACAGTTGTGAATTATGGCTCACCTCACTTTCACAAGCTCTTACAGCATGCTAGAATGCACTTCCAAACATGGCAGAGACAAAAAAACCTGTGAATGAAAGCAGGTTATGTGGACTTAAATATAGATCTTAATATAACATTAGGAGGACTCTGAACAACAGATATGATGATCTAGAGTAAGCAAAAGTCATAGAAACAGAGAATGGCTTGTGTTGGAAGGAACCTTAAAGGTCCAAATTGGTCTTGAACACTTCCAGAGGTAGGACATTCACAGTCCTAGTAATTCAGAAGAAAAGGGATACGATGTGAAAAAATACGTAGTCTTCCTACTGCCACCAAATGTTGTATAACTGCCCATATCCTCAACAAATGGATTTCCACGTTCACATATTTTCTCTAAAAATAGAGCTGCTTTTTTGCTTTCTTTTTAGAAAGATTTGTGTGAATAGTTCCAAGAAGCTTTTCACTTTCATCAGTTATGTGTTTTACCTCTGCTTTTATATAGTTTAACTGTCACTTTCTCCCTTTCCTATGAATATGGATGTTTATATGGAAATGTGTCACCCATTTTCAGATTCTTGATGATAACAAGATGGCAAGCTGTGATATGTGTGTTCTTCTAGAGGCACAAAGAGTTTATAATGAGTCATCATTATAATTTGTGTGTGTGTCTTTGATGCTATTGTAGCTTTCCAGGCAGATGTCCCACCCGCTGTGTGTTCCTAGTTTCAGTCTGATGAACTGCTAAAGCTAGTGGACACTCAACAGTAGCTCCAGCATCCCACAATGCATTAGTAATACGTTTTCTTTGAGATGAAGAGGCTTTAACTGCAGCACGAAGTCAGTAGCCCACACTGGAAGAAACAAATCAGAAAACCACTGTTCTGTAAGCACAGAATTGAAAGAGATGCATATGTAAAATGATAGACTATACATTCCCATTTGGAAAGCATGAATAGGATTTTTGATAAAGCTTAATTTCCTTCAAACTCTTCAGCCATGGCTAAACTATTTAAAATAAAAATAGATTTGTTATGGAGCAGTGTGCTCATCACTGTTTATTGTTTTGAAAAAACATTTCTTCCTTTACCTCGTTGTTAATGACAAATAATGAGTTGAATTCTGTTCTCAATTTCAGCAGTACAGAAATTAGGCTAATTCCCCTGGCTGCTATGACTTTGTTTCACATTAATGACAGAAAATGGAAGGAAACATCTGGACCAATGACTTTTAATGGCTTGCAAATAACAGAGCATGTATTCTTTGACACATCACTGAGCTGTAGATTTTTAAATTGCTTAGGGTAACTTAAGTAAGCCTTCAGTAGATAAAATGTTAATTGAAGTGATGTATTCTACTGACCAATGTCATGCATTGCAGTTGTTGTCAAATGAACCTCCCAGGCATTCTATACCCTTTGTACTGACTGCAATCTGTTTCATCTTTTAACAGAATGCATCCTTGAGTGATCCTAGCATTTCAGCTAAATCCCCTAAATCCTAGAGAGCTTGCCCATTTCAAGAGATTTAAAAACAACCAAAAAAACTCACCTACAAAATCTGCCCAACCCCACTGCTTTGTAAGAGAACTTTCAGTCCAAGAATACAGTCATGTGCTAGAGAGCTCAATTGTCTGGGGAAGTTGTTTGCCAAAGGCAATGCTTTAATGCTGGATATTGTCTGCCTCAACTCTTGGGGCACTGTCTTGCTGTTCAAATAGTTAGTTCAGTGAACCTTCTTGGGGACTGCTGACCCATTCAGCTCCATTGACACTGCGAGAATCTCACCTCTTATTATGACAAGCTTCTTGGGGAATATGCAGATCTGTGCTGGATGTGCTGAAGAGCTGGAGCAGAGATGGATATGAGCAGGAAAAAGACAGCCTCCCCTCTTCCTCCTGTTTCTTATGCAATTATTCTTTCTGGCAATCAAAAGAATGGACGAGATTCTAAGTCAGCATCTTTTGGAAAAATATTAGTGAACTTTCAGATTACTTACTTTTTTCAGTACTTCTAGCCATTTTGCAGTGTATCACATACAGAGCAGAAGAGGTCATGTAAGTCTCTGTTACAGCTCACCTCTGTTTTCAGCTAAGGTTTCTGCCTTCCCCCTCCCCCCCCCAACCCCGTGCTTTTTGAAGTGTAAGATCATAGGTAGCTGGAAAAAGTATTTTTGAACACTGATTTTCTAAAGAGCTGTTCAAGTGACCAGGCTGTTACTGAATGTTTTGAGAAACTGTTTTGTCTTTACAGTGGTACTTGGGGAATTACAATATATCATTTGGTAACCACTGTTGGTTTGTAGGTTTTCTTTGTTCTCTGTTATGGAAGTATCTGTATGAGAGAGCATATTTATGTTACCCCACTATGGCCAGCTAAAGTCAAGAATACATGATCAACATGAAAATATTTTGTGGACAAGTAGCTTTATAGTCTCACATAGCCCAAGTACAGGTGAAATGAACAAATATGTTAAAAGAGCTGAAGAAGGCAAGCAAACAGGAAAAAAAAAACCTGTCTCAGTCTGCTGATTTACTTGGGACAATAATTTTGGCAGTCCTACCTTAGATCTCAGTCACTGGAATAAACAATTTGTAAGTGGGATTCTATTTTAAAGGAAATGCAAAGTTTTTTGAAGGTTTGGAGATTTATTTGTTTTCCATGCCAGTGTGTTCAATGAGAGATAAGGTGACACAGCGCTTAATGTTGAAAGCAAACAAAAATGCCAACAAAATAAATGTGTGCAAAACTCACAGCAGGGATACACATCATTCAGCTATAGGGAGTTGAATATTGTTGAGATAATAGTTGTTTGTCTGTACTGTGTGTTTTGGACCCAATTTTGATCCTGATGAATTGTCCTTAATAGTACGAGGCTGTGGTCTGAACTGATGTCTTCTATTGTCAGTGGAAAGAATTCCAGGAAAGAGCCAGTAGGTTTTAGATCAAACTTCTTCACAGACAGTTTTTTTCAGTGGCACCACTTAGCAGAACAAGCTCTCAATTCATGTCTGCAAGTACACAAGACTAAAGCTGTCTGTTCTCTTCACTTGCTTCAGCAGACACAAAGTGTGAATGGGACTTCCCACCAAGTTATACTGTGAAGCATCAGGCATTTGAATGTTCCTTTTTCAAGTACATAATTCCTTTTGATCCTGAGGTCAGCTGTAAAGTTGCTCAAAATGCAGTCAGTACTTTTAGAGCATTATGAATGCTGGAGATACTAAATAGATTCCTGTGGATCATGGGTTAGGGGTTTTGATGTATGTGTCTTTATGGTTAGTCTGCCCACAGTCCCAAGGTTTTCACGGCAGATATAACTTTTGTGCAATGTCCTAAATGAAAATGTCTGGGATGTGAAAATAGCCAGCTTTATTTGACGTGAATTTTTACCACTTAAGCGCTGACAGTACTAAAGTGAAGTTACAGCATCACTAACCAGCCATGATTGAATGGTATAAATTGCATTCACGTGGTAATATCTTTTGTCCTCTTTTTCTCAGTGAAGCTTGACACCTCCTGTGAACTGGTATTATAATATTTTCATTCTGTCTTTAGTATGTAATAGTACAAGTGAGAAATGAACAGTTTATGGACTGTATGCTATCTCTCCAGAGTTTGTATTGGAGACTTTAAATTTTTCCTCTGGGACAGAAGCGTTTATGTGCTCTCAGAGTGACCACAGCAAATACAGATGAAGAGCATGATTGCGCACATTTGCCTTGTCCTTCTAGGGTAAGTGAAATGCAAAAATTCAGCTGGTTTTATAAAGAGAATTCCCTCAGGAGGAATAACCAGACCTCAGGAGTTTATCTTTTCTTTTGTTGCCTATGTCAACCTAGCAGTGTCATATTATTTGCTTTTGCATTCAAAAGAGAATTTTTATTAAAAAGGAGCAATGTATTTAGTAAATTTGCAAGATATTTTGCCACTCTGTCTTCTGCTTGTTTTTTTTCTTTTTCTTTTTTTCCCTTTTGTTATTGTGGGTGGTTTTTGTTTTGTTTTCCAGAAATTGTCAAAGAAGTGTGAAAACAGGGCCTTTGACTGCCTTCTCTAAATACTTCTTATTCTCTGTTAGAATCAGTCCTACGTGCGTATGGTAAATTTTAGACTAGTATTTGTATAAGATGGCTATCAACAGCAAATATGATTCTATATTGATATCTATAATGTACCTTACTGTGCTGTGATATTATTCAATAAGAATCAGAAACTGGAGGAGTTTTGTAAATATTGAAAATTACACAGAAAAATATTAAAAGGAATAGGTATTTGAATTTATTAGCTCCCAGCCAGCTTATATACCTGCAAATCTTTTTTTGGGGAACAAAACTGTTCCATTTCTTAACTTCCTCTTTTCCAGAGAGATGACGAATCACGTCCTAATTCTTCCAGTCCTCAGGGGTTAGGCATAACCTTTTTATTCTGCTTGCAGTGTTACCTAGGATTTTCAAGTAAATGCAAGGTAGTGCTTGTGTCTGGGGTGTGGGCGTGCGCTTGCAGAGGTGTCTGTTGTCTGCCTGGCCCAGGACACTGAGGTCCTTTCTCACCAAGCAGAACACCTTGCCAGTGCTACAATCATGCTGGTTCACTGCTCTGGGTTTGGGAGAACAGAAAATAGAAATAGCAATGATTATTTAAACATTTTAAAATACAAAGGACTCAGGTAAGTGTGGGGAAAGAAAACTTTCTAAACAGAAAGTATAAATCCACATGTTATTTATTTTTAGATATATCACAGAAAGGATGAGTCTGGATTTTCTCCAAACATCTTATAAATGAACAGAGTTACAAAAAAATTCCCAAAACCAACAACAAGAAAAAAAACACACAAAAAACCAAAGACCAAAACACAAATACCCCAAACCAAACCAACCTAAAATAGAAAACCCAAATGAGTGAACCCACAGTAGAAATCAGTAAAAATCATTATTCTGAGATAGAAATTTTTTTTTTAGATTTTTCTAATAATTCTGCATACATAAAAATATGTAAGTTTTATAAAATGTCAACATTCTTTCAATTCTACTTCAGATCAAAATAAATACTGAACAGAATACTCTCTGTGAATTGCCATTTGGTCTTTGATCAGTGGCATTATATTAGTTTCCCCATGCCTTTTGCAGTGTTTTACAGTAAAACATGCTAGGGGCTGGATTTGTAAGTGGGGATAGATTTTACTTTTCTAACAGAGATGAAGCTGATAATACTTATTCTAGCCTCTCCCTTTACATCACCTCGGAGGTAAAGAGTGAAGGCTCCAAGATGTCCAAAGGGCATCAGTGACCTGCTAGACCACATAATGTTTTGATAAGTAATGGCAGTACTCTTTCCACTTCAATTAGATTAACAGCTTAACTTGCAAATCATGTCTCCAGAGGGTGTTTTTTGATAACTTACTAATTGGCAGTTGTCTGAAGTAAATTGCTTGATATTGGTCAATGGTAAATTGTGATCACATTAATTTAATTGCAGTTCTGCCAATGGTATAATTAATGCTGTTATCAAAGCAGTCAATCAGTTCATTGGAAAAAAACCCCAGCACTACAATATTAAATTCCCAGTTACCATGATACAGAATGTGATTCTGCATAATAATAATATTGGCTCTGCTCACTGTGAGCAAAAGCCATTGTTTTCAATGGAAATGGGGTAACCGGATGCAATGATGTTTTGCATTATTACAAATAATGCAATCAAATAGCCCCAGAAAGATCTCTGTCTCTCTAAGTAAGTTATCTTCCTAGCTGTCTGGGAAAAGATGTGACAAGGAGCTGTATTTTATGATCCCTTATGATTGACAGAGGTACTGCTGTGGGTATTGCCTGGAAATGACAGGGTTTTGCTGCATAACACACAAGCAGATCACAGAATGGCTAAGGTTGGAAGGGACCCCTGTGGGTCACCTAGTCCAACCTTGCTGCTTAAGCTAGATTCCCTAGAGCATGTTACTCAGGGTTGCTGGAACAGGACCCAGAAAATCCGCCTTTTTCATGTTATGTTTTGTGTTCTCACTTTTGGGAGTCATTTATAGGGGCTAATGACATGGACTCTGTCCCACATAGACCTTCTTGTCTTCGGGTGTCTTTCTCAGACATGAAGTGGCCCTCCTCTTACCCCCAACACATGCTAATGCCTGACTCCATTTGTCAAAAATATGTCTCGCCATCATTAGAAGTCACTGTTTTGGTTTTGTTCTGGCTGGGTGGGAATAAGACTGCTTTTATATCTCCAGCTGTTTGGTTGAGCAGTCGTCAAGCGGTGTTATCGAGAAACTGCCTTAAGTGAGTCGCTGGCACCTCCTGGGTTCCTTGTATGCTTCTATAGCAACAATAAGCTGCCATAAACATTGGCGAAGCAGGTAACTTATAATTTTTTTCTATTTTTGAGGTGTACTCCTGTGAGTTGTAGGTGTCAAGAAGAGTTGGAAAGCGAAGGGTTATTGATGTACCACTGGTGCATTCTGGCAATCTCCACTTGCCAAACTGTTGTGCTGGACCTTATTGTGGCTGACACAATTTAGAGCAGCCCAGAAAATATGTAGGTAGCTCCCTAAGACTTGTTGAGTACCTAAGTCATCTGCTGATGTTGCTTGCCTTTTTCTTTTCTCTTTTTTCTTTTCTTTTTCCCCTCTTCCCCCTTGTTATCTGTGCTATAGTGGATGTCCAAAAATGGAAATTTTGAGAGAAAGGCCACACAATGGTACCAAAGACTGTAGAATCAAACTATGCTGTTGAACGATTACAGCTGTTTGCTACAGTAGACTCACCTATTCATCGTGTGCACCCCTCTCCCACATAGTTTTGTAAAATTTCTGTTAAAAAGCACTTGGACGTGAACTAGAGTGTTGCAGGACGCAGGACTAGTTAGCCACTTATTCTTAGACATGATATTCTGTCCGTCCTTTCAACATGCAGAAAGTACCCACAGGCATAGACATATGCAAGTGCTTATGGATAATGTAGATTTTCTCAATCTGTCTGTTTAAAAAAAAATCCATTTTTTTCTAATTCTGTTTGTTATATGAGGAAATAAAATATCTATCTAAAAATAATTTCCTGTTTCCAGCATTTGGTATGCTGCAGTCAACAAGCTGGTATTGTGAGAACTGTGTAAAACTTTTTGTCAGGTACTTTTAAACAGCCAGTTTCAGAGCTGGCTACTCTAAGAGGCTCTGCAAACCTGCTTGAAACAGGATTCTAATACTTCTGGGTGGAAAACACTAGTAGATATTCCAGATTTTCTTCTAATTACTAAATGCAATCAAAGTATGTAAACTTTGTAGTTGTAACTTGCATTTCAGCTTTATTTCATAAGAAGGTTTTGTGAAGAAAATAGGGAGGTTTTCTTGATCAATTTTTTGGTTTTCTTTTTTTTTTGTTGTATTCTTTTTGGACACATTAAAACAGATAACCTGATTTAGTATGGCAGGAGATAAAAAATGCTCATGCAAAAAATCTCATATTTGAAACTTAAATATATAAAAATAAGAAATATTTTCCATCACCCTATGGCATGAATCCTTCTGCAGAAGTGATGACTGAAGAAGATCTGCGCCTTTATAGACTAAAAAGGCAGTTATTCCTATTTGAAACACTAAATAAAAATCTGAGCAGATACTGATGATTTGAAAGGAAACTGACTTTGGGAAATATGGTTATCACCTAGTTAAAGCAGTAACACATAGAAACTGGGTTTTCACTGATAAGAATGCTGATACTTGAAAAATAAGGTCATACAAATGTGTTTGAGGAGACGTGGAGTACATTTGTACTGGTATGTGTTCTTATCAAGGCCTTTTATCCCAATATAAAGCTCAGAAGAATATGAACATTTGTTTCCTTTAAGAGAAAATCAGAGCAACTGCATTTCTTAATGAGAGGCATTCATATTCTTCTTTCCTGAATAAATTCTCAATTAATAGAAAAGGTTTTTGTTTAGCTCTTGTGCTAAGAAAAAGATTAAGACATTTGATCTGTTTGTTACTTTCCATGCCTCCTTCTTTGACTCTGTGTTTTAGTCTTTTCAGCATTATTTTGCAAATAAATTATTTTTACATATTTATGAAAATCAGACGATCCTCTGCTTTTATGGGTTTTTGCTTTTGCTATGTACTTTTGAAGTAGGATGTTTAGAGAGAAGCATCAGATCCATAGGATGCCCAAGTAATAGGATTTATTAGAACTGAAGAAAATGTTAGAGGGAATCAAGCTGCATGTGCGTACAACACACATGATACCAATCCACACAAACAATAAAATGGAAACTAAGATCCATCCCTCTAAAATTCATAACTTCTATCTCCCCAATTACACATGTGCTTCACCATTCCTATTATTACAGGTACTGCAGCCTAGAAATCACATGTTGCACTTTGGATGACTGAGTTTCACACTGTGGGAAAAGAAGCTTAAAATATTCAAGGAAAACTAAAATATTTCCTGTGGTTGAGAAAACATCTGTAAGGACTGCAAATGCATAAAACATATTCTGATGTGTGATAGGAAGTGGTTGAAAATCTTTTTGAGCTGATCTTAAGTTTTCACAGGTCGTAAATATTGCTCTGACTTTTACAATTCAGACAGCTGCAAAGAGTTGAGCACTTCAAGTGGTAACAGTCCTTTCAGAAGGAGACAAATAGGTTCCAGGTAGCAGAGTTTGTATTGCTGTCAGTGGAAGAGACAAGAAGTTATTCAGTCTTTGGTCTGACATCTCTATGAACAGTTATTTCCATGGTGAACTTTATGATCTGTCTTCTATTCTGTGTGAGAGATATGAATTTACTGCTCATGATACTGTAAATTACAAATCTCAGTTTATAATTTGTAAACTCTCTACTGACATTGAAGAGCAAAAGGGGCAGTGACTTGAAAGTTTTTTTACATTAGCTCACTATTTCATGACAACCATCTCATAAAAAAAGTGTAAATCTCCAGTACCACATACAGCTTAGAGTGGTATCAGAGTGCCAAAACATTTCTTTTCCCCATTGAAACTTAGAATGATTCTTGATTAATGTTATATTTGAGTGAAAAATAACAATACTGTGCTTTGATGGCACTCTGACCTAACATAAATATCTGATCTAGCTGTAGGTCAGGAGGGGTTGAAACCAATATGATAATATAAGCTATAAATTGAAAGCATACCTACTTTAGTTTAAACAATTCTATTATCTTTATAAATCAATAACTATTGCTTATTTTTAGACAGAATGCTGGATGTTCATATAGCTCCATTCTATGCATTCAGTTTGCAAACACAGTTTTGCATTGAGCTTTTTGTTAAAGTAAACAAGCATGCATCAGAAAAAGACATAGTGTGATATACTACAGTGTTAGAATATTTTTCCAAAAAGATGCTTTTTTTTCTGGGCATTGCACCAGATTTCCTTTTGCTCTTTTTAGTGAAGGCTGTGTCTGATTTCATTCAAAGCAACCAAAACACATAAAAGAATGTTGGGAGGTAGGTCTGAAATAAAATCCATGTTGTTGTCATGACAACTAAAAATGTTAAAAAAGATGCAGAGAATGATTATTTAATAAGATATTGCATCAAGTTGTTATGGCAACTATATAGTAATAGGAAAAAGATGATGCTTCAGAATAATGTGTGAAAAGTTTCCTCTTTATCGAGACATGACATTGTAAAAATATCATAATAAGAAAAAAAAGAGTAGTGGAGAACTTGGTACAAAAGGAGGTCAGGATTCAGCTATCTGCCTCAGTGTATTTACCTTAAGTGCTATAATGTTCCATGGAGAGTATTTCTGCTTGGTTTCCAGTCTTACCATGGATGAATCAGAACACAGAAGACACTAGAACATATCCCCATGCTCTTTCCCAAAATTATAGCCATATCGTTCAATGCCACATTTTACAAATAAACCTTCATGACTCTCATTTACCCCCCGGTGGAGTAGATGAAGCTTCAGCAGCTTATAAGAATGGACTGTGAAACCCTATTACAAGAATGGGATAGGGGAATGGTTGATGGTGAAGAGTAGGATTAAGAGGCTTCAGTTCTGTGAGAGATCTTATTTTTCTGCACACACTGGGTGAATTCCTTCTTTGTTTAGCTTAGGACTTCATAATAACTGAATATTTGCTAATAGAAATTATTAAAAGAATTGTCTGAAGCTATTTTTGAAGCCAGTAAACCTCTTAAGCAGCAACAGCAGTAGCAATTAGTATCTGGGCTCTGTGCTGCAACTTGCAGTATAAGCAGCACTAAAGCCTGCTTTGCCTGGTGCAAAAGAAATGAGATATCATGTTCAGGGAAGTTAAAATATCCCCTGTGCTGTTTCCCTTTGTGTGGGGTGCCCAGCAGGCTCCATCCTACAAGCTGTTGTGGTTTGTTCTTCCTGGTTATAAGCCCTTTTCTGGGGAACTCCTGAAGGGAGTCAGAGGCTTCTTTCAGCAGTGCTCCCTACTTTGAGGCAGGTGTTAATGCAGAAAATAGGAATGACCAGGAAGCATGTAGAAAACCACAGTCTGAGATTCACAAGAGAACAAATGGACTTTTTGTGTAAGAGCTGGCCACTTTCTTGGCCCCTTGGGTTCTCCTACAGCAGGAGGAAAGGCAAGCTGATTGGTATTTTTATACAGTTTCTCTCCATGAACTAGTGTTTTTCCAGTTAAATTATTTTTTAAATTGTTTTTCATGAAAAAAAATTGCTGTGACTGCAACACTAAAGAATACAGGCATGGATGTTCTGTCGCAATGTCTTCTGGCACCTTAGGTTTACTTGTTCAATGTCTGGCTTCATTTTTAAGGGCTGAGTTCCCCAGCTGGACTTAGTTTTGTAAATAGTTTCAACTACAGTTCTCTTCTATAACATTAATCTTCTTGCTATTAGTTGAAATGATGTAATCCATCCAGAGGTAAAGGAGAATTTCAGTTTGAGAGACTACAAAAACTACAAAAAAAGGTAGTGGAAGATACTAGATCTTGAATCAGAGTAATTTTTCAGAGTTATTACTAAAAGTCTGAGACTTGAGGGAGATGGGAAACATGTTTGGAAGCCTGAACATAGGTCTGCATAGAACTGGGGAGCATTGTGATTTTGCAGACTTGAATGTAGTTGCTTATTTGCATTGAAAATACACGTGAACCATGGCCTGAGGTCATATTTTATCTACTTCTCCTTGAAACGGTGATGGCAGACAAGCTAGCTGTGATGATTTCTGCCTTGGAAACTTTTTTATATTTTACTCTATTTTGAACATCCAAGAACAGTGAGTTTTTACTAGAAAATGTAACTGCAACTGCAGGTATACTTGTCTTAATCTTCATGGTATTTTCTAGTGTATTTGTAGCAGAGGTATGGACTGAGGTGACTACTGATATGGCTGGGAAAAAAAGGGTTCCGGAAAAAGTTGTCTTCCAACCCAGAGGCGGGAGGGGGGATTGTGGTGGTGAAGTAGGACAGAAGAAAGGAGCTTCAATAAACTGCAGCTTTTTTTTTTTTCCTATCACATTGGGACAGTAAAATCCAAACCAGCAAAGCTCTTCCAAACAGCATCTTGTTAAAGAGCCCTGAACTCCTTTGCCCACTTTCTGCAGCCTCAGATATTTTTGTCACAAGTTCTTGTTTTCTCTCACAAGACTAAGTTAAATGGCTTTGCTAGCCCAGAGAAAATTAATTTGAATCACTTCCCTGCCTCTAATAGTTTATGCCACTGTCTCACTGGCATAAACAGAGGTCCTGGAAGCATGAAGAGATGTCCAAGCCACCTGTGCACAGCAGGCCCTTTCCCCACATGGCTAGTGATAGCTAATGAAAATAGTATGGGTTCAACACTAATCAAATTAAGGCATTTCCCTGAGGGAAGTACCAATTACATACTTCTGTGTAGTATCTATAGCTTGGCTAATTCTCAAAGCTCAGCTTAATGACACCAACAAAATTTGCCAGTTACTGCTATTCTTCATGGATCAAACCAGGTGGTAAGGGTTGTGTGCAGCACCACTTGCTCTGAATGTGTGTGTTATCAGCCAGTGGTGTTATTTCACCATGCTGTCTGCCTTCAGGGGGATGTAGAATATACTGGCATCCTCCTGATTTCCAGGGCAGTTCTGAAATACAAATATACACGTAGAGTGCCTTGAAGAGTTAGCAAAGATAAAATCTGTTTAAATACTTGTGGAAAAGGAAAGTGTGTACTAGGGAAAAATTATGAGAAAAAGAAAGAATAATACACTTTAGTAGAGGCTAGACAGATATTGGTGTCTAATTACTAGACTCTGATTGAACAAAGCTCCCAACAAGTAATCTGATTAAGAAAAAGTATCTAGATTGTATTCAGAATATTTTCATGGTCTTTTCTCCTCTAGTTGAAAAGAGAGTCCTGGAGGAGTGCTGTGCTCAGGCTACCTGTTAGCTTTGGTTTTCTGTGCCCTTTGCAAAATATCTATTTAAACTTTCATTGGTTGTGCCTCTATTCCTTAGTGCCTGCCCTCATGCAAAACTCTTTACAGTGATAAGGTGTGTGTGTAAAGCTTCCTCTGTTGTGTGACTGGGGCAAGAGTCTGCTCCAAGAACATCTGACTTGACTCTTTTCTAATACTTTGCACAATGCCTTTCTTCTGACCAGAATGCACCTGAGAAGTGGGTTCTGAAACTGAATTTTTTTTCAACCCTATAGAAACAGACTCTGCACCTTTCCTGGCTCTGATGAAAGCCATACAGTGAATCCCAGACTCTTGTTTAGCTGCTAGCCACTACTCCAGGCGAATACATAAGACATCTCTACTCTGGACTGATCCTGCTTTGTCATTCTTGGAAATAGACATCAGATAGGTTTCCAGAATACTAAAATTTCAGGACATTCTAGTACAAAATATACACAGTTTTTTTTTTTTTTTCCATAAAGAGGAATCTATAGAGTATGTCATTTATAGTGTGAGGGAAAAGAGCAAGGATGTGGAGGAAAAATGTTGAAGCTGGGAGAGGCTCCACAAGCTCTTCCTCGTACAGTGGCTGCAGCTTCATCACATCTCTTAACTACTGCACTTGGATGATCATGTAATGATTTCTGCAAGCACCTGAGACAGTAGATCTAAAGAAAAGTGGGGGGGGGGGGGAAGAAAACTTGTTTTTGCGTTGTGATGATTTGAAAGTTTTCTCCATGTTCATTTCATTCCAATGGAGAAAGGTGCAGCTGGTGAAGTGTTCACTGAAGCACAGCAGAAAAATGAGTACTGCAGGAATCTGAGGGGATGCTGCAGAGTTTTGGTGCAGCAATTTGCAAAATAATTGGGACACTGGAAATTTTGGTCTCTAGAATTCTGAAGTCTCTGTGGTATGGTAATATAGTTTGTTCATAGTCTTATAAAAAAGCAATTTTAAATAAGTGGATTTCTTTATCATGAGTCACCTAGACACATGAATCAAGGGAACAGCAATGGGGAAACGACAGCTGTTCTCATTCTTCTAAATAGCTTCACTTTCAGATTGCTGAAAAGGTGTATGATGACAGCAGGAAACTCTCTTGGAATGTTTTGCTTCAATTGGGATTGCGAAAATAGTCCTTTAAAAGTGTTTTCCATTTTTCTCTGAGTGTTTCTTACTATATAGGGTTTGATAAATCAGCTCACAGTAGGGACAGGGATCAGGTTCTTTTTGGGTTTTATTTTTTTGTTATTTTGGAAATCTCTGTATTAACTGTACAGTTGTTCCATTGCTTTATATATTTCTGAAGGCTTTATTTTATCTTTGCTCACAGGAATAATGAGAAAGAAGCCCAGTCTTGGAACAGTCAGTGACAATGGTTATTAAAAAACCAATATAAAATACAAAAATTATTTTCTCTTGTTAAAAATTAGTTCATTAAATCTTGACCTGCATTTCTGTAAAGATTAACTAGGGTACAAACAACTCTATTGCCTCTCTGGGTTCTTCTGTAGTCTGATAAAAGCTCTGTCATTGTAACTTAGTTTAAAACAACTGCACTTTTGGGTATTCTGCTATGGTCACCATAGCAGGGCCTGAGGCTAAACAAGGAAAGATAACTCAGATATGTCTGTAGTGTGGCAGTAAAACTGCAGACCAAACCAGATAGCTTTGGCCTAACTGATCTGGGCACCAAAAGTAGTCCAACAGTGACATCCAATAGCTCATCATGGGATAATTTATGCTCTATTCTAAAGGTGAGTGCTACCTGTGAACTTGCTTTCTGTGATTGTTTTGACTTTCAAAACACAGTAGGGAGAGAAAAATGTGATGACAATGCTTTGTTGCCAAATGTGGGAATATTAGGCAATGTCTTGCAATTGATCTAAAATGGCTCTGATTTTGAAACAAGATGTGTTATGGTCTTTGCACTGAGGAACAAATGTGAGCATAATTCATTTTATCTCATGTAATGTGAAGTTATCATTACCATTTCAGTTCTTTCAATTTTTTTTAAAGTTGAGAAACAAGAATAACTCAGCATTTAACTATCAGCATAAATTGTCATCACACTTGGAGACCTTGTGCTAATTCAGTTGGCTCTTAGAAGAACCTTGAAATAATGCAAGGAAGAGAAGTCTTAATTGGCAAATTTCCAGTAAGAGAAAGCTAAGTATGAAACTAGACACTACTCTCTGCCTTCTGTCTGGAAAGCAATGTTAAGTAATAATTAGTGTATTGCTCTTTCTGTTCTCAAAAAAAAAAAAAGATCTGTTTCAATTTCATGTTAATGTTACTTATGCTTTCATAAAATGCATTTAAAGTAGGTGTTTTAAACTGGGATACTGACAGTTGTAAATCTTGAAGCAACTAAAAAGCGGCAAGGTAATTTGTTGAATATCACACTAGTCAAAATAAACAGAGAAAGTTCTTTTCCTATTTTAGTATTGATCTACTTGGTGCTATTTCCCAGCTCATGTATATCTGAGGCTTCAATATATGTTCTGTACAGTGGACATAACTGTGCTTTTCTGTTTTGTAAACCACGGCAAGGCTTGAAATTTATTTAAAAACTACTTTTGACATATACAAAAAAGAATGGAAGTCGAGAACTGACCACTTTCTGGTGAATTAATACTATGTCCAAAAAGGCTTTGCAAAGTCCTAGAGGTGTTGTAGTAGACTGTCCTGCAGCCTGGGCTTTCACACATCAGCATGTGTAGTAAATGAAGTTGAACAGCCAGCAGATAATGCAACTTGCAAGAAATTAACATTTCTTTCACTGATAAGTTAAATCTTGAATGTGAACTTGCTATTATAGGACTTGAAGTACCAAAAATATTGTGCCTCAGAACAAAACTAAGATAGAGATGTCTTGAAGAAAGGCTATGCACTTGCATGCATTCACACCCACACATACAGAACCTTTATTCTGAGCTCCTGTTAGGCTACTTCTAAGTAATTCCAAATATCAAGTGACTGATTTTTAAATGTCAGGACTTGTACAGCTCCTTAGAGCAGCACCTCTGAAAATGCTATCAAGGATAATAGAGGACAAAGATTATCATAACCAGAAGTTTTATTGCAAATATTAGTGACAAATTTTGACAAGACTAATTTGCAAAGTACTAAGAAGCATAAGCTGCCATAAAAGACTTCTGCACTTTGTATTCTATTTGTTATTTTTTGGTTTTAGCTACTTAACAATGTTATCTATATTACACCAAACTGAATGGTTGAGTAAATTTTAATTAGGCTGATAGAGTGACATTGTATCCCTTTGCAGTATCCGAAACCTACTTTCAAAAGTACTGTCTCCATGGAGTATTGGTCTTTTGTATTATTAATTTATATACGTGACCTTTGGCTGCAGTAAAGATCTTGGGTACTACTGCATCTGATTTTGGCTGAGAGAGTGCAGTGATGAGGAGATTCATTAGACCTTCACAGGATACTCTTGAGACTGCACACACAAAGTTTAGGCTAGGCTGCTGTGCTCAGGAAGCTCGGTACAGGTCCAGGACATGGTCAAGGTTTCTGAAATGGCATAAGAAATTCTGCCTGTAAAGGGAGAATTTTGAATAAATCTTTATTGATTCAGTGACTGATCCATGCATAACAAGTTTTTGCTGTGTGTGTGGCATGCTGATTCTTGTAGTCCTTTGAATAAAGGCTGCAGTTTTGGGTTTTTTTAATGAGTTTCAGCCTCAGGACTGCAGTGTTCCTGTGTGCAGAGATAGATGGCTGAAGGTTAGCTGGCTAATTCTGAAGTGTTGGACAGAGAATGCCAGCACTGCCCCTATTCTCAAGCCCTGTAATGCTATTATAAATAGTAATGGACATACTATAATCACACTGAAAAGCTAATAATTCAACTTAGAACTTTTATAGGTGTATGATAGTTTCAGAAACATAACTCTTCTACTGAAGCCCTATATTTAAGCCCTATATTTATCAACATGTCCAGGAATGATGTAACTAACTGTAGCAGTATGGTTAAGAGATTTTATTGAGAGCTATGTATAATATTAAAAAAATAATTCACTTCCTTTATAACACTTCCTGGATGCAGTAAATTCTTTCTTTACTGAGGTGCTGCAAGTTATTATCCTTGAGATAGTGACCTGGAAACTACAAGTATCTGGTTATGTGTATGTTTTTTGTTTGTTTGTTTTTTGTTTTATTGTTGTTTTGTTTTTGGTTTTGTTGTTTGTTTTTTTTTAAGAGACCCTCATGCTTCAACTTTTTAGTACTTTTTAAGATTTATAAGGAATGTACTACCAATTGCAGTTGGAGTGCCTCTAGAAAATTGCTGTTAAGGAGCTGTTATGCATGCAGTATCTCTTCTGGGTCTTTTCTCCAAAGATATCCCCAGTTAATTTCCAATTTTAGTAGCACTGGTTCACACTTTAAGTATGTGTTAGACTGTTGTGGAGTCTGTGTTTGTAAAAAGCAGGAATATGTTCCTTCCTACTACTTTGTTCCAGATGAAACATTGCATGGTTAAATTACTACTCTATGATAATATGGCCCATAAGGGTGTTACTTTGGCCTAGGCAGCTATTGTTCTTCAATTCAGGACATAGCTGCTTATGTCTGGTTCTGGAGGAGCTTGCTGTGTGGGCTTCTTGTCTCATTTGAAAAGCAAAAATGAGCAAGGTACAAACTGTTATCTCATCTTTCATCCTTTCTTCCTTTTCCACTCCTCATCTGCAGTTTTATTTTCGAGTTTCCTCCAGCAAATGACTTTACATTGTTTTTTTGGTTTTTTTAAAAGACTCAGAAGTGAGGAAGGATTTTGTAGCTCTGTGTTTTATCTGGTCAGTGGAATGTACCTTAAAGGGTCTCAAGTGCTTGAACTTAGAAAATCAAGACCTCACCTCCCAAGCAGTTTACAGTCTGTAAGATTCCAGCACTTACTCATAAGATTCCAAGCCCATGGAAATTGAATGGAGGCTTTGGTTGCTTAAGTAAATATCGAGACACAATACAGAAAGGCCCTGTTTCTGTTGAAGGGAAATAGGCAAATTAGCTGAGCTCTTGAAGAAAGACTACAACATTCCTATCTAGGCCCTCTCTGCAGAAATGGCCTTAGGGGGCTCACTCCTGTGAGTCATCATATTCCTTTGATTTCTTGGTGTGGATGCAACAAGTAATGACTGAATATATGTTTTGTATAGGAATGGGTTTTCTCACTCTCACTAATGAAGATGACATCTGGTCTTGTGGTCTGGTATGGGCAACCTTCCCACAGAGTCAAATAGCATGTCATGAGGCTCTGCTCTAAATCTGTAGTAAATCAGATACAGTAACACCTGCTCAGAGGTACAGAAATCATTGGTCTGATGTTCCCAAAACTTTTCTTGAACTAATGACTTGTACAGTCCTGTTCAACCATGTGTCTGCTCTGGGCGTGTTTGTCAGCAAACAGGTGGCATTAACCTCCCTGTCTTATTTGCTAGTAAGTTTCTGGAGAGTCCAGATCAAAGGGTTAGCAAAGACGGACAAGAACTACTTTGTGGACTAAGGGAATCTAGGTCGTCTTAAAGTTCCTGTCTTGTTCATGTTTCCTTATTTTTTCCTTTGTTTTCCTGTTTCTTCATGTGTTTTTAGTCTCTGTTTGAGAAATACCATATTTGACTTAAAAATCTGATAGAAGGACTGCTTAGTAAATTGTTCGAAGAATGCAGTTGGGTTTTCAACCTGTCTGTCCACACTAAGNGAGTTTTGGACTTAGATCTGTGAATGGCTGACCCAACAAGAACTGACTGTAAACCTTCCATTCCCCTGTCCCTCACACCATCAGGGAAGGGAGGGGGCATGGACAGATCAAGGGGTGGTGGTGGGAAAGTGTTTCTAACCTGTTTTTATTTCTTAGTTTTAGTTTTTAGTTTGTTAGCAATAAATTTAAGCATTATTCTAAGTTCTGCTTTGCCCGTGGTATTAATCAAAGCTCCCCTTTCGGTTGTTATCTCTAGCTGTAAATTACTAGCTGGTTTTCTTTCTTCCCTCTGGAAGGTGAAAGGGGGTGGGGGGAGGCCTTGAAGGAATTTTGCTGGACATCAGGCATTTATCGTGGGTCAAACCACGACAGTCTGCTCTGGGCGTGTTTGTCAGCAAACAGGTGGCATTAACCTCCCTGTCTTATTTGCTAGTAAGTTTCTGGAGAGTCCAGATCAAAGGGTTAGCAAAGACGGACAAGAACTACTTTGTGGACTAAGGGAATCTAGGTCGTCTTAAAGTTCCTGTCTTGTTCATGTTTCCTTATTTTTTCCTTTGTTTTCCTGTTTCTTCATGTGTTTTTAGTCTCTGTTTGAGAAATACCATATTTGACTTAAAAATCTGATAGAAGGACTGCTTAGTAAATTGTTCGAAGAATGCAGTTGGGTTTTCAACCTGTCTGTCCACACTAAGAACCTAAGGCTTCACACATGCAGAGGATCCCTGGAAAGGTCTCCTGGATACTGGTGAAATGAAGTCAAGCAACAGAAGTTCCTACAGAAGGACCCAACTTCTACAAAGTCGGTCAGTGATGAGGCATCAGAGAAAGTGTAAAAAGCCTCCTAATGTTTTAAAATATTTTTCACACAAATATAAGTGTATCTTCCACTGTATTATTCCCTTTTTATTTTCCTTATTCTATACCAGTAATCAAGTTCACTTTAGCAGGGATAGCTCTCTATGACTCAATAAAAGATGAAAAACCTCTAATGCTTTTTATTTTTTAATCTTTTTTTTTTATCCTCTGTTCCTGTGATAAACACAGTTATGGGAAAATAAACACTAGCAATCTCTGAGCAAATGTCAAACTGAGTGAGAAGAGGTCAGGGTATATATGAAGTGGCACATTTCCTAAAATCACTGACCAGTAGTCTGCTGTCATGGATGTTTATTATTTCTATGCCTACAATGACTGGAATCTAGCGCACCATTTTTCCTCTCAACTTGTATTTTATGATCTTATTAAGAATTCAAAGGCAGGAAAATATATTAAAATGATATGAGATTGATGAATATTAGAGTTTCCTTTTCCTTTCAGTGTCAGAGCTTTAGCTTTTCTGTGTGAAAGAGCTGTGTTCCCTGTGTTTGTGGATTTGGTAATACAACCGAAGAGGAGAATTCTGATACTGAAGTGTAATAAGGGTAAAATGGGATTAGAACAGACAAAAGTGAGCTTAATTTTCTCCTTTACAAAATCGGAGCATTTAATATTGCAGCATTATGCAGTACATAATGTGAAATATAATTAATGTTGAATTACAATAGAGGTGCTGTGAATGTACAAGGCACATATGACATCCACCACACACCAAATAATTTTTTTTTGACAATAGGCTGGCAATTAGAATGGATGCCAAATAGATTTATAATGAAGGGGGACATTAAATGCAGTCTTACCCTACTTATTGTCATAGCAATTACCTAGGCTTGTTTTCATTCTAGTGTTGGTACTTCATTATAAATGCTAACATTTTGATCTGAATTTTGGCTGAAAGAGCTTCTTTTGCCAGAGATCAGCACCTTCATTCCTGCTCTTAACACAATACAGAAGATGGCAAACATACATTGTGTGAGAGTGATGCATGAATATTATTGACATTATTAGTGTCATCCTCAATGCATTGATAAAAAGACAAAGGACAACATTAGATTGTGCAGGGATATAGCATTTTATTATTGCAGTTAAGTTTTTAGAGTGATTATTTAAATATGTTTTTAACATTACTCTTTTTGGAACACAGGTTATGTGTACTATAAATCTCAAACCACGTAGCATATACCCTTCAAAATATTTTAGGCTATTTCCTATTTTTTTTTTCACACAGGTAAAAAATGCTTTCAAATGAATTTTGTGTGTATGTATAAATATACACACAATTATATATGTAAAAAGATTCCTATGAGGACACCCTTTACTCACTCTGTGAAACCACCCTACTATCTGATTTTTATTTGAAGGCTAATGGAAACTTCTGAAAAATAGTCCAAGTCCTGGTGGGAATCTAAGGGTTTTGAGAGATGGAAACATTGTTCATAAGCCTTGCCAAAGATATCATATAGTACTAGATAGAGATGCTGATTTAAAGTTAGTATCCTGAGAGTTTTGTATTCTTCTGAATAATATGAACTGACTGGCAAAGTTTCATAGTCTTTTGTGACCATCTTCCTGTTTCAATTTTTATAAGCTAGTAAAACTGTCTTTGCTACCTATAACCCTCACTGGTATTATACAAATCTGTTTTTTTCCCTCCAATTATAAAATGTATTATTTTGTGAGGAACCATACAAGATAAAGAACACCACCACATGAGCAAATTATAATGACTTTACTGTCCAATCTCAATGTAAACAGAAGCAAAATGTTTCCACTTAGGGTAAGGTTATATGAGAGATGACCTTAGATATTATTGCTGTCAAATGAATGTCAAATGCTGGCAAAGAAAAATAACTGGATTTTATTACATCTTTTCCATTTCCTTTTCCTATTTGCCAAAGTATAAATTTATTTGAATCGTTTTTGTAGAATGCCGAACTTCATCCTTTTCTCATTCCCCTGCCAGGTATCTGAGTTTTTTATAGCTTGCTTTATTTTATTTTTTTGTTCTAATCTTTCCACACATTCTATTCTGTCCTCTGTAAAGCAAAATGGCATTGCAGTTTTGCTGCTGATTATTACTTATCCAGAAAGCTGTTTTTTAACTCATTGTGCATTTTGAGCAAAAAACCTGTTCTTTTTGATCGAGACATTGCTTACCGTGTTTATTAAACAACTGAATACTTGGATTTTCCTTTAATTAATTTCAGAATCAAAAGTTAGACATAATTTACTTCTACTGAAGAGAATCATATATATGTATATATATACACACAGCTATTTCTCTGCATTAATTTTTTTTTGACTATAGTGTCTAATTTTTTTAAGGAATATTTTCCCAAATACATGAACACATCAAACTGAATTAGGGCTTGCTCTTTTCTGAGTTTCCTTTCTGGTGTTTTCTTTTTTTTTTCTTTTTCTTTTTAGTAACTAGATAAATACAAGAGGTTTTACATGCAATTAGACTCATGTGAGTAATTTTCTGGTGCTTATATGTTGAGACAGCATCCACAGTTCTTGGTTATATTTTTAGGCACTCCTTACAACTTTCAAATTGACCATTATTGAGCTTTTTTCAAGCTCATTTGATGGAGTGTGGTGGGTTTTTTTTTTCCCTCTAGCTTTTTCGGCATTGAATCTTTGGGACTACTTAACCAACCCACACAATGCACATCTTGTTTATTCATATGGACAGGGCATTGTACAACCCTTTTAACATGGAAAAATGGATAATAGATCAGCTAAGAGGTTTTTTCATCCAAAAATATAATTAACCACTGGCCAGCAGTATTGCTCTTTGGATTGGAACAGTTCTCTCTTCTTCTGCAGAAATGACTGGAAAAGCTTGTGGGATTCAGTGCTGACCATTGCAGGAAGCCTTGAAAAGTTGTGAAGATTCACATGTGCTGCCAGAAAAGCTGTTGTCCCTCTGTCCCTGTGAGGCCTGGCAGAGGACAGCAGGTCATTGGAATTTCACTTGCAGTGCATTGTCTTAGTTCCTAGCTAAGCAAACTGTGGAGTCTTTCATGGGCAGATTACCAGTTTGAGTTTTGTCCAGTTCAAAGCTGTTTTCATCTAATGATAGGCCAGCCCAGATGGTAATTGTATGACTTGGAAACTCTCTCTTACTATGCATAGGTGCTGTCTTCATTACTGACAAAGATGAAGGGATGGAGTTCACCCTCAGCAAATCTGAAGATGACACCACGATGGGTGGTGTAGCAGATACACCTGAAGGACAGGTTGCCACCCAGAAGGACTTGGACAAACTCAATAAGTGGGGCCATGGGAATTTCATGTGGTTTAATAAGAGCAAGTGCAAGAAGCTGCATCTGGGTTGGGATAATGTCTGGTATCAATACAGGGTGGTGAATGAACAGATTCAGAACAGCTGTGACCGGTTGAAAATTGGCCAAATGCCAATTGCCCAAAGGGCCCGGGACAGAGGCCCCGAGGCCCCAAGACCCCTCCCGACCACAGCAGAGGGCGGGGGGAGGGGAAGAGAGGGGAAAAAACCCACGAACCCAAACTTCAGTAGGACTAAAGCAGTTTATATATATATATATATATATAGAGAGAGAGAGAGAGAGAGAGGGAAAAAAGAAAAACAACAAGTTTTCACTTCCCTCTTATCCAAAAAATTGTTGTTTCCCGAATCTCAGGACCCCTTCCTCCTGACTGGGTGATCAGCAGGTCCGCGCCTCTGCCCGCTCCCACAGCAGAGCGACCTCAGGGAGCTTTTCTGCCCTCCAGCCCTCCTGGAAGAAGGATGCCTCACTGACTTCCAACTCCCCTCTTTATATCTCTGCTTACGTAAAGAAATGAGATGGAATACTTCCTTAGTTATGACCTTAGTTACCAGGAAGGTAAACTAAAACCACTGCAACAGCCTTGCTGAGAAAGACTTAGGAGTGCTAGCGAATGAGATGCTGGACATGACCTGGCAATGTACACTTGCGGCCCAGAAAGCCAATCATGTCCTGAGCTACATCAATGACAATATGGTCAGCAGGCTGAGGAAGCTGATTCTGCTCCTCTGCTCTTGTGAGAACCCACCTGGAGCACTTTGTACAGCTCTGGGGTCCTCAACACAGGAAGGAAATCAGCTTGTTGGAGCAAGTCCAGAGGAAGTCCACTCCTTATTAGAGGGGTAGAGGACCTCTCCTATGAGGAAAGGCTGAGAGAATTGGGATTATTCAGCTGGAAAAAGAGAAGGTTTACTTGATTGTGTCCTTCCAGTGCCTAAAGGGAACCTACAAGAAAGATGGAAAGAGATTATTTACAAGGGCATAGTAGTAAGTGACAGGACAAGGGGGAAAGGCTTCACACTGAAACAGAGTAGGTTTATATCACATATTAGGAAGAAATTCTTTACTATAAGAGTGGTAAGGCACTGGAGGGTCGCCCAGAGAAGCTCTGGTTGGATGGAGCTCTGAGCAACCTGGTCTAGTGAACCCTCTCTGTCCATGGCAGAGGGGTTGAAGCTGGATGATGTTTAAGGTCCCTTCTAACCTGGGACATTTTATTATTCTATCAGCAATCCCAAAGGGGTCTGATTTCTCCATGAGGGCTTCTGCTGAGGGAAATGCATCAGTAGCCTAGATCTCTGTACTCACTAAAAGATGTAGAGTTTCAGTGCTGTAAAGATCTTGCACACATTTTGAGAGCAAGCAGGAAGCATCCCCAAACTACACCAGTCATTTTTAAGTTTGTGTAAGGTGTTTCACAGTATTTTATTGTCTGACCCATCATCTGTGAATTTTGGGGCTAACCATCTGAGAGCGGTCAATAGAAAGAAATGCAGTAAAGGTTTAAGAGGAGGATACAGCTTCTGAAAGAGACTTCCAGTAGCTGTAAGCTTTCTATGCATCAGAGGTGCAGAAAAGATAGGGCATTGCATTCAGTGTACGTGAGACTGCATATACGTGGGAGTTGGTGCAATGCAGGATAGGGCCTCTAGAGCTCTCTGTTGCTGCATTTTTCTCTGTCAGGGTTTTGAACTGTTTGCAGAGTAGGGCAATACAAATGCGTTGGCTTTTTTGTTTGTGTTGTGCTGGGGTTTTTTGTTTCTTTTTTAACCCCCAATGGTTTGTGCGCTACATGCCCAGAGGCACAGGGAGATGTGAAGATAGAACACTATCTCTGTAATGCAGCAGAATAGATATGAACTTTTGTTAGTCAACATCATGAAAAATCCTACAAATAGGAAAAGAACTAAGAGTCTACTTTAAAAGGGAAACTGTTCAAAGTTCAGAACTAAATTAAGCAAAAAAGTAATGTGAAAAAAGAAATTGGGGCAATGCAATAGCATAGCCTTTAGGGGGAAAAAAGTGAAAGATAATTGCTAACATATGAGTGAAGAGTGTGGATCAATAGAGTTGTGACAGCATTGTCTCCCCCCTTCTCCTCCAAAAAACTTACAAGGGAAGCACTGCTAGGAAGAAAAATAATTCAGTTGTCTTAGATGAAAGTGCACAAACACATTAAAACAAGAATCTGGAAACTGTGTAGAACAAACACAGAAGAAAATTATATCATATTTGCTGCAGACAAAATCTGAAGTTTCTATCTTAATCATTCATTATTCTGAAGAACGTGCAGTTATTGAAATGCTACAAAGTAAGAGGCAACAATTGGTATCTAGTTCCAGGGGCGATGTTTGTAATCCACTCAAGCAATGGCTAGTTGTCACAAAACCTAATACAAGAAGACATTTTTATACCATATAATAAGCAAAGTCTGACTCAGTAGCGTGCAGATGTCATTGCAGTTTTGGTTCTGAAGATATAGAGAACATTTTTTCCCTGCATGGATGCAGGCTCTCTTTGGGAAACTGGCCTTCCTCATGCTGTCTAATCACCATGGGAGTGAAAAGTTCTGATTAAGCTACAGCCCCTTTTATAGGGCACAGTGATCAAGGATTTGCTGGGAGAGCCTTGCTCAAATGTAGAAAATGTTATTCACTTCGTCTTGCATTGCCAATAAAGTATGGGCCTAATGAGAAAACTGCAGGACTCCTTATTGTTAGCAAAGAGGTGATGGGTTGAGTTGTAAGAGGCAAGTGTGCCATAGATTTTCAGTTTGCTTCTACATTTTAGTTCAAAATGGCTGAAATATGTTAAGAGGGCACAAGCCTGCCGGCAGGGATTATGCATTTCTGCAGGGCTTTAATAAGTGGGCAGTTGGAACATATTCTTTGTGTCCTTGGAGGTACCTGGCTGCCTTTCTGGCCATCAGGTGGCTGACCTGCTGTATCTGGCTGCCAGCCTCCCAGACTGGGAGAGAGAGGCTGTGACACTGGGCTGCAGATATCTAATGAACAACCTGCAGGCAGAGGAACACAGCTGAGGTGGAAGCTGTCTTTTGAGCCTTGCAATCAGTGTGTGGTGTTTGTCAAGTTTGAAATTCAAATACATAGTGTGTCAGCAAAGATGTTAGTCTAGCAGAAAGTCTCAATAGTCTCTCTTAAAAACACCCTGTTTCCTCAATTTTCTTTTAAATCTAAACGCTGAGGGAAAACATGAAAAGAGGCTTCTAACACCTTTGCTTCTTTCAACCCTACAAAATGGAGCATTGATCTTTTTCAGGTCTTATAATTGCAACTGTCTAAGAAAGGTATCTTCCTCCCCCAATCCCCGAATATATTTTCTTGCTGTATATCATTTCTATCTAGGGCGTGGAGAATTTTAGTGTTTTTCATTCCAGTTCATGCTCCAAAAATGTTTGTGCTTGAAAGCCTCTGTTTGGAATCACAGGTGGACTTCTGGTTCTGAAAATGAACAGAAAAGATTACGTCACTCATAAAAAGGAAAAACTGGGAGCTTGTCAGGGCCTTGCCTAAAATCGTCTGCCATTTAAAAATCCCATTAAATCCCTTTAAAACCACACTACTTTCCCTGAACATAATTTCAATGATTGTAGCTGCAAAGCGTTTTATAGATTGGAGATGCTCCTTGCCAGTGACAGGACTGTATTTTCTTAGGGCTTGGTCAAGGAAAGAGTGGGTGTCTGTGAAGTATCTTTTGTGTCCCACACATGGGGCAACAGAAAAGAGGGAAAAATTTTCCAGCTCTTGGGAGCAGCCGCTGTTAGTCTTCCTGAAGCTTTGAACCATGTGCTAGGTGAAGAACAGTGTGATGCCATGGCAACCTTGACTGGGCAGCCCTTTTTTTCACTGTACCACCCTTGCTAAGGATGGATAGCAGAGAAGATTGATCTCTTCTTATATCTGGAGTAATCCTATCCAGCTTCAGATGTGCAGCTGAGTTAACTTCTGGCAGTTTAACTGTAGGAGTGGGACAGACCCTTCCAAGGGGTAATTCAATCCACCAGACCTCACCTAGAGACACTTCCCTTTCCCTGTTTGACTCAGCAGAAAACCTAGGTTGACTTTGCTCCCTGTCTTAGGTGAGTCATCAACAGTCTAAAGTAGAAGGCAACCAACCTGGGAGTTAACTGAGGCACCACAGTGATCACAGGTGACTGGGAAGAGTATGTGGAGAGGTGACCTCAAGGTACTCCCATCAAGTAGGCAGCGGGTGAACTCAGCAGTGTTTGGCAATGTCAACAGACATGATGGGTGCTGAACTGTCACCTTGCTGGCAGCTCTCAGGTGGTATCATAACCATGTCCAACAGGGTGAACATGTCTATTGTTAGCAGAATTAGCAGTCTGTTGCAAAATAGGTCATGTCCAGTGCTGCAGATTGAGAAACAGGTCAAAATGTGATGTCTAGCTTTTAGGTACATCCATTCTTGTAAGGCCACAGTTTCTGTGTAACACTGAAGGTGAACCACAGAAAAGTGACAATCTGGAGACAGTGCATACAAAAATTGGTGAGACATGTTATGTTTATCTCCAGAGTATGGTCTGCTAGCACTGTCATCAGAGTTTCCACTCTCTTTTCCTTATGATTTTCAGTTATATGTTTGAAGAAATTCTATGCTTTGGCTCAAATCTTTTCCTTCTCAGACGAGGAATATAGCATTTAAGAACCAGTTAGAGGTTCAGGTGAATCCATGGTTGCACTGTTGTTCTGGACCACGATATCCTCTGTTAGACGAGAGGTTTTTATCCAAGACTTTTTCAACTATATTATTAAATACTACTATTTTAAGGTATCATTTGGTAAGAATACTATTGTATTCGAACATAATTGGGTCCCTTCATTGTGACCATGGAATAAATGCTCTTATTTTAGGAAGTACATAACTGTTCAGCTGGAACCAACTGAGGATGCTATTTTTTTTTTTTTGCACTGAATACCTTGATCATTCCCAATCCAGCCTGTAGTTAAAGTGTGGCTGTTATGCCCCCATGAAGATTTTTTTCTAAAGTTGCTAATTATGTGCCCATCAGTATAATGGAAGAGTAATTATCCTTATAGTGCTTAGTGACATTGAAACCTCCATTATTCTCTGATTGGAGCTGCATAATTACAGATAATTGCTGCAACTGTATTGTCTGTTCAAATATAGCTCTACAATAATTACCTTATTTTAATTAAATATGTTTGGGATTTAAGTGGTTCTCTCTTCATTTACTCTACTAGAAAGAAACTTCATTTAGGTATAAAAACACAAGATGTTGCAAACTAACCACTTATTCAGCACATCACCAATTGATTTTAGTTAATGTGATTTTACTTGTTCTGTTTGAAAATCACTCAGATCCAATTAATTAAATATTAAAAAAATAAGCATCTCAGTGTCCGAAGGCTGGATTTCAGAGTGAAAATCCCAAAAATGCCTCTTATTGCAGAGCTGTAAGATGCTGTCTTAAGACTTCAACTTTCTGGAAAAGACAAGTGTGCTTTTCACATGTAACCAAAAGGTTTTCTGAACGTCAACAGTTTAGTTTTTGAAAAATCCTCTTTAACAAAAGACATACATTTTTAAGAAGTCAGATGCTTTGCTTCAGAAAGTACAATCAGCCCAGATTTAGTATCAATTGAAGGTATGCTCTGTGCTTTATAACCTCACACTGCTGGTGTCTTGATTGCTAGGGAGGGTTTGTGTGCTGATGGCCTTGCTTCATCCCCTCACAAGGGCTCTTGGGGAACTCCTTTTATCAGGTTTTTCATGCTTGGTCCGAGAAGTTGCTCACTTATGGAGGGAACATCTGAGGTTAATAGCCCCCCCTTCCCACTTTTGCATAGAAAGGCTGTTCACAGACAAAATTTACTTTGTACTGTATACAGCTGTGGCAAGTGGAATAGTATACATAGTGAATCTAAATGAAGCTAATGAGATGTGTCAAGGACTCTGGTATCCTCAAAGACTCTTTCCTTTAGGACATGAGATCAACACATATAAAACACAAGAGACATAAATTTTAACAAAAAGAGCAGGAAGTTGCAGGGAACAAAATCAAAAGTGATAAACCTTGCACTTAAGTACTTATGTATGACCTTGTCTAATTTACTTTGGATTTACTGACATCTTGAACACCTGCACTTTGAGTGGATGGTTCAATCTCATTCTACATTGCATTAAAGCAATAGTACTATGCATGCTCAGGCTGAATAGCTAGATATAATGAGTAGTCTTACAATAGGCAACATAAGGTCTTCAGTTTCAAATAATCATGTAGTCAATGAGAGGAAAAATTGAGTACTATGACAGTATATAGCTTGGGCTTCTACTGATAAAATATAAAGCTCTATATTTTGGGTATTGATGTCATATATAGATAACACTCATTAGGATCTAGTTGCACATATAGTGGTGCAAACATTTAATTAGTGTGTTTACAATATAGGTCTAAGTATGCGAGCTATAAAATTATAAAGAAGCAACCTGAGAATTCAAGATTTTATTTTACATTTTTGTATGTGAACAGAATCATAAAGCATCTAAGCAAAATACTTGGAAAATAGCTTCAGTGATGTTTCTTTAAGTAATTTCACATGAATTTTTATTTCTAGTCAAGCTTAATTTGCCAATACAGATGGAAAGAGTAGTTAAAACTGAGAAGATAAGTGCAATAATTATATTTTATTCTTAAGAATCTTTTATTTGGTGTTTGGATGTAATTGGGGAAGATCAGTGTCATAATTATGTTTCATTCCTGGATTTGTTGTATTTTGTAAGCTAATTACATTCAATGGAATACTATTTTACTGTGAGCTTTCTCATTACTACTCCAATCTGAAAAGATATAGGAGTGCTTAGCCTTATGTGCATAATTATATAAACGATTAGGCTATAGTTCAATAAGGACATATGTTTTTTTATTATTTTTTTTTGGTTGGTTTGGGTTATTTTTGTTTTGTTTGGGTTTTTTTTTTTTGTATGTGTGTGTTTGGTATGGATTTTTAAGAAAAAAAAATTTCCATTCTTGCAAAAGTTTAAGCAAACTTTTACCCTTAAGAAACACTCATGTTTATAAGAATTGTAGGCCGCTGCTTTTAAAAAAGATCCCACTAAGCTTTCCCCCTCACCTTTAAACACTGAATCACCTATGATGACCTGGTCTTGCTTACTTTGAAAGAATTGTCACAGAGAAGGGCAATATGATATGTATTCCAAAAAATTGAAATAGGATATCTCAATCCCTGTAATTTCTTGTAATTTCTTTTACCACACTGACCATTTCTGATTATGCCATTTTTGTCATGAGTAGGAATTTTTCTGTTGCTTGAAGGTGAAAAAAGATTGGTTCACAGAAGGGTTTCTCTTCAGATTTCATCCATTGATGAATGACCTCGTAATGACACATTCTTAGAATCCGCTATTGACTCAAGTCAGTCATGAATAATTTGAAGGAAAGTGCTACTTTGTAATTTCTGAGAGTGAAAAAACTGGGACTGACTTCAAGATGGCACTATTGGGACTTGCTCAGTCCTGGGTCAAGTCTGACGTGGAATTTTCCTGGATTTTCCTTCTCCTGGTAGGGGCTCCCTTTGGTAAGTAATGAAATCAATGGACTACATGCTGATATCTAGTAAGAATGTCTGTGATGCTTTGTGACAAATTACTGGCTTGGTTTAGGGGTTGTGCCTTCCCAGTGGCAAATTGCTGGTTAGAAACCAAGAAAGGGAAATAATGACAGCTTCCCTCAAGGTAGTGTGCTACTGAAAGTTGAGTTTCCCTAAAGGAGATTGTTATAGCTGGAATTTGTTTTTTGTTTCAAGAAATATCATTTAACTTGGTTGTTTTGCCTTAGGTTTTTGCTTCCAGATTCCTGGATTGTAATAGACAATGCCATCAACTATCATTCTGCTTTAATTTACAATGTCTTCAGTATTTTGAGTGTTAACATACCTTTTTACACAAGAAAAGGTGAGTAAGTATTCAAATTTCTTGCAAGATATAGTACTCTCAATACTTCTTTCCTTTATTCGTGCTGTTTTGGATGAGAGCATTCATGTAGCCTCTTCTAAATACTTTACTCTGGTATTGATGTAGTGACACAGTTTTCTATAAAAATAAATAAAGGTAGGAGAGGATAAATAGCCTTAAAGTACACAGAATTGTAATTTGAAAGTAATGGCTACATGCTGTTATGAAAAAGGAAATGTGGGCAACAGAAACCAGTGACAGATGGGAATCCAAGGACTGAATTATAGGGTCAAAGACTCTGAATTGTCATCTTTATACCCTTCCCATAGTTACTGGGGGCTGCTGTTATGATTCTCCCAACTGTTCTCTTCTCTGTGTTGATGAAACCCAGATTCCTCAGCTTTTCCTCCCAGGTCAGATGCTTCAGTCCTGACTATTCTGGTGACCATCTACTCAGCTTCCCTGAATTTTTCCATATCTTTTGTGTACTGAGTGTCTCAGAATTATCCAAATAGTGAATGGCACATGTTATTCCTGGCTCTGTTTATCAGAAGTACATCTGGACTGAATTTTAGTGAAGTGGGCTAGGGTATGAGTTTAATGAGATTGCTGTGCAAAACTACATCTTTTCTATTCATTTGTGGGGGGATACAAGATTTTTCCTTTCCAAGGTTATGAGAATGAGAGCTTCACAGGTATGTACATAAAAAAAACAAGCACAGAAAGAAGATCCTGAGATCCTACACTTCAGCATGGGATTCTCTCCTGCCTTCTTTTTCTTAATGATGGCAATATTTTGATGTGAGGTAAAAAAATAATGGGAAAGGGAAACACATTAACTAGAATGAGCAGGAAAGTACTCACAATATCTTGTGATTACCACCCCTGCAGGTGTAGTAGGGAGTCTTGACACCACTGAAACATTTTCCTCAGGGTGAAACTATTGCTTGTAGGGAGACCTAGAAGGGACCCTATGCATTGATTTAAAATCCTCAAAACAAGACTCTGGTCTGTTGCACAAACTCCAGTCTGGCCCCTTAAGCACTGCATGGCAGTTTATTGAAAATTAAATATAACATTGAGAAACAAAAAAACCTTTGAATGTAGTTGGGAAAATATGTGCACTTGATACAAGAATATTGCTCTTGAGTATTTTTTTCTATTTATTTTACCTTAGCTTCTCTCTAGTTAGAAAAATCTAACTAGAACTAGAAAAATTTTATGTTCAAACTTAAAATTTTTTAGTTGTAGGTTATTTAGAGACCTACTGTTTTTTTCAGTCTCTTCCCTTTCCCCCTTTAATTAGCATGATCTGCAGGTTTCAGCCATCCAGCTGTGCAGACTATAGTATCTAGTAACTTTTCAGACAGCTCTGCTGGGTTGTCTTTGGCTGCCCTTAGGGTCTAACATATGGTTTGTTAGGATTAATCAGGTATTTGTTTAAGAAACCTTTCAATGGATTTCAAAATAACATGGGGAAAACGTTAAAATGATTGCCTGCAGACTAGACATATCTGAGAATGGAATATTGTGGAGTATGAGATGGTGCTAAAACTTTCAGTAATAGTGTGACCTTGGTTAAGGTGGTGTGAGTACATACATTCCTGTGACTCATTCAAGCTGAAAAGCTATGATTTTTTTAATGAACCAAATCCTTCCCATGCTTTCAATTAGTGTTTATTCACTTCAAATAGTGTTTGTCACCTTCAAAATCACACAATGTGGTATTATTCTATTAGCAGTAAAATACGTGACCCCAGACTGTTTAATGGAAGCGGGTAGTGTGGTGAACATTTCTTTTTGGTGCTGTACTCTTGTCTTTTTTTTATCACAAGAGCCAAGAAAACAACCAGGATTTTTAGGTAACAAGACAGTAGGCCCAGTAGCTTAAATGGGTGCTGAGAATATAAACCTGTGAAGGAACATGATGATGATGTTAAATTGGTGCTCTAGTGACAAGCAGCATCCAGAGGTCTAGCTATTGTAAACCAGCTTTTTTTAGGGTTGAAGATACTGTTTGAGGCTTCCATAAAGTTGTTTTTGTTTTCCTCATCACAATTGGAACAGTAGCTCATTCCTCCCTCCAGGACATTTTCCTACTTTTTCTATCATCCCTGTTTGAACTGGAAAAGCTCTTAGAGAAACTCAGCTTTGTATTTCTTTCTGTTTTCAGAAATTGAGATTTGAGTAGGGCAGGCAGAAGGTGTTCTTTAAACTGGCCCATGCTTTGGATCCAGTGGAGTCTTGTTAAAGTATTTTTGAAATACAAGATGCACAGTTTGGAACAGAGCAAGTGGCTCCTTCTCACATTGCCTTTTCTTATTCACTGCTCTTTGTTGTTCTTGTCCTACACTGATTTCACTCTACTTTTGTCTGCAGACAACAGCAGGATGGGGTAATTTTGTCAGGGTCCTCTATGATGTCTTCCAAGACATTACAAAGACATAGATACTATAAAATTGTTTAATTTCATGCCCCAGAAGATTTGAAGATTGAGCAATAGACATATAATTACAATAGTTAAACATAGTGGGATTTTTTGTAGAGTTTCTATTTGGTTGAGGAGTGACGATAAATTCCAGTATTTCCATTCCCCACTGTTGCTGTAGGGTTTTCATGAATTTGTAGATTTTTATACTTCTAGGTATACTTCTCACATATACCATAGCTAACAACCTCTGACCTTGTGTTAGCTGTCTTAAGGGTCAGATAATAGCTGGAACACTGTGCTAAGAAAACATGTACCAGAGCTAAGGCAACTAGATACCATGTTAGTCAAAACAAGAAAGCAAAGCCCAGCAACCTTGGAGAAGCTCCAATAAGGCAAAGGGGTCTTAAGACCTCCAACTAAATTCTAAGAGACGCGTGCCATGAGGTGGAACCAAGGAAGTTCTGGGCATGGACGTATCTTAGATTGGATGGGACCTTTAGATATGATAATTGAGTATAGTTACAAAATTAGCAGGCTGCCATGTAGATGGGAGCTTTTCCCTGCTTTCCCCAGCTCTCCTACACTTTATTGATATTTTCTTCTCTCTCACACACACACATACACTCTGCTGCCCAGCCTGGTGTGGTGCCCAGTGTTCCCCCCTGAAAGGTGGGGGGGAAAGAGGTCAGAGAAGCTCTGCTTGCAAAGGGTGGGGTTTCTCTCTCTTGCTCTCCTGAGGTGGGGGGAGAGGATGTTTCCCTTCCCTTGTTCTCCCAGACTGGATCTCGGGAACCTCAAGTCCTGCTTGAAGGAAGATGAGACCAGTAATGGGAACTGGGTACCCGCAATAGCTGGGGTAGCTGAGCTGCAGGGATGCAGCTGCAAAAGGGAGTTTCTCCCTGGTTTATTGTGGGTTGGGAGGTAAAAAGACTTGGGCCCAGATGTTGCAAGAGTCATGTTCCCAGCCTGTTGGGTGAAAGGGTTTTTCATCTGGGAGGGATGGGTTATCCCTTGGTTGCTTCAGTAAAACATAGCAGGGTAGCTCAGGGGGTTTGGCTGGAAACAGCCAGGAATTAAATGAAAGGGACGCCTTTCGGATTAATTTACTCTGCATGTTTTGAAGCGGTGGTGCTTGGAAAAGAGCTCACATGGTATTCCTGAGGCTGTGAGTTCATCCTAGCACCTGTCTTTTCTATCTGTTACTTATCAACACATGTCGTACTCTTTTATACTTTTTATACTTTATATACTCTTTTATACTCCTTTATATTCTGTACCCCAAAACCCTATAAGTAAAAAAACCCCTCTTCTCTGCTTTACCAATATAAAGTTGTCTTGGAAAGGTTTTTTCCCCCTTCCTTAAGGCAACACCATGCAGCATCTCAAAAAGTATCAGTAAAAAATACTAAAAATATTTTGCAAACTATAGGACTATAAGGAAGAAAAGCAATAAGCAGATAATGCAGGGTCAGCTTGCTTAATTTCTTCAGACTTTTTTTTCTTTTTTTCCCCCCTGTGTTTTTTTGTTGTCCATTTAGACAATAATGTGTATGGAATACACAGTGTTTTGTGGTGTTAGAACCAGCAACTTCGGGATTTAATTCACATCAACATTAGCTAAACTGAAAATGGGGAAAGTGAAGAGCACATGCAGAAACAAAAGGAAGCTTGGCTTCAAGCATTGACAGCATTGGTGAATAAAAGCCTGTTATTCTCAGACAAGTACAATACGTAAATGCAAAATTTCTTATGACAGAGATGTCAGAAAATATTCTTACAAGTGTAACCCCAAATTCTAGATAATGAGATTTGATCGTTAAGCAATGAATTTTAAAAACTTTATCCTTAGATGAGTATTAAAATTGCTGGGACTAAGAGCGCTGAGACAAATTCAGAGGAAATTAAGGCAATGACAAGAAATCCTACAATGGAATGTAAGCAGAGCAGTAAGTAGAACAGTTGAGAAATAAAGAGATAGAACTACTAGTAATTTTTTTCTGTAATGATTTCTCAAATAAAAAATCAGTTCCTTGATTTCAATTTTAGTTAATAGAATTAAAAATGGTTGTTTTCACTTACTTGATCCAAATTCAACTCTCTACTTTAGTTAAATGTTTTTAATAAGTAAAGTAAAGCAAAGCTGTCAGTTGCACTTTTCTTTGAAATCCTGATCTTATCAGGTGAATGGGTTCCCTGATGGGCAGTGCCCTCTGTCATGACGCTTATGACATGGTAATTGTGGGTTTCACATGCCTGTGCACACAATGTGGATGGAGTTGACTACTCCAATGCTATGGTGAAAAGGATTTCCTATTCCAGGCAGAGGAGTAGGGTAAAAAAAAAATACAGCTCTGCAAGGAGCAGATTGAAAAGAACTGTCACTTACCTGCACCCATTCGTGGGGTTTTAGACCAAAGTGCATCGACTTAATTTTGTGAAGGTTACAGAAAGTTAGTTGCAGAATGAAATCTTGGCAACCCCGTGATTCTGTTCTTTAGATTTTTCTTCCTCATTTGAAACAGAATGCAGCTTTGAAATATTGTGACTACACCCAGCTCCAGCTTAAAGAACAAGCCCCATGACAATAAATGTAGAAATATGGCTGATCAACAGTATAAAAATATGTCATGAACTGTTCATTGCACTGAAAAGTAAAACTCAGTCTATTTGTGCATCTCTGGCATTCACAGATCATGAGTATCTGGATAAGTGCAAAATTGTCTATTATACACAGAGGCTGTCTATTGCAGCTTCTTGTATGAGATTTGCTGGAGCAAGAAATAAAATTTGATTTTTAATGAAATAGTTATAATGAATTAGAACAAGTGTTGTGAAGTGAAGCCATCCAGTCAGAAATCAAGAACAACAGCATGTGATTGAGATGATGTGCCCCAGGACTTTGTGTTACATGAACTATTCTCCTAATTGCTTACATAAATCTTCATAAAACTCTCCATTGAAGATGCACTAGTGAGAACTGTAATTGCAGTTTATTGATATGAAATTTGCAAAGAACAAAGAGGTAAATGCCTAAATAAATTATTCTCTGCAGTTATTTCTACTTGTCAAAAACACCTCAAAAGAAACTTTGAAGGAGACTGTAGTGGAGAATTTTACTTTCATCTAACATTGACAAAATGGATTTCTTTGTGTTTCTAAATGGGAGAAAAAAATCATACTTATTCACAACAGGTTTTTATAAGTCTCTGAAATTATGTTCTATGATAGTAATGCATTGCTGACAGCAAATTTAGTAACATGAAGCTGTTAATCCAATTAGGGGGAAAATGTACACTTTGTTCTTTTTTCATCTCAACAGAGAAAAACATAAGCAAATTCAGTATTTGCATGCAAGGTTTTATGTACAAACGCACACAAATACGTCATAGAAGAGGAAATCACTGCTTTTCCTGCCTAAATCTTATTCTATGGCTATATTTTTATAATTTACTTTTTTAATATTTTTTTAATCTCTTTTTAACAAGTTGAAAGGGTTCATATCCTTTTGGTGGTCATTTATTAAACTAATAAGCAGAGAGGTGTTATAAAAAGTGTTATACATTCATAGAATTATACTAATCTCAAAAGCCATAATATAGAGGAGGGCTGTATAGGAAAAAGTTTGTGGATTTTCAGTTAGTATTCTGCAAGTGCCCATCAGGGGAGAGATATTCCATGGTTTAAAATAAAGGTTTAATATAGGGAGAACAGAAACACTTTTCTGAAAGTGTTGTACATCTTTTGCTCATGTTGCTGTTTCTTGCTGGCAGTGTGCCAGAAAGTCAATTTTTTTAATTAGTCTGATGGCCCTTTTAGACTTCACATTTTCATTCTCCCAGGGTAGTTGTATATTTTGAAAAAAACAGTAACATAGTGTTTTCTGGGACCTAGCAAAGACTGATAAATTCATTCCAAAGCAACAAAGGATTTAAGATGGAGATTTTAACTTTCAAATTTCAGGGTTTTCCAGTTTATTTCTAAAACTAAAATAAAAAAAAGGTCTGGATAGTCATGTTGGTTTCATATAGAGCTCTTATCTGAAGTTCTTATTACTTTGCTAATTGCAACAAATTTTTATAAGGTTTCCAGTCATAAATATCAATTACTGCTGGCATTTTCAGATAACAACTGTTATAATGCACTGCATTGTAAGCAGTGATGTTAGAAATTCCAGTTATGCAAAATTCTGTCTGGCACATGTTGTTCATCTGGTTGTGGAATGGATGAAGGCTAGGTTATCATCTAACCTTTGAAATATTCACTTTGAACGAATAACTTCTTTTCTGGGGTTGTTTCCAAAAGGGACCTTCAGCCAGTAAACCTGCTAAATTAAATAAACCTTCTTGAAGTGAGCAGCTGGGCCATGATGTAATCATTCTTCTAGTGCAATTGTCTAGGAAAAGTCCCCTAGTAGTGGTACCAGTATATCTAAGTATTTGGGAGGGAATCACTTTGCTGTTTTTTTCCCCCTCTTTTGTTTTAGTTTTAGATATATCTATTGGCTTCTGTGCTTTTCCACTTGAAATGGCTTGTTATGGACAAGTTTGTGTAAGAAGAGCTTGTGTAAGAGTTTGTGTAAGAAACTTCTGTGCTGTGTTGTAAAATTTCCATTCTTAACAATGCAAATTGTAGCCATGCAAATGGTTTATATTAGAGGACCTATAGCATTTTTATATTTTAAGATTAAATATTCCACTTTTCTTGATGGAAAACTTATGAAGAGAGAATTATATAGGAAATCTTATTAACATAATTTCTTTTTGTATACCTAAATTTATTACTCTGTGTAGGGACCTCTTATCAGGCTGATCCATGACAGAAGATTACCTTTCGATTTAAGTTTTTAAGAACCAAACTGCTTGTTTCCCTACATCTTAGCGTGCTAAGAAGATATGCTCTAAACAATATTTATTTTAATGAGCATCTAGAATTCTTTTTTGTTGGAATTATGCCATTGTGATTCACCTGTTTGATTATACTTTTGTGTTCAGGATATTGGAACAGGAAGACTACTGACTTAAACTGGTATTTGGGACTTGACCTTTTTTATACAGTCATTTAGCCCTTGAGTCAAAAATTTGTGGGATCATGGAGTAAAATCAGACCAAGAAACTACCAGGACCCCTGTAAGGGGAAAACTCACACTGGAAGACCTTGGAAGTTTCAGATCAGAGTGCCTTTAGAGTTTGATGCTGATGTGAGAAGAAGCCAGATCCTGCTCTTGACCCTAGAGCTGAAATGTTGGATGAGCATGAGTATTCTGTCTTCCTGCCTGTTTGTCTGTTTAGAGTATAAACTTTTAGGGGGCAGGGGTAATCAGGAATATGTAAGGCAGGTCACTGAGCATGGTAGATAGACAATCTCAGTTGAAGATTCCAGGAAATTTAAAGCTGTGGATTTCTATTAGGATTTGATCCAAATTAACAGATTGTTGTTGCTGATCACTAACATATTATTTTCTTCTCCTTACTTTAGAATGTGCCATGTGTCACTTTTCTTTTGCCAGCATCGTCAGTATCAAATTACATGTTTAGAACTTCCTAGATCAGCAAAAAAGTAGTCAAAAGGAGAAAAAAAAAGAGTGTTTTTAGTGCTAGCATGGCAGTGGTCTGTGAGGGCTTTTCTGGATGATTATGAAAATCTGATAAAGAAGAAAATGACAAACAGGTTTGTTAAGAGAGGAAGAATAAAGAGGAAGAATAAGAGTTTTCAGCAGCAAACTCTTAGTTCAGCTCCACTGTAATGATAAATTGTGTAATAGGGATGGTGCATTCATGTGATGCTTCTTTCCATTTTTGGTTGCGCTGTGTGAATAGCTTCACACAGGTAACAAAGACATTAACAGCAAAACGGAGTGGTCTAAACTCTGCTATTGACACATGAGGCATTAGTGTGAATTTATTTCAGCATGTGATATTTATAATTGGTGAGGTACAATGTAGCTCACTGTCTTCCACATCCCTCATACTTTCATCACTTCTTTGATCTGGAAAAATGCGAAGCAACATGGAACACTATTAAGAAAACTCACAATCCAACAATTCCTACTTTAGTTACTATGTTGCACTTTGTTTCATGCAGATTACTGGCTAAGATACAGAAGGAAGGGAACACGAATTTTTCAACAGGTTATTAATAGTTTTCTTCTAGTTTTTATTGGAGTTCATGAATACAGGCAGGAACAATAGAATTTTTGAAAATATCCAGACTTAGAGTTTAGTGACCATTATCACTGACTCGCATAACAATTCTGTATGAGTCGTGGAGAGCCATATGGATACTTTTCCCTTAACTAAAAAGTATATCCAGTTTCTGGGAACAGATGCTCCTTTGATGAGACTGCCAATAGAGAGTGGCAGTTCGGCAGTGTTGTGGGCTATCTGTATTCAAAGGGAAAATCAGCAAACTCAATGTGGCATCAAGGATCAGACTGAATTTTGCTGAGAGATCAAAGTAGTGAAAAATTTCTTTGAAACCTTGCGTACACTGTGCAAATTAAAGGTGTGAGTATGTGGCACGATTAAATGATCTGAAGACATATTTGGACAAGTTCTAAACAAGCAAAGTGAAGTGTAGATAGGGGGTAGTTCTCCCTGGATTAAATGTCTCCTGCTGAAAAAGTTAAAATAATGATATGCTTTTGATATTTGAGCAACTCCATTTAACGAGTCAGGAGAGAAGTAGTGTGCCAAAAGTGTAAAGGTTGGAGGAGTTTTAAAAAAAATATGCAGCTAATCTTTTGCCTTCTAAAGTCTTATACAAATCTTTGTTTTGAAACTGTAGCTTTTAATAAGTTTAGGAATGGAAAGTCATGGAAATAAGGGGAAAGATGTGAAGGAAAAGCGTACAGGAGAGGGCTAAGGAGCCAGTACTTTATAACATATCCTCCAGGTGTCATCACAAAGACAGATGAAACTTTTTCTGTCTGTCGACTGAAGTTGGACAAGTAAATTGGTCAGTACATGTGCCACTGGAAACAGTAATACTATGCACTAAGAGCAATTGTGTATTTTCAGTGTTAACAATGGTCTTTTTTGTTTGTAAACAGAATGAGGGAAGTCAGTGTTCAAAACATTTGTTAGAGAGCCATGATGCCAGCAGGTGCGATATGAGTTGAATGCAAATGGCAGCAGCCTGTGCTGTCAGCACACTTGCAAAAATGCACATGGCACAGCACCAGCCAGGCAGTCTCTATGGTCTTTTTGAAACTTCTGAATTTCTTCTGTAGGTCAACACACTCTATTTCTTGTTATTGTGAGAAAGGCAGCTGGTGAAGCAGTCCTTATATTGGTGTGTTCATTTCTTATATTGATGCCTCATTTTCTGTGTTCTTCCAGTGTGCAGTGCAGGTAAACCTGCATGTTTAACATGACAGTTTTCACCTTTACTTCTGTCTTGCTCTTTTACCACTAATACAATTGCATTACAACTCAGTCATCACTATGGGGCAGGACAGCAGAGCTGCTTGAGAACTTGACGGTGTATTTAGTTCTTGCTGGAAGATGTACACTTGACAAAACAAAACCATTATGGGAGCATTTGGTTTCCAAGTTCTCCAATTTGAAAGTTTTACAGCTCTAAATTTAATCCAGAGTTTTGCTGTTAGAAATATTTGTTAAATTGTACAGAAAAGTCTTTCAAAGTTTTAGCCTTCACTGTTTTTTTTCTGCACAGCTATGTATGTGTGGGGTTTTATGGTCTTCATTATATATCTGGACAGGAAAGCTTTGCCACATTGCTCCTCTAATATACTGTACTCAAAGACCTAGGATCAAATTGACCAGGGACATAAAAACAGCTGAGGCACAGACAGGAGTCACAATTCTCAAATGCACAGTGTAGCAAAGCTAAGCTAGTGTGAGGGCAGGCAGAGACAAGCAAAACCTTAAATATGTGAGGAATTGTGAACTCAGCAAGGAGCAGCAATTCTTTATGTTACTGCAGCTCCATTTGCTATGGCACCAACATCTGCCTGTTACCTGGGACATAGGCATTAGATCAGCGTTTACCATAAGACGTTTCAGATAATTTAAATTCCCTCTAATCTGTTTTATATATTTATGCCAATCTGGTTAAACTAGGATATGCTTTCCTCAAAACAATGTGCAGGGGTTTCTTTGGGGGAAGATTGGTAGGCTGAATAAATCCTCTTTGATGTTTTCTTGAGGAAGGTGCTGTTGGCATCTTGACTGTTTCTGGCTCAATCTTCACATAACTGCAGGGCTTTTTCTGTGAGGTAGTAGCTATCTTTTGCTAAGTCTTTATGGTAATGCTGTACATATGTAGAAATCAGTGCTACATTCTCCAGCATCAAAGGCAAAAGCTGATATCTCTGTGATGAGGGACTTACTAATGTGATACACATCTCTGACAATAGGTAGTTGTAGTGACAACATACAGAGATAAGAAGTGGCAGGGTGATGATAGCACACTGATCTATTCCTATGCAGAAAATGGAGAGAACGTGGGAGAACAGTATAGTATTCTCATTAAAAAGCCCTAAAATTACATTTGTATTATCTTTTATTTAAATAAGTGCCTCTCACAGAATAAGAAAGGCAGAAAGACAAAGCACAGGTTAAAGAATATGTAAAATATAATAATTAGAGGGCTACACTGTCCTAAAATTGCATCTTATAGGTGCTTAGAGAACTTTGTAGTTTGGCAATTTCAGCAGGATTACAGTGCAGTCACTCAGCCTGAAAGAAGCATGTTGTCTTTGTCATTTTGCAATGTCATTCAAAGACAGAAATACAGTTTTTAAATGTTTGACTGAGTCAATTCATCTTACTGTTAATGAGAGCAGGTGAAATGAGTAGATGGAGCCAATGAAACACCAAACTGCTGCTGGTCCAACCCTTTTGAGATGGGATTTCTGAATGTGGAACCATTAGAAAACTGCCATTTTTTTTCTTTTTTTAATTTCTTGATTTATTTCAGTAGAAGTAGCTAACTTGTAAAGAAAACTAATTCTGAAAATTTAATCAAATTTTTATTATAATATATCCACGGCAAGATTATGATTTAATAAAATACATTTCTAATTAACAGAGATTTAGCTTTTACAACTGAGGTTAAATTTTTAGCCTATCACTTTAGAGTTTTTTCTAAGCATAGTCTGCTATAGCAATATTTTTTCATGATTAGCTAAAATAAATCACATAACAATGTATTTTAACTTAGACATATTTAATGTAACATAGACTGCATAAGTGTGCAAATACTTCTAACTTTGAAGATTTGCAAATACAAGACCACACCAATCCTCTTGCTGCTAAATTGTGTTTACCATGATACTTAAAAATAACAATATTCAGAACAAATATATAGTGTCAGAAGCATGAGTGATTTAAATTAAAATTTGTTACATTAAAAGTTAATTTAGTTTAGTCAAGACTAGCACATATTTCTGTTCTCTTTAGACCATATGCTGAAAAAAAAATCAAGTGTAAATTGTCTTTAATGCACTCCCTGCCTTCTCTGACCTACCTGTCTTCGTACTTCAATGCATTCTGAGTCACAGGTTGCCATGTAAGAGAGAAGTTGAAGTAGAGAAAGACATGCTTTTACTGCAAGTGAAGAAGACCCATTTGTTCTGGGAGCTTTCATCACATCATCTGTGATGTTGCTTTTGAGACTGGTGCTTATTACTCATTTCTATAATTTGTCTATGTTGGCTGTAATTTTTTTTTTTTTGCCTGAAAACAAAATTTTAACCCTTAGGAAGAAGGGACTGCTGGTAGGTGTTTTGGAGTTTGGTAACTTGTCTCACTGTCCTCTGCTGTCTCTCCCTATTGCATAATGTGTTAGATTTGGCATTATTTACTTCAGTTCCTGCCTCTAATGGCTCTAAGAGTTACTGATGTTGACTACGTCTGCTGCTCCAGAAGGGTTTCTCATGAGCAGTTGGACAGCTCTGTGGATAAGAAGCAGGTTGTGTCAATGCAGAGACAAAATCAGCAGCTGGATTTGCTGAGTGTGGAGAACCTTTGATTCTCTTGACCATTTCCATGGTGGAAAGATGTCTACCTGCAGCCTATGGAGAAGAGAAAATTTGGAGTAAATTTCTTCCTTTCCAGGAAGAAAGGAGAGGTGGGGAGAAGGTGTTTTAAGATTTGCTTTTTATTTTCTCATTGTCCTGCTCTGATTTGGTTGGCAATAAATTAAATTAATTTTCCCTAAGTCGAGTCTGTTTTGTCCATGATGGTAATTGGTGAGTGATCCCTCCCTGCCCTTATCCCACGAGGTTTTTGTCATATTTTGCCTCTGCTGTCCAGCTGAGGAGGGGAGTGATGGAGCACCTTTAGGGGCATCTGGTGTCCATCCCAGCTCAAACCACCACAAGGACAATTATCACACACCGGAGTCACCTGTTTAGAGAATCTTGTCACAGGATTAATGGATAGCTAGCCTTTGCAATGACTCAATCTGTTACACTGAAAAACTGAAAGGGCAGGGTGCAGATGGATCCTTTGTTCAGGTTTGAATTTATCCTAAACCTCTTCTTTGGTGTCCTGCTACATTTTATTTTGTTACTTAGATTATTAGAATTATTGTATTATTCTCTTCTTTTGTAAAATGACTACAGTGATTCTTAGCAGAAACCTCTTTCAGTGAAAGTAGTTATATTTGTAAAGGAATGATTAAATTAAAAAACAACTCCTAAAGAAGAATGAGACTCTTGAATGCATAACTCTACACTTTGACTTTAGAGATTTATCCTTTTCCCCAAATAAGTTAATACCGTGTTCCACTGATTACTGAATTATTAAAACCACTATTGATTTATTCATATAACCCATCTGGTTTATTGCATTCACCTCATATCTGTGTTTGCCAAAGTTACTCTTTCAAATGTTACAGAATGTTATTTTCAATGAACTGCTTTTCCTCTTAAAATCTGTTTCTTTAAATGTGGAAAAATCTTGAATGTTCACCATGATATTTTCAGAGAAATTACTAAAAAAACCCAAATGAAAAGTGTAGTCTTTCTAATACAGAGTCCAAAGCTGAAATTAGATCATTACACAAGGGGTCTTGTAAAGTGAAACAAATTAATATTTAATACTGGTTCTGCAGCTGGTTTTAAGGTTCTAAATTAATGAAAACTGAACCTAAGCAATAGATTTTCTAGGTTTGTATCTCAGGAAAGCATTTTTTTTTTTGCATAAATTGAATCAAGAGAAATAAGGACAGTGCTTACATTTTAGAGGACACTAAAATTTTCACAGGATTGAAACTTGTCTCTTAAAGTCAGTAACAGTGCCCTAAATCCTGGAAGTCTTTATAAGAATGCTTCCACTCAGAAATGTGTTTGTGCAAACTGCTTTGTTACAAGAGAGATTTAGTAGGTTAAAGGAGAACTGAAGGTTGGGAAGAAGTAGGACAATTTTCTTTTTCATGGGTGAATGTCGGGAATGAGATTGTATCAGTTTCAAGCCTACCAGAGTTATTTTTCAAAGTTTGTTTGGAGACATGGGGATCTAATTCAAATCCACTGAAGTCAATGGAGATATTGGTGGTTTCAATGGGAATCGGATCTCTCACTGTTAGAAAGATGAGTTTTAGACTTAACTATAACTCGCAGAGTACAAAGCGTACTTGTAAAGAACCTCATGGCTGGGATTTTTTTATGGGTTTTTTTATCCTTTTTTGTTAGTTTTTTGGTTTTGTGTGTGTGTGGGTTTGTTTGATTTTTCCCCCTCCTTTCCCTGGTTTCAGTAAGCAACTGTCACTTCTTAACAGAAAAATTGACAAAAACAAGTCTCCTGAGGTGCAAGGTACTTCCTCATAACTTGTGCTCTCGGTGAAAACCATGTTTTGTGCAATCCTCATTGTACTTCATCAGCCCTATAATGGAGACCTAAGTCATAGGCTGTGTGAGCAGGTTTAGACCATGATAGTTTTATATTGTCAATTTCCTTAATATATTTTTATAATTTTTTATGATAGACTTTTTATAAATATATCGCAATGATTTTCTTTTCACTTCTCAGTTTTGATTCCTGCTTTTGATCATTTACATTTTCTGTCATATGTTAAGTGCCTTTTCCCCCTTCTTTCTGGTCAGGGTTTTGCTCTGCTTTCTGCTAGTGCTCTTTCTTTCCCCCCTCTGCCTGAAAAATGTCACTATGGTGCTCTAGATGTGACAAAATTTGAAACTCTGCAGGTTTTTGTCACAGTTAAAACTTTATGGATCTGCATAAATTTAAGGGATGCTAAAGCAGTTAGAATGTCTATAATAAGAACAAATTAAACTGGAAAAAAATAAGATGCTGACCCTTCATGAATTATCTTGTAAGAGTGTAAAAGATGGTCAGTGTTCCTCTGAGGATATCACAATTTAAAGACATCACATAGAACTGAAGGAAACTAGTCTGAGGATGGGAGGAAGGCAGTACCCCTTCAGAACATTTGTAGTGATAGAGGTAGCCTTTGCTCTCTGCAGATGGTCTGATAGGAACTGGAAATTAGAGCCACAGCAGCTGCAGCCACAGCTCAGCACATTGACTTAGGTGATTGTTGCTTGTATTTTATGTTAGTATGCTGGGCTGTGTTTTGTAGTGAGTGTATGTTGCTGTTCTGCAGCACCTGCTGTGGCACAAAGAGCAGATAACAGGGTGGGACAAACAGGTGGTTGCAGCCACTTTTGCTGGCTGCTGCTGAGCCTGACGGTGTTTAAAAGTGATTTGCCGTAGGAGGTTTAACAGGATATCCTACTGTCACTTAAAGTCCTCATTGTCTCTTGCAATCTGGCACTTGGACCCCCTTCCTTATTTGTCTGGGGATTTTACCTCACTGTGGAAGCATTTACAGTTTTAAGGCACACGTTCAGTAAGGTCAAGACATAATAAGTTAGAGCATGATGTAAAACCATGTTAGTGGATGTGCAGACAGTTCAGTGTGGACCCTCTCAGAAGCAAAGTACCCATACAGGAAAGTAATGAGCTTTAGCTAATGTGCTTTCACTTTTCAGCAGTCTTTAATTAGTCTTTCCATTCCCCATGTCCCTTAATCAGTGCAGACTTCAGGTCTTATGCATCCTACCCACCATCTAGTGCATACTCAAAAAAGCTCAGGAAAGAGTACAGATCAGCACAGGCCCTCCCAAGTGGAGAAAAATACTGCTGTCTTCTACTATGTCTGGTTTGCTTTAAAATACAATTAGGTTCCCTCGGTGTGCTCTTTATATACAGCTCTGGAAGTTGATTTAACTTCAGTTATTAATCTCAGCAGCTGTTTATGGCATTGTATAGTACAGCCATAAGAAATAAAGATGATCCCTTAAATAAGTGTAAAGATATGCAGGCAGTGAAGTGCAGTATTCTCATAACAGTCTAACCACAAGTGTGCTATACTGCTGTGTAATAGACCCTAGACTTAGAATAAAGTTTAAACTCTCTTTTCTCTGCCATTATTTATGGGAGTTTTTCTGAATTGCCAGAAAAGTCAAGGTGGCAAGAGTTCTTTTTGATAGCTCAGAAATTTGAGCAAAGAATTAAGCAAACTAACTCCTGCTTAAAATTGTTTGTTTATATTATAATATTAATATTTTTATGTAGGGCAGTGATGCCAATATTTGTGATATAATAACAAACACTGCTGTGGCCACAAGTTTGTGACAATTTGTGTCCATGGCTGAGTGGAAGTCTGTGAAACTCCACCTTCTCTGGAAAATTCACTTTATCTTGTGGGTAGTTCCCAGGGTTTAGCAGCATCTGAGCTTCTGCACTAAGCTGCTCTCTTGTTGCAAGACACTTTCCTCTATGTGGCTTCTTTCCAAAAAGTCTGGAGGAACAGAATTATTTTTGAGTCCTCTGCATATCTGTCAGATTTTGTTGAAATATGGTAACCATTACAAAATAAATGAGGTTGGCAACACATATTATTGTATCAGTGAGGATTCTATCAATATTGCTGTATCTGCAGGAAACTGCATTAAAAAAAATACAAAATGCTGGAGTACAGAACACTCACTGGATTTTACAAACTGACCAAGTGATGAAGGACATAGATTAAAAAAATGTCCAAGTAGCTTTACAAATGCAGATGCATTTTCTTTATCTGTTTGTAAAATGTTCTCAGTCTATAAGAGAACATCTGCTTTGGTTATTCTTTCTGGGTGCTGCCCTCCACAACCATCCCGTGATCTGGGGATTGGGTTCCTTCCTCTTCACACTTGCTGAATGAACCCCAGCCGTGCATCAAGGAATACATGGGGAAAACTGTGTTCCTAGCATCTCTGTGCAGGTGTGTCTGGGGCTTCCATGGGGCACACAGTTTGGGGGATCTGCAAGAAAGATGACAACTGTTAGTGAGAAGAGGCGCACAAGTAGCTTGTCAGTGACATGAGGAATGGAAAGTGGTAAAACCCTACAGGTAGTAGCTAAATTGCACAGCTATGACTGAATACACCTGGAAATAAGGCCTGTTGTGGAGGAAGGTGCTATTTCTAGAGTCTTGTTTTATGCATACTTGTTTTGATTAGCTTCAAACTCGTTCAGGATGGGTTTGACTCTGCCTCAGACACCGCTGTTACATTATAAATGTTTCACTTAGGAGAGAGAGAACAAAAAGGCAGCACACAGACAACACAGAGAAAAGCAAACAAATAGCTATAGTGTAATGGGTGAGAGAATTTAGAGGAAAAAATAAAATAAACATAACAGTTCATAGCCTGCTTGTATCAGACAAACCTTTAGAGAATTTTTTTCTATCCCTAAAATAAAGCAGTATTATTTAAATTAAACAAACACATTTAAACTTAGGTAAGCCTTAACCAGTCCACCTAAATGGAAAAGAAAAGAAAGAGTGAATGAGGACACAAGTCCCACCCTCAAAGTGAGACTCTTCAAGGTTCCTGGCCTTGAAGATGTTTATTTAAAATTTATTATAATATATTGGTGGTTGGGCAAGTTACACATTATCTAGTACTCATATTAAATGAGATAGTAACCACATTTGAAACCCAAAGAAAGTTTGGTAAAATTTCTTTTATACTATTTTTCTGTTTGGCATGAATGAAATGTCTTAGCTTTTAGAAGCAGCTATTAGTGTGCAGCACTGATGAATAGCAAATACCAGGCTTATGTTGTAAAGAGGCACTTGTGATGATTTTGAGATTTACAGACTGTGGCCTCATCTTCCTTTAGCACATAGTAAATTGCTTAAAACTATAAGGAAAAGGAGATTAATAGAAGACTTTGAATATAACAGATACAAATTAGAATGGTTTATGTATAAAGGAAAATAAAACTTGTCAGATATGCTGTACTTCTAAGTGCATTAAAAATATGGCACTACTTTATTTTTATGTTCGAGTCTTTTAGAAAATTTTGTTGATGGCCTCTTGAATTGGGAGGAGATGCTGTCATGAATGAAAAGTTTTTAAGAGACAGATATCAGAAAAGATCCTGAAATTCAGAAATATTGTGTTAGCTGCTAAATTCACTGATCAAGCTTCCAAACTTGGTAGGCTTCAGCAAACAAGACAATGTCCTGCTCAGTAGTATTGCCAGAATAAAAAGGCCATTTTGACTATGGAAGGTCTCATCACAGGCATAATGAAATTTAAATAATTGATTTCTTAAGCTTGTCTCCTGAGATATGCTAGTGAAGTGGAAAAAGGTTTTCTTTTGGACTTTTGGTGGAGAAAACTCTGTCTAGTCTGACCTTCACTGAGAGGTTAAAAGACTCAATTTCTTCCTGATTTAGATGCCCACAGCCTCATTTTTCAGCAGATGCTGGAATCTGTGTATGACTATTCCACACTCTATATAATTACTTGACCTACCTTAGAGTCATGTGATTGTAGAATAATGGACTGGAAAAAAAAGGATCAAAACCCCATTTCTTATTCCTATTGTGTATTCGTTCTCCCATCAGATACAATGATTTCTTCCTGCATTGTGGTGGCAGATGAATCCTTATGTATTGTTTATGAACAGCTCGCCATGTGTACCTTTAGAGGGACAGAAATACTTTCTGTCCTAATCTGCAGCCAAGTTGCACAAACCCTTTCTTCAGCTTAGTTTGAGACACCAGGGCTTTTCTGCATTAACTCTGTGGTGTATCAGACATACAGAAGGCCCTGGATGCCCGCACTTCTGAGGTGTTCCTCTGCTCACTAGCTCCTGATTATGCCTCTGTGTTTATTATGCCGACTATGGTAGTAATCTGGTCTAAGGGTGTTTCATATCAGATCAAAAAACCTGGAAGTGAAAGCAAAAAATATCAGCTCTTTTTTTTCAACAAATTCTGAAGGGAAGCAATTACTTTTAAAAATTTCTGTCTAAGTCAAATAGTCTCTTCCTGTCCCTTTTGAAGACTGGATCTTGTACAATAAAACCATGCGGTTTATCATCAATATTTTTCTAGTCCCCTTTTCAAAGCTCAGTGCTTCAGTTTCTGGATTTATTCTGGATGCAGCCATCCCTATTAAGACTAAGGGACTCTGCATTTCATCTGAATGCTTGCTGGATTTTAATTTTTTCTTTTCTGTCTGTCTCAGTACCTAATAACTTGACTCATGCCTGTTGAACTACAGCATTCTACTGCTCATCAGTCAGCTAAGTCACCAGTGTCAGACAGCACCAGTGTCTGACCCAGAGCCGGAACACCCCACAAATAAATGCAGCAATCATGTTTCCCCTGCTTAGTACCTTTACCCATTGAGGGCTTGAGCAATGTCTGTAGTATGATTATGGGGATGGTTTGTCTCTTTTGGGAACTCAAGGGACAATGCCACTGATCAGAACAAGTGTATCTGTCTGGATACCTTACTGACTTTGATAACTGCAAAACAAATTAAGGGTCTGAGAAGAAGTCACAAGAAAGCCAAAGACTATGGTGAACATTTTTTTCTGTTTATAGAGAAGGCTCAATTTTAAGCCACTACATTGGTCTAATCCCTAATTACCTGTGGGGATTATCTGTGTAAAGATCTGGGATACTATTTTATATGAGGCTAATTCATTTCTGCTGGTGCAGAGCAAGAAGACAAAGTTCATGATCAGCCAGCTAGGGAGGAGGAGCGTGGGCTCCCAGCATCTCTCAATAACGTGTCGGGATCACTGGTGAAGTAATTAATATTTCTCATTTTTCAGTGCTTCATTTGCAGAGCATCTCTTCTCAGGTCAGAGATGCAAAAGGAATGACAATTATTGCTGTTGTGAGAATGTTGACACCAAGACAGAACATGTAGCAAAGCAATGAATTGCACATGGATCCCCACTTCTGCTTATAGGCTATGTAGCTGTAGGTAACCCATGCTGAACGTGAAAGAAATCAGTTCCAAATATGGTTGTATCACCACAGAAAGGATTGTTGTGAGGCTCAGATACAGAGCTGTGCTTGTTGCAACTTCCAGAACTATCTAGGAAATCCTAAGAAATATTTCTCGTGCTTTTGTCATGTTGAGATATGAAGCACATCTCCACAGTGTAAAGATAATCTAATGTTTTCTTTTGTAGTGGTGACTGACATCACAAAAAGTAAGTTTATTCTTATCAAGAAACAAACCACATCTTTTTGGTGGAACATTGCCCACATCCTGCAGTGAATTTGAACAGTGGCAAGCTATGTAGAATACCAATATCTTGCCTGTGGTGCCTGCTGTGGCTACTTTGATGGAAATATGTAATTATATGCGTATGCCAGATTTGTACTACTTTTTTTGGTTTTTTTTTAGATCTTTCAGTAGGGACACAGGCAAAGAAAAGAAGTGAGGAACTGAAATTGCATCCTAGAGAACAGAAGTGGTCTTTTGTTTAGGCATTGGAAAGTTAGGTGTTTAAATGCAGAGGTTGGCAATGTTGAATCACCACTTCTGCAGATCCAGAGTAGCATTTTATTTTTCCTTTCAGATCTTACACTCTCGAAAACTATTGTTTTTCCTCTGTAGGTGATTATATGACAGTCTGTCTGTATTCTCTCACCTTTAGTCTTATCTGCCTTGCTCTGTCATTGTAGTAATGACTGGCTACTGCAAAAGGGGCACTAGGGTTTTCTGCTGGACAGCACTGTGTCTTTAAACTTCTGAGAACTAATGTATTTTCTGCTGGGGATTGTGCATGAATGGCATTTCTTACATGCTCTTCAAGCTGTATACTTTGTCACTGAAATTATTTTTCATTGCTTCTGTTCTCTCTTTGGGAAAACTGTAACAGATTGTCTTGCAAATGTGTCCTCATGTTAGCATTCAGATTTATGTGCAAGCATACACAATGGCAATAACATAAGCTTCCCCCAAATGTTACTGTGAGTAAAACTTCATCCATCAGCATGCTTGCAATCAGCAAACATGGGTCATGAACATCACTGAACTAATCAGATTTCATTTGTCCAAATACACTCAGAGAGTTTCCCCAAAGTTTTTAAGCCACCAGTTGCAATCCACAGCTTTTCACAAGGAACAGGATTCAGAATTGTCCGTTGTTTCATGATTCCAGGGTATACCTGATGTTTTTTAAAACCTGTGTTATCCAGAGAGCCTAGCTGTTGAATATGAAGTTTCCTAAGTTTTGTCATTTTTTTTTAACTTGCAAGAAGCATAAAATGACAGATGAGAGACTGTTGTGTCTATCCCTGCTTGAATTGGCTAATGTTATCTTCTGTGATTCTCATCTTGCCAAATAATGAGAAGTGGAAACAGCTGAGAACTGACTGACGCTGCCTATAAATTGTTAGTGTCATTTCTTCCATATGCCCACAGGCACTATTTCTGACTCCAAGCAGTGGTAATTTATATTTACTGCCTGTTCGTCAAACTGGAAACAAAAAAGAAAGAGATGGCTGAAAACTGTTTTATAGGCTTTTTTATATAGTTTGGTGTTCTGCCAATAGGCAGTAAAGTCATTATTTCTGATGCAATATAGGATGGACAAAGAAGCAATGATCTTTCTGTTTCTTAGGTTGTGCCATTTTTTGGTATTACTCATAGGAATGACATGGACAACTTTCTCTCTTTGTTCCTCAGATCTGCAATACACTTCTGCTGGTGGAGCTCAAAGGCCTTTGGAAAGGGCTCCACTTACTGCAGCTATACCCTTCTACTTACTTTTTGGGTGTGTTGATGGAGCGCTTTGGTTCTCTTCTCCCTTAGCAACATGAGCATTCAGTCATTCCACCTGTCCTTTCAGAAGGAGAAGATGAAAGACAACACTAAAAATCCCTGCCAGCCATCTCTGGATGGTGCAAATCTAGATGCTGAGGTACAAACAGGCACTTGCCCTGTTAGCAGTCATGAACAGTGTGGTAGACAAGTACTTTTTAGCCTCTTTCTTCTAACTTGGTGTACATTGCAATTTTTCACCAGCTAAAGCATTGCAGAGGGCTTTTTCCGCCCTGCATTGTGTCAAGTTTCTGGAGCCTGAGACAGGTTTGATTTAAGAACAATGAGTTTTTAATGCAGAGCACAGCCAGGAACTTCCTTCCTACAAACCAAAGAAAATTTACCATAGATGCTGTAATAGCTGGTAAACAGGTGTCCTTTGTGAAAATAAGTATTGTTCACTAAAGGTCCTGAGAATTCAAGTCTGGGTTGCAAAGCCATAGTGCTGGGCTTCCTGGGTAGCAACTTATCACCACCCCAAGCCTTTTTAAGATGAAGAATTTCCTTTTAAAAGATGTCCTATATGCAAAAATAATTTGAATATCACTGTTGAAGCCATATGTAAACAGCACACTGACATTTTCCAGAGTTAATTAATGATCATTTATTTTTGTTAGTATTATAGATATACATTTTTTATACCCTAAAAGCACATTGCATTCAGTTTTGGTTTCAATATTAATAATCAATTATTGAAACTCATTGAAAGATCTATTAATCATTTTAAGCTTCATTAACTTTATCAGTGCAAATTCTCTCTAAAGATATGACCATTGCAGTACTGCTGCCAACTATTATAAGGTACAATTTTTAAGACTAGCAGAAGTGTTAGGAAAATGATGTGTTGATAGTTAGACTCTCATGGCTTGATGATAAATTATTTTGGGTCCAAATTCATTCAACTACCTGAAAAAGAAATCTGAATGTTGGGTACATTTAAGCACATATTCTTTAATTCACATATGCTCATGCTAATCTATATACTGATAATTATATAGACAAATCCGCTAAAAAAATCCCAAGAATGAATGAATTCACATCTTTTAACACAGAACAGCCTATTCTAAAATGACATTCTAAAGTATTAAATCAATTTTTTCCTCTGACTTCTGGTGTCGTTTCTATGGCAATTTTTTTCCCCTAAAAGCTTCCCTGAAGCTCTTTGTTATATGATGATGGTTGTAGTCAAGATGTATAGGATGTGTTATTAATATTTTTTTTGTTTTTTTTGTTTCATTGGTGTTTTTCCCCCCTCTGTTTTATCCTCTCTTCTCTCTGAAGTTTTAAAAGATCCATCTCAGCTGTGTAGTGATCAAATATTTTCTTTCGATCTGTTCCAATGAGACTTCCAATGAGACTTCCAAAAGATTTAAAAATTATTTTCCTTGTGTGCTTTATACTTCCTCTTCTTGTCAACAAGGTAAATCAGCGAGGAGTGGTATGAGCTAAGATGTCTATTGGTTCAGGTCTTGGTCCTAAAGTCATCAACTTGCAGTTATAACAACACAATATTTTTATTGTCAGAAAATAAAATTTTTGACAAAAATAATTCAAGAGGAATAACATCAGTTTTCTTTAGTTAACTTTTTTTTTCTAATAGAGAGAGAAAAGTTACAAGAAAGCTGCTTCTCTGTATGTCTCCAAAACTTCATCTGCATGCGCACTGTGTATTAACACTGTGAATTACCTAGTGTGATATAGAACCAGTCCTGCAAAGCTTTATTTACCATGGGTAATGCACTGGTTTTGACTTTATTTCCCCACTGATCCCTTAATGCCTGAACAAGTGAGACTAGGGCTATAACATGTTTGACTTGCCATTGTTTTTGAAAGGATCTGGAAGAGAATTTAGAACCACATAACTCCTTTTCAAAAGGTTAACATACTTAAATGCGTTTGAAACTCCACCATTCTCTGAAAGTCAGTGATAGTTAGACATTTGCATGACTCATTTTTTAGAGTGAGAACTAGTCTTTCAGGTCACATAAGTGCTTTTAAAATTTATCTTGTATCATTCATAAAAATATTCACAAAGGAACTTTTTTAGCTTAAAAAAAAACATGACTGAGTGAGAAGTCTAGACAGGGTCACTGGTTCAAAGCCTTTTTTCTGGTAGAAGGCTGGATGAGCTCCATTAATATTAAGATTTTGGCTTTGGCCTTGAAAGGCTGAATTTTCTTGGCATATCAAAACTATTTTTCATCACTGATATTGACATGTTGAGGCAAAATGTATATCGTGAATGGCAGCTGATTTTGAGATATTAAAAGTATGCAGTAGGCAGAGATGTTTTCCTTCTAATTTTTGAGCCAGAGAAAGGCTCCTAATTGTACTCCAATGAACAAGAAATCTGGGAGTAAAGTGCATAACAATCGTTTTTTTTATTTAAACCTAAGGGGCCATTCACTTAACATTTACAATGAAGGATATATATTTTTAACTCTCTCTTCTGGTTGATAAGACAGCAGTACAAATGTTATATAAGACAATTCCTGTGAAATTAGCAGAATGAGTTTATAGAAGTTATTTCTCTAGAACTACAAAAATAACAGAGGAGAATGAATGTTATACTCAATCCATAGACATTTCACACTGCTACAGAAAGAACTTCAGGCTGTCACGCATAACAGGAAAGGGAAAAAACATCTACCAACCCATGAGAAGGGATAAAGTTTCAGGTACTATAGTGCTCAATGTGCTGGCACAAACTGCTTAGGGTATCCTGGGAACACTGATGATCTCCATGGTTATGGTAACTCATGTAAATGTTGAACAGGAAACAAAGTAGAAGTAAAGGCTAGGTTTCTCAGTAGAGACTTGCTACTACTGGAGACACATGAGTTTCTGTGCTGTATGGAGTATTTAAAAAAAATCAACATGGAAAATGGCTAGTCAGGTAGTCAGGGTAATAGACTGACATTGAAGGTGTGCAGAAATATCTCAGAGTACTGACTGTAGAATGAATGATGAAGTGATCTAATAATAGTTATTGTTCTGTGAAAAGTGTCAGTTGTGGTTTCAGTAGCAGACAAAAGTGCAAACTGAATCTGAGGAATTACAAGGAAAACTAAAATAAAAAGAATTCAATAATTATGACATTTGCTAAATCTGTGAAGCACTCACACCTTGAATTCTATGAACTAGAGTTGCAAAAAATGTACAGAGAAGAGAACATGATCAAAGGTATTGAATTATTTTTGTATAGGAAAGGACCACATATTCTAAGATTCACTGGGATTGGCAAGGAAGCAGATAGAGGTTTGTAATTATAAGTAGCACAGACAAGATTAATATGGATGCATATTAAATAAATAAACAAACCAGCAAAAGCATTAAGACATATTAAATTAATTCAAAACAATAATGATAAAAGGTGATTTTTCACCAAATGTATGACTAAACTGTGGAAATACATTTTTGTAAGAAACTGTGCATCTTGGGGTTGCTTCAAAAACTAATGGGACAAATTCATGCACAAGAAATCCTGTTTATGGGCAATTAAATGCAGCTTCTGGCTGAGAAGCTTGGCAGCTGAGGTGTAGGTTGCCAGAAACTGTGAGAGCATGGTAAGGCATGGTAAACACTACTCTTACATTCTTTCCTAACCATTCACCTTTAGCCACTGCCAGAAGCAAGATGCTGGCATAGGTTGTTTCTCAGCCTGATGCTGTGGGGTCAGTCTTAACATGTGCTTTGCTGGTACTCAAGAGATCTACATTTCAGTTCAGGGCAGCACTGTGGCATGATACCACAGAGAAGAGACGTAAGAGACCCTGTCCTGTAGTTAGGATTTGTTTCTGTGGTAGGGTTTACAGCTGAGCAATTAAGGAGCAAAAAGGAACATTTTGGATGAGGAGGTTAGTTTAATGACTATGTGATGTGTCAGTGTAGAAGTATAAAGGAACTTATTCTGTAGTCTCTGGTGATGTGTGGTACCCTGATTCAGAAGTTAAGTGGACAGTGGTGATGCACTGGTGTTGAAGATAGAGTACTACAAATAAGGTATTAAGACCAGTACAGAGAAGGCAATTTTAGTTACATTAAGGAGCATCAGTAGAAACAACAAGATCTGATGGGAAAAATAACACACAATCAGGAACTTAAAAGACCATTGGTAATGCACAGGGGGATTGAGACAAAACTTCAGAGGCAGCTTGAAATTCTGGTATTTGTTAACTTTTGCATATTTACATTTGTGAATTTAACATACATTCAATGTAGAGTTTTTTTTTCCTGGCAATGCACATTTATTTCAGACAATGTAGTTCCTTTCTAGTTAGCTTTCAGGTTTCACGTGAACAAGCAGAATTTGGCAATTAGACAGAAAGAAATAGGATTGAAAAGCTCCATGGAGGAAAAGGCAAGTAGGACAGAAATGTATTTGAAAAGATAGAAAACAAAGCTCTGGAAAAGTTAGTCTTAAAAGTTTTCTGATATGGCTGGTACTGTTTGTCTGAAAACATGTATATATTGTCATATGTACCAAGTGTTCAACCATCATCATTTAAGGCAGCATGGAAAGTTGTAAAGGACATGAGAAAGGCCTTTTCCCCCCACCCTCTTCTCCCCTTCTATTTTTTACTGGCACAATTATCTTTCAGTCCTCCCAGTTCCCTGAGCTTGGTGGTAGAGTGGGTGGGAATGAGCATTACCTGCAGGGGTGCTGGCCAGGCCCAGCTTTGGCAAATGGACTGCTGAGCAGCACCTGTAGGATAACAACATGGTTTTTTCTGTAAGAATGCTGCTGAAATGTCCTGATTTTGAACTTTGTTTACTTTTAAAAGTCACTTAACCTTCTCAGCTGGTCATTTAAATAGACTGCTGAAGTATTTTGCAAATGTTTCACAAATGAGGGAACAGAAAATAAAAGAAAAATAATTTTGTTACTTTTTGTGAGGGTTATGCTATATGTTTGGTATTTTGTCAATTATGTGTTATTTCTGACTTTAACATATCTGAAATAGCTTGGAAACCTCAGCATGGACAAAAATATCATGATAAACCTCACTGCAAAATCATTGCATGTTCTTTGATTGTGATAATTTTGGATGTATTATTCCTTGCACATTTGCTGGAAATATTTCAGCTTTTTGTCCAGAAAGACTCTCATTAGGTACTCAGGAATTTATTAGTAACCATTGTGCTACAACTTATACTTAGATTAAAACTGTTTGACATGACTACAATCTACATATTCATATATGAGATGAAATATTCACATCTTTACTTGGTCACTCAGAAGAGACTGTGGCAAATGAAAGTACAATAAATTGAAAAAATAAACAGACATGGTTTAAAGGTGAAGTGAAATTTAAATATTTAAAATATATAGAAAGACAGACTTGAAAGCATCTACAAAGGGTGCATACAGCTGGGTTTACACACAACTGAAATGGCAAAACCCAAAGGCATTAAAAATGCAAGAATGTGCCAATTTAACAAAAGCCACTACAAAATTTAAAATACATTATAAGAGTAAAGAAAATTGTGCAATCACAAAATAATGTATTAACAACAGGGTCAAATTTCAATTCACAGTAAAAGGGAGCCATTCATAACAAAGCACATGCCTATCATTCTTCAGCAATTTTCTGTTAGCAATTATCTGACTTCTTATTGCTTGATAGTGAGGAGCATAGTTTAAAATTATTAAGTTGTCTCTAAACTGACTGTTACCTTTTTTTCCAGATTGTGATTATCCTGTGTTAGGATAAATTTCTAAGAAGAAACTGTCAAGGAGATTTTTACTTAGCCAAGCATTACACTCTTTACTTACTTAAAAAAATAAACACTGAAATGGTAATTTTTTAAAAAAATTACTTTTTTAAATTATTTTTTGTCATAGCTGTAGCTACTTTATAATGTTTTCTGTGGATCAAATGGAATTGCTAAGATACGCTGGTTTGAGTTTATTTTTTTTCCTTTATCAAAGAACAAGCAGTTTTTCATTGTGGTGACTTTGAATAGCTGGCAGGCAGTGACTTGGGCATAACAGCATTTGCTGTGCAGAAGATGGAAGCCTGACTGCTTGCCTAATTCTATCAGGTTAATTGACTCAGTATCAAAATATTTGCCTGTTTTCTCAGATAAGAAAAGGGTAAAAAGAAGTCAGGATAAAAGAATAAACTAGGAATTAGCCCCACAATTTTTTCACTGTCTAAGCAGAGTGCACAAGGAAGTAAATTTAAGTCTTAAATGATTTTTCTTTACCAGACAGCCCATATCAAGATCAGATATTGATTAAAGCTTGCCTTTTTGTGCTCTGATGCTTTTTATTGACTTTTCTCTTCAGTGCCCTGTGATGCAGTACCAAAGTGATTGGATCAGTATATTTTCCCTTTGGGATTACACAAGAAATCTTGGATGCCTAACAAATGCATGTATTAAGTCTCCAAATATACAGTGCTCACATAAAATGAAAAAGAAATATATATTCTTAAGAGGCAAAGATGAAAGACACTGATGAAAATGCTTTTTTTGTTCGTGTTGAGATATCTGCAGATCTGTGCAGAAAGGTGGGAAGGTCTTTTTATTGTGGGCTTTTCCTCAGAAAAGAAACATGGCAGGACATCTCGAATGTCCACGGGTTTTCTGCTAGACTGTGCTAGTTGAATGAGGTGTGCTAGTATTACTTTTATATTTCCTTTCTTCCCTTAATTTGGTAGAGAAATATCACTGGGCTTGATTCTCTTTTATATCACATCAGGACAGTATGTCCTTGCATACTCCTGGGAAGGGGATGATTTCTCCAAGGACAGCAGGTGTGAACTTCTGAACACCTTAAGTTGTGTGCTTAGTACAAGCTGCATTTACCCAGCACATTAGATAGCTTTCCTGTGTGCTGTTTCCTATCAAAGCAAAGAAGAGCTGTTGTGTAGGTAATCAAAGTTATAGAAATTTCACAGCCAGTGGTATAGCTTTTGCTTCATTGGTAGCTGGGGGAACATTAATGTAATGTCATGGTTTTTAGTGAAAGAGAAGGGAGGAGGCATGGGAGGCGCAGGGCTGCAAGACACAGGCTAGAGACTTTGAGGTGCTGCTGAGAATGTAACATTTCTAGGTCCATAATCACTCTGATTTTCTTCAGTGTAAGCTAATACATCTTTGGTCTTATGTAAGCCAGTTATAAATTTTCTGCAATTTTAGTATGTCAGCACTTCTCAGTTCTTAATATTTTTTGTTCTTTTTCACATAGTTTCTGGGTGGTAGGTAAGAAAGAATGAGTCTATAGATATAGAATGGGCAATCTGGCAAATTGTTGAAGCAATTGCTTCCTATGTGTGGGAAGGTAAAAAGTAACTTAGATGATAACAGTACCACAATAAGAACAGTCTTTTCATAGTTCAAGTGCCTTTTAATCAACCCTTTGCCTTATGTCATGGATGCCTTAGTCAGGGGCTAACTGCTTTCATTGCATGAGTCATCTGGACAGAAATCCTATTTATCTGAGCAGGGAATTAGGCTGTATAGGAAAAGAGGGGAAAGCAGGAATATGGCACTATATATATTCCTACTGTTTTAAGGTTGAATCTATCTTGGGAAAGTTGTCCTGATTTGGAAGGCTGGGCCTAGAGAGTGGTGGTAAATGATGCTACCACGATGGTGACAGGTCACTAGTGGTGTTCCCCAAGGCTCAGTGTTGGCATCAGCCCTGTTTAATATCTTTATCAGTGACACAGATGGGGGGATTGAGGGCACTCTCAGTAAGTTTGCAGGCAGCACTGAGGTGGGTGGGAGCGTTGATCTGCTGGAGAGTAGGAGAGCTCTGCAGAAGGATCTGGACAGGCTGAATGAATGGGATGAGACCAACAGTATGACATTCAGTAGAGTGAAGTGCCAGGTGCTGCATGTGGGTCAAAACAATCTGAGGCTGGGGAAGGAGTGGCTGGAAAGCTGCACAGTGAAAAAGGACTTGGGGGTGCTGGTAGGCTGAACAGGAGTTGACAGTGTGCTCAGGTGGCCAAGAAGGTCAATGATATCCTGGTCTGTATCAGAAATGATTTGGCTACCAGGACTAGGGAAGTGATTGTCCCCCTATAATCGACACTGGTGAGGCCCTATCCCTACTGGTGAGTACTGTGTCCAGTTATGATCTCCTCATTTAAGAAGGACATTGAGGTGCTGGAGCAGGTCCAGAGGTGAGAAATCAAGCTTAAAAAGGGTCTCAAGAGTAAGTTGTATGAGAAGTAGCTGAGGGTTTGTTTAGCCTGGAGAAAAGGAGGCTCAGGGGAGACTTTATTGCTCTCTACAGTCACTTGAAAGGAAGTTGTAGCAAGGTGGGAGTCAGCCTCTTTTCCCAGGCAACTAGCAACAGAACGAGAACAAATGTCCTCAAGTTGCACCAGGGGAGGTTCAGGCTGGACATCAGGAAGAATTTCTTCACTGAAAGCATTATCAAGCATTGGAAAAGGCTGCTCAGGGGAAATGGTGAAGTCACCAACCCTGAAAGTGTTTAAGAAACAGCTGGCCGTGGCACTTAGTGCTATGGCTTATTTGCCAAAGTGGTGTTTGGTCAAAGGCTGGAGTCAGTGATCTTGGAGGTCTTTTCTAACCTTAATGAATTTATGATTGTATTCTATGATTACTGACATAATCAAAATGTAATGGGAGATCCCATTATGCTGCCCCACTGTTATGACAACAGATTTAGGATTCCTGGAGTTTTTAAAAAAAGTAATTGAGCCTGCTTCTTTTAACAGAAAAGTCTAAAAGTGTCTCAAAAGTGTCTAAAAGTGTCTTTATGCAGTAACATGCATGCCACATGGAGGTGAAAAGAACAACAACATCTGAAAGTGTAAGAAAAGTCCAGTCCTGTTGAAAGATTGCCTCCATTCCCATTTAGTGCTGACAGCGCAGCCCATGCTCCCCAGTTATGGGAGTGCAGCAGTAGGACAGCTGCACAGTGTTGGAGGCAGCTTTCTAGTACTCCTGAGGGTACAGGGTGACCCACCATCTCACTAATGTGAGACAGTAATTGCCCCTCACTCTCTGGCCCAATGAGAACAGAAAATCAGCACAAGCTGAATGAGCAGTATAAAACACCATTATTTCTTTCCTTTTCAGAGTGCCTCAAGCAGTGTGGATTGGATCACTGTCTTGAAGTAATTTAGTGCTTCACCCAGCAAAACACCTAAGTGTGCATTTAACTATAAGCAAGCAAATAATCACACTGGAGTCACTTAAGGGCCCTGTGCTCAAATGCTTTGCTGGAGTGGGACATGAGCTTGCAGCTGGCTGATTGGAATGTCCTCTGTGGGCCTCACATATAGGACTAACAACTTAAGTGGTCCATAGGCTCCTAACAGCTCAAAGGTTATGCTAATTCTTGCAGCATTTCTTAATTTTTCATTATTTTAATCAAATTGCTAGTGGTTGAATAACTAATGCAAAACTCACTGATTCAAAGATACAGTGGAGTTACTAGAATTTTTTTCTCCTACCTGTTTATTTCCACAGCAAAGTGGTAGTGGCCACTGCAAAATGAATTCCCCTTGTTGCCGTGTGAGCTCCCATATGACCCTCTGGAACTGATTTTCCTAATGGTGAAAGACAAAGAATGCCTACTAGTCACTTGACAGGGAACACAGCAGATTCTAACTATGGTGACAACAGTGCTCACCCAAAGAGTTTTAAAGGGTGGAATTGGCAGGCTATTAATTTGAGCAGGCTTCAATCAGATGCCATGCCTGCCCTCTGGTACAAGAGCAACCTGTTCCTGTCTGCCACTCAATACTGACAAGCTGTTTCCCTAGTAATGAATTTAATTATAAAGTAATGAGTTTGTCAAGTTAAAGAGGTACATGGTATTCTAAAAAAAGGAGGAGAAAACTCCTAACAACAATAACAAGAAAAATTACTTGAGCTCTAGGAAGATACAGTGCGGTTAAATTTAGTTCTTCTATTTTCACATTTGGATAAACAAAAAAATACATTGTTCCACAATATTTAAAACCTATGTGTAGATGATATTTATAGACTGCTATTTATAGAGCACTGTTCTTCAGATTTCAGTACATATTCTACTAATGTAATTAAAATGAATGGACTAAAATACTGACTTTAATATGAGATTTTTTCCTAGGGCTTTTTTTTTCCTTTTTTTTTTTTTTTTAAGGGATTGATTTATTTTTCAAATAATCCTAGGGAAGATTTCTTTTTAACTTAGAATTTTTCAGATGCAAAGTTATCACTTTCTGGTGTTATCCTTTTTGTTTTATTCTTCACTTTTACTTCACTCTTTTACTTTCCATTTTTTTCAGGAGAGAAAAATTAAAAAAAATCTGTAAAATCAGATTTCTCAAAAATCAGACAAAAACCCCACTTCAGAAAAGCAGGTGTTTTTAATCACAGTTTCAAACACAGATATTTCAACTAACTTTAAAGTTTTTGTCTAAAAGTGCTCTGCAGGCCATATTTGCTTTAGCAATGAACAGGTTACCTTAAGAATCAAAAAAGATCAAAGATCAAAAGAGCTGTTCAGGTGGTAGATGCTCCACTGTGGGAGTTGTGTTAGGTTTAGCAAGTGGAAAAGGAATGGACAAAGGTGTATACAATGCTTCTTCCTCAAGGGAGAAAGGAGAAGAGAGGAATTGTATGGGTTTGCCTACTGCAGTGAGGAGCTGTAAAAATCATTTGGTTGAAACCTCAGTTCTGGTAAATTGAGGTTACATTTGAAGGTGCTCATTCACTCCAGCTGTAAATTTGTCCAAAGGGAGGATAATTTCAGCATGGTCCTTCTTCGGAAGGTGTTGAAAATATCTGACTCTGAGAGTGCAGTCAGAGTGTGAGTAGGAGCACTTTCCAGGTTTGTCACTGGCCAAGGTGAAACACTCAGCTGAAGATAACTGGAATGGCTAAGTCCCTGAAGCAGATTTTTAGGGCATGACCATTGGAGGACCTTTTAGTAAACCCATGGTGTTTTGCTGACCCATAATATGCTTCTTCTGTTTTCTAACAGGTCAGTGGCTGGCCCTGCTTATTCCCTTTCTACCCGTGTTACATTTAATCAGCCTGAATACAGTTCACTGCTCCAGCTGTATTGATTCTTAGAAGAGATTTCAGCAGAACCTAAAAAAGGAAGCATAGACTGCTTCCCTCTTTTTTCTTTGACTGATGCTTTCTTTTACCCTATATGACAAAGTGATAGATGTACTTAGTTAACTTTCTGCAAAATCATTAATGCCACCCTTACCGGTTGGCTACCCAGGTATTGGTTAAATAGCTGTCATGCGTTTGTTACCTGAGACACCACAGTACTTTATAATCAGATCATTAATTTTGTTCTGAGGTTGGTTCTACAGAACTGGTTTGAAATGCATAGCTAAGGGAGATGAAAACTAACACCCTTTCTACCAGTCAGATTTTTCCCATTTTTTTTCCTCAGATTAAAGCTTCAAATTGACAAAAGTTCACTTGGAAAAGCTGAAGTAGGTGTTTCAATCAGATTCTTGTGATGTTCACTGCCCCCCATTTCCCCTTCCCCTCCTCCCCATCCCTCTTCATGATGAAAGTCTACAACAAAGCAATGCAAAACTACCTCACCTGTTGCCTTGACCTCTCAAAGGACCTGAGGTCTCTGGATCTGCTGTATAAATGACTACTCACAAAAGGAGGTCATCTGGTCAGATCTCTGATACGTTCACTGAATTTCACCTTGACTTCTTCAGTCCCCATTGAATTCTGATGTTTGATAAGGACTCCTGTTGATGCTCAGCTGAAGCTTATCATCCTCAGAAGGGGTGCCAATCTCAGGCTTAAAACTTGGCATTCTACAGGATCCACCACCAGTCTCCATAGGTGTATCTCCATTGTGATTAAGAATATTACTTCTGATTCACCTGAGTTTTGTCTTTGCAGATTACAAATGCTTTTATTGCACCATATTTTTTCCCTGTGAAAATCTTTATATAGTAGTCAAAACATTTTGTAGTTGTTGTTTTGACAAGTTAAACAATTATGAGGTTTTTAAGATTCTCTTTGTAAGATATTTTCTTCAACCTTAAAATAGATTGGCAAATACTTTTCTGTACCTTACTTCATTGTTTAAACATCACTTTAAAACTATGGAAAACAAAATCTTAACCAGTGTTACAATCAATCTGCAAAATACATGGATAAAGGTAAAATTCTGCTATTTCTCTTTAGTCCTCTCATGTTTTTATAGTAATGACCATAGACTTATTTCATCACAGTGGGAGCTCATTTATTCTGATTCCTAAAATTCTTTCTAGTCTTGTGAAGATAGAATAGAGGCATCTATTTTGTGTCTTCATATGCAGACATTCTGTCTTCAAATGTATTCCCTCTTGTCAATGGAACTGTTATCCAGATCCAGAGTAGTTTCATTTATTTTCATCTATTTTGCAATCATCTTGTAATTGTTTATTGTCTATTAGTCCATCTCCTCCTGCCAACTTTCTGCAGTAAACAGCACTCAGTCTACTGCTAATCTGGTGAATATCCAGCAAAAATTCTCCATTTCATCAGGATTCCTCACTGGCAAATACTTCTTGAATGATGCCAACTACAGAATTATTTATCCATTGGTACGTATGTCATTGATAGTGATTAACAAAAAATGTCGGAATCCTCATAATGTGGCTTCAGTTGCATAGCATCTGTGTGATTTCCTGTGGTTTGAAGGCTGGAAGATGTTTAAAAATGTGGACAACCTTCTCAGCTGTCTCACGACTGTGGTGCCTGTGAAAGAAATTGCACAGGAAGCCCTACTGAGAGATGGGCAGAGAAGAACCAACTGAAATTCAATAGAAGCAAACGCAGGGTCCTGCACCTGGGAAGGAATAACCCCCTGCACCAGTATAGACTGGGTGCTGACCTGCTGGAAAGCAGCTCTGCAGAGAAGGACCTGGGGATCCTGGTGGACAAGAAGCCATCCATGAACCAGCTGTGTGTATTGGTGTCCAAGGAGACCAATGGTATCCTGGGGTGCATTAGGAAGAACATTGCCAGCAGGTTGAGGGAGGTGATCCTGCCCCTCTACTCAGCCCTGGTGAGGTTGCACCTGGAATGCTGTGTCCAGTTCTGTGCTCCCTAGTACAAGAGACATGGAGCTCCTGGATTTGGTCCAGCAGAGGGCAACAAAGATGATTAAGGGACTGGAACATTTCTCTTATGAGGAAAGGCTGAGAGAGCTGGACCTGTTCGGCCTTGAGAAGAGATGACTGAGAAGGGAACCTCATCAAGGTATATAAGTATCCAAAGGGAGGGTGGTAAGAGGATGGAGCCAGCCTCTTCTCCATGGTGCTAACAATTAGGACAAGAGGGAATGGGCAGAAAGAAAGTTTCACCTGAACATGAGAAAGAGCTTTTCCTGTGAGGGTGACAGAGCATGGGAACTGATTGGCCAGAGAGGTTGTGGAATCTTGCTCAAGAACCATCTGGACACAATCCTGTGCAATGTGCTCTAGGATGACTCTGCTCGAGCAGGAGATTGAACCAGATGTCCCACCGTGATTTCTTCCAAACCTAACCATTCTGTGATTAGGCTTTCCAATCTGTCTGGGACCCTTCAAAATAACGCTGTGACTAACATATAGTGAACAGTGTGTTGCTTGAGGCTAAACTAACGAAGGATGAGTGTCTTGACCTAAGACTGGGTATGTTCATGGGTTTCAGACAGAGCTTTAGACTGTAGCATGCTGTAGCATATTGGCTCAATATAATAATGAAAATTTTTTAGCATTACATTTCATCTAAAAAACCCTCAAGGTATGTCAAATGCTTTCTGTTCCTGTCATGAACAAAGAACAACAAAAAAAAGTCATAAAAATATCCACCTTCATTCAAATGCTTCATGTTTGCATTTCAGCTGAAGAAAACTCATAACTACATGCTTAATTATGCACTTGCACAGCAAGCAACCTGTTGTATATATAAAGACATTTGAATACAGATTCGCAGCCCATTTGATAGACTATTTTCAGCAGAAAAGCCTGGGTCAACCAGGCTAACTAGTCTCCTGAGGTTGCAGACAGCTTTCTGGGCAGGTCCCACCAGGCAGGAATGCCTGCAGGGTATTCCCAACCTGGAAACAGGGAATACTAGTGTTTGGATGAGTGAGCAAAAAGCGATAAGGTCTGATCTAAGTGGACCTAGCCATACCTAGACTTGTCCGAGAAGTTTAGAAAGCAAGGGGGCCTCACTACAGCTCGTAAATCAACATGAGGAACCACAACCTGTTTATATTATAATCCCTTTTAATAAATCATAGAGTTGTCATTTTAGATACTGCATTGCCAATGTTTAGATATTAGCAATAAATCTAATCATAATCAACCACACAATCTGTCCTACTTCTTGCGCCTGGTAAAAACCACAGACAGTCAGATTCTGTTCTCAGTCCCGCCGGTGTAAATTCTTTGTGTTCCTATTGATGAACATTGTACCAGAATTTCGAGGAAAGTTCTGGTTTATCACATTCAGTGCACAGTTTGACACTATGTCTACATTAACCAGATGGTGGGAGAGAGTCTTTTGTACTTTTAAAATCACATTTCAAATTTTTTTACTTCTGGGTGTGTGTTTTGTTTGGTTTTTTTTTTTTTTTTTTGTGAAAATGGTCTGAAAATTTATAAGTAAGCATTTTTGTACCAAAAAAATGTCTCTTTCTCTTTTTTATTTTAGGTAATCAGTTTGCAGAAATATGAAACTGATTATGAAGCTTTTCCTGAAATGATCAGTATAGTGGAATCCCACCATTGCGATTAAATCCTGCACACGTATTTTAAGGAATAGAGAACCTGTTTTCCTATATGAGCTCTACAGGGCTGTCATTTTCATGCAAGATAGATACGAGCCTTATTTCTTATGGTACTATAAACTTCTTGCCTATAGTGGTGTAGAGGAATTTACAAAGTCAGGCAAATTACTGTGGATGAAAAATAAAGATTCAAGACTTACCATTAGACATTGGAGTATGAAAAGTTTCGGCTATACTTCACAATGCATTTATTCCTCATGGTCATTTTGCTTTTGTCTTTTTCACTGTATCTTGTTTATCTCTCCAAATTTTCTGTGCCTTTCTATTCTGTCTTCTGCCTTTCAGTGTATTTCAACTGCAACATCTGTATGTTTGGCTCCTGGCAGTTCCTGAATATCATTGCTTTGAAGTAAGTGAATCCTCTTAATTTTATTTCACCTGGTTTCTCACAGAGGGTGACAGATGACAAACACAGAGAGGGAAAAGAGCAGAATTAACATTAGTATGAATGCAAGCACACCATGGCTTGCTGAGAACAATATTGCCTTTTCTTTGTTAAAAATGTTATTTGTAAATGGAAATTAAAGGGGTCCCTCACACAACAGATTCATTAAATTGGTGTACTGCCTAGTGAACAAACTTTTCTTACTTTCCTTCTTGTTTTTTCCTTCCATTCCCTAAACAATGTTCAAATTCATTGGTATCACATATGTAGTGTTATACACATAAAAAAAGTAAGGGATCTCCAAGACCTGTGTGATGCTGCAAGTGTAAGCACAATGGTTCTCCAATGTACTCCATTCTTTTAATTTTTACTTGGGTTTTTATACCATCATCACTTCCATAGTGCCATATTCCATATAGGTTTCTCAGTGAAATGTGTCTTGTCAGCTCTTGTTAGTGTCTTTCAAATGAGGTTTTATTGCTTGTCTCCATCTTGTCTCTCCTTGTAAGTGGATGCCCATTGTCAAGTCATAGGTGTCATGCTGCTTATTATTGTCTTGTGGTTCTGCTGGGCTCTAATATGTGCTTTCCCCTTCTAATGTGTGCCAGGAGATCAGCTTTTAATGTCCAGCACCTGACTACTATTTCAAGTATCTGCTACAGTCTTTGTCCCCTTTTCTTACCCATCTCTCCAGAATTCTTCCTTTTCTAAAAGATTTAAATTTCTGCTTGAGACTTTATGATAAAGATCTTTTTAAAACTCATTTTGCTCATTGTGGAATGAAATAAGAAGATCACTTTTTGTCAGTGCTGTGTACTTTGCATGGCCATTCCATCTAAAGATTCCGTTGTGGGTGTTGTTAGCAGTCTTAATAAAAATTCTGAATGACCTGGGCTACTCAGCTACTGGACCTGGGAGATCAGAGCAGATGCCTACCTTAAAGACCTCCTCAGGTCTTGTAACCAGAAGAAGCAGCAGCTGTATTTGCTAGAACTCTCCAATATGTTGTCTGTGCTACTTTTATAATAGATAGTAAGGATTTATTTATCCCTAGGTAGTGATCTTATTTTTATCAATCGAAATGAAAAAATAATTTATTGTTTTTTGTAGCAAAATCTACTGCTGCATCGATCTTGCTACACATCATGCAAAAATTTTTGTGTTCCAGTTACTGACAAAGAGCAGAGAACTGTTGTATGAATCCTATTGAGTCACTCCTTTAGTTCTTCTTGGCCTATTCTGGAATTTAGCTGGAAACTACATCAGAATGTTTCACTAAATATTGCTCTTTTGTTGTTAAAAAAAAAAAAGAAAACACATTACAGATTCACAATATGCAAGATGAAGTCACTTCTCATCTTATTGTACAGTTTGTTCCCATTGAAAAATTAAACTAAATGTGTTAGTGCAGAATATGTCATTATGCCCAACAAAGAAGTATATACAGGCTGCTCAAAACCTTAGAACAAAACATTGATAAAAAGTCAGAACAAGGATATTTTGCTATTGCTCAAGTTTGCCTTTGCAGACTGTAAATTGAAATGGCAGGATATGTCCCGTGTGTTTTCTCCCCCCAAAGAGGGGGACAGACATTATATACAGATATTAGATACATGTATTCTTTTGATACATGAAGTGGAATCTCCAGTAGCTTTCCATTATGGAAATTATAGAAGTCTTATTTGTGTGTTTTACTTGGCTATGAGCATCAGTGTTCTTGAAAAGATATAGAACAGGACTACAGCTTGAAACATTTTAGCTGCTTTTATCTTAAGCACTCACGGTAATCATTGCTTTACATTATTATCTTATTATCTGGCTATTTATGATTTCATGTGAAAGATGTTTTTGTGACCAGGTCTGATGCTGAAAAAACACAAAGAACTTTTCTTCAGAAGAAATCAGATTATTTCTTAGGCATCTATATCTCTATATCTATATCTATCTACGTAGGACCCTCCAGGGACTTAGTGCAATATTTCTCTCTGTAGTCAAATTTTCAGCTATGTGCATTATAAAATTTTTTTGGACATGGAAGCATATATTTCTTATTAAAAATAATCTTTAAATTTATTTTTTATAGTATCTAGAGACTGAAATCCGAATTGGGCTTTTGTAGGATACAATACATAGCCGTATTATGATATGATGGATTCTGTTTCAGGAATTAACAGTACTGAGGGGAAGATGGGAGTCTCAGTTAATCTCAACTGTAGAGAGAAGTGCTTATTTTAAAAGGTTTCTGAATAATTTCAGCTTTTAATGTTCCAGTATTACCTGTCCTATAAGTGATAAATGGTTAGCACTTCATACTTTTGCAAAAGAACTTACAGATCTTGCTTTATTAATTTGTATTTTCAGAATGATGAATTATGATATGAGTCCTTCAGTGTTTGGTGCTAGAACAAACACTGAATCCAACCTTTCTTTTTAACAGAGATATGCTGAAGCTAAGCACAAAAGAGCTATATAAACCATTGGTAGGAAACCTATTCATTGCTTAATACTTTGGAGTTATGCTTCTCATGTAGAAAAAACTCACTGAACTCAGGGCCAAATAATTACTTATGGGAATAAGTTTATTGTGTTGGTGCAAAAGAAGAATTACCTTTTAGAGTTCATACTCCTCCCTGCCCCCAAACAGTGATATTCTGAGCATTCTTCATTGTGAACAATAGGCATAAACCAAAACTGCTGACATTGATTTAAAATATAAACTTTTCCTGAATGGTAAGAAAACTTAAAAAAAAAAAGGCCATATGATAAAGTGTGGTTTAAATCATTAGATTACACTGTAAAAGTATTTATAATTAACTTCTGAGGTGTTGCCAGCTTTGTGCTAATTGAACAATCTTCTCTGTTAAATAGACATGCAGATGACACACTTCATAATCCCCCCATTCCTATTGGCAGTAATTGGTGTATCCATTGATATCTGCCCAGCTGAGAATAGAATTTTAAATACTAACGCGCCATTCAGCCATACAAATATCTGTATCACAGTGTTGTTGACTAAAACGTTGTGTTATAAACTGCACTTTCTAGTATTAAATCTGCAAATATTCCATTCAAAGTGCTACTTTACTTGTCTTTAAACCAGTGCAAAACAAGAAAAGAGAATAACTAAGCTACCAATAGTGGCATTTTGTTGCCAAAATTTAAGTGTTAAACTGTTGCTAAGCAGCAAAGCATAAACCACATGGTATGTGTGATCCTGCTCCCCGCTCGTTAGAGATACTAGTATTCAGAAAATTCCTCTTCTGGCAAGTAGAAGGTGTTAAAAACATGTTGTGTATCAAACCTTGACTAGCAGTTCTCAAAGCTGAATTTAATTTGTACTACTATTGGTAGCAAGTCAGATGTCTCATGATGAAAAATTCCACAAGCATCAGAAGAGGAGCCACAACTTGTAAATATTTTGTCAAGGAAAATTGTCAGAAAGATATCAGATACTACAAAACATGTACCTGCTTCCAAGAAAGTAAGTGTGAAAGAAAAAGAGTGGTGTATACATATTTTACTCTACATTTAGCAAAAAGAGGTAAAAATGAGCTTTTAAACTGGATCACAAGTGTACAGGATTAAGTGGACATTTTTGCACTGGGAGTAATATCTGCAACCTTTAGCAAACATTGGATCACTAATAAAGGAGATAACAAATACCATATTCTAAGAACATTCAAGAAACCAACATTGGCATAATGATTCCATCATACATTAGCAGTTCCCTAAATGCATTCTTTTAAAATTGTTTCAGTTTCCAACATTAATGTCATCAGCAAGAAAAATGTCAGACATCACCACTGTTTGGGTGAGAATCACCTGCAGAGAGGGCTAAATTGAGCCATATGCATTGAATGAACTCTAAAAGCCTAAGTGAAACCTGAGTGATACCTAGACTAACCTGCTGAAAGTTGAAGACTGAATGTTCTCTAGGAAATAGAGTTACATCACCATACAATCATTTATATGACAGGTTAAATCATAATATTTTAGTAGCAGTATTGTGCTACATATTATTGTGGCGAGTCAGAATTCAACAATTTCCAAAAAATTCTATAAGTTTCATTTTCTTTTTTTGAAGGTAAACATGATTCTTGGAGATCTGAAACTCTGCATTAGGTGACTGCTTACAGGAATGCTTTATTAATTATTTATATCAGAGGTTAAGTTTAGACAATAAGAAAACAAGTTTGTGGTTGTGTGGCTTTTTCTTTTTTTTTCTTGTAATGGGAAACTAGTGATTTATTCAGACCTAAGTAGAAGGGAACTATAAAAGCCATGCAGTGAGGTCTCTTCCATTCCTCATTCGATGCATCTCCTCTGTACAGAAAGCAATGATCTGCTGGATGAGAAGCATTGAAAATTGCCTCTCAGCAAGGCCATATTTTTATATAACTGAGATGAACTGGGGTCAGAATCAGTGGTAATCAGCACTGGCAAAGGAAGTACATCACTGTGAGGGACAAGCTTAAATCACTTAGTAAACTGCATTGAAAAAAAGTCTGTGAATGAATCATCTTCTTGTGGATTTTTTTTTCTGTGTCTTGATCATGAAAACCAGAAAATAACCTCTCCATCCTCCAGAGAGTTATACCTGAATGCTCTTGCAGTTCTTTTTAGATGTGCATAAGATGCTGAGATTCAGAATTCTCTGGTTTTTACTCTGCGATAGGACAAATATTCATGTAAATATTTTGAGAAAGAAAAAAGATAACTGCTTTATTTTATATGTAAATTCAGATTTCTTTTAATCAGTTATAGAGTTATGCTTGTAATGTTTGATTGTGGATTCAGGTAGGCTTGGGCAAATAAGGCTGTGCTCAGATTTGGAACTGTTTATGGATTTGTAAACATTTGTTTCAGAGTTTGAAGCTGTATATTTGATAGCTCATTCAATCAGAAAAGATCCATTTTACAGAAGATCCCATATCATATAATGATGCAGTCATATCTTCTTTGATGTTCCATTGCAGTTTCTTTATGATCAAAACCGGTACTGCAGAATCTTGGAATTTGATAAGTCCCCGAAGGTGCTACATTATTGAATGTGAGAGCTGAGGAAGAATCCTAGTTGTCATTCCAGAAGAGAAACTCTTCCTGTGTGACAGTTTCATCTCCTGTTCATGGCTGCTAAGGAGGCACTGCAGGGCAGTATGGGGCAATGCTCTTAGGGCACTTGAGTTAAGGAATCTCCTAGGGGAAAGTACAAAGAAAAGGTTGCAAGGCTGAGGCTATCTTTTCCTTATTGGAGTTCCCTTTGGAACGTAAACAGAAACATGCTGTTGGCCAGACTGACCAAGTACAGCATAGTGGATCTCAAGCCATACAAAGTAGTTTTAATTTTCTGTGCGGTCTGTGTGAAAAGTTAAATGCCAAAAGAAATTTGGATTTTTTTCCTGGATCTAATATATACTGCTGGAAAGGCTACAAAAAACCCCCCAAACAACCAAATGTGGCCTGGTCCTTTTCTTGGCCTTTCTCTTGCAAAGGATTTATAGCCTGGTGTTCTCCATTGCACCAAGGTCATCAGCAAAGCTAACTTTGCAAATAGCTGCTCTGTTTGGAGAATGTTCAGCATTCTGGTCATTGTTGGTGCTTCTCTATTATGATTTTTCTGGTAGAAGAGGAGGTGCAAGCATTTTTTGTCTTCAGGGACAGAGAGCAATTGAGGTAGTGATTTGGCTTTGCCTGAAGGCTGTTGGGGACCAGGATCAGAGGCACCATGTCTGTGGGACTTGGGAGACTTGTAGGGTCTGGTGGCTGGGTCATGTCAAGCATATGTGAAAAATAGTGCCATGAGTGGCAAATTTGGGTCTGGAAAAGAGTGTTACTCTGCTGACTTGGGCACCTTAACCCCCAGGACCCTTAATAAAATATTATTTATTTACACTGTCCTGAACCATGTGCCCCATTTCACTGGAGTATCTCTCCTAGGATGTAGGGTGAGAAGAGAATATAATTTTCTGAAGCAGTTGAACAATTTGGTGCCAATCCTTACAAGGTTGAAAGAAAGGGCAAGTAGAAAAAAAGTAAGGTGAAAGACTTGACAGAAGTAAAATTAGGTGCTGAATTGTCTCCAAGATGAGATGAGAAGTTTTGCAAATGCCTGTAGCATCTGAATGTTGGCACAGATGCTCACAAAAATCTTAAAGCACAAATTCTTCCTCTAGTGAATCATTATATCTCTACTAGAATTGATAACATTTTGTTCTTATGGGCTTTACAGTATTTCCTTTTTGGCAGGCTTTAATAACTGCCTCTTCTGTACCCCTAGGAAACATCAAGAATTATTTATTACAGTCTAGGAAATGCTGAGGTCTGTGGTTGGGAGCCTTAAATGTTTTTATTTATTACTATTTATCTAACTGCAATATTAATGTTAAAGCACAAAGTAACCAAGAATTTGCAGAATAAGAAGGCACTGGGGTCCTTAAAATCAGTTTACTCAATCAGGCAGAATACATCCCTGGACAAAGGGGCACTCTGATTTCTGACCAGCAATTTAATCCCAATTCTGATGGATGCAGCAGGAATTAATGGAAATATAGCCCATGTATAAAGGAAGGAATTTCTCCCTGGGTAGCAGTTATTTTTGCTACACCAAATATTACAGTTTGTGAAATCCAGTCCTTGCAACACAAATGCAAATATTATTATTTGGGTTTAAATATTTTTCAGTGTTACCTAGCAACAGAAGGCACAAGGCTCTCCCATAAAATTTAAATACAATCTTTTATACAATTATAACAATTTATAATTCATAAAGTAGGTGTTGCAATTAACCAGTTAAACTGCAAAATAATTACCTAATACAAGAAATGAAAAAAAGAAAAAAAAAAGATGACTGTAGAAATAAACAAGTCATTAATAACTGTGAATGCATTTAAGATGGAAATTAAATGAAAGTTTTTTTATTGTGGGAGAAAAGTAATTCTGGACCAGCTTCCCAACAGGACTGCAGGAGCAGTCAGCCTACAGTTTTTTTAAGAGCTTACCAAGATTATGACTCAAATCAAACAACTTCAGTGCACAAAATAGAGAAATTACATTTTATCTGCTAGAGTTTCTTGTCAGGCCTATAATCTATGTATTTTGTTTCTTTACAAGTTCTTTACACCAGTACATGACTAGAAGAATAATTCAGATTATACATGCTAAATAGGGCATTTAGACTAGGCTCTACTAACTAGGTTTCTTTACAAGACATTTTAGTGTTATATTGCTTTCAGGAGATTGTGTCTTCTTTTCTTGCAGAACAATACCTATTTAGTTAGATCTATTCTGCATTTACTGCATTGTATTTTCCTTTTTCTAACTACATCTGAAGAGAATAAATTCTTTCCCTTTGTTCTCCAACACAGAAAGCTTTCAAAAAGAGAAAGGAGCACCACCAGAAAATGAAATAGAGTTCACCTTCAAAGTACTGCATGTGACTGGAAATAAAATAATACCATTTCATGGAGTGATATATTTTCAATGCTTTTTCTAGCTGCAGATTTACTGTCATGTCAGAAAAGAAACTTGAAATCTACAGAAAGGAAAAAGAGGGAAGATGTTTGTACATCCTTCCTGAAGGTATTATTACCAAATACTTTGAGTCTTTAGATTATTGGTTCATTGGACACAGCACAGAGATTTTCTTTGACATTTGAACTTTTGAGTTTCAGAAAGCCTGAATCAGCAAGCAGTCCTCTCCAACCACACAAATGTGAATGATATCAGTTTAGAATAACTCCTTGGCCTTTAAACCAAATTAGCTCACCAGAGTCAGACTTTTTCTGAAATACAGATGCATGTATTTGAATCACTGAGTATAATATATATTTCACCACCTAGGAAACATTTGGTCTAATAAAAAAGGGTAAAGAGAAATGCTCTTTAATTTTCTCTTTCATGGATTGTTCTGTAAGATAACTAAATTTATCAGACGAACTGAGAGGACAATGTTGTCTGTTCTGCCTGACACCTTTCAAACTGCAATTAGAGAACTGACAGTCATTCTAATACTGAGCATTAAATCACGTGCACTTCTATTAACATTTATGCATTTGGCAAGGTCTGAGAAATTCAGGTGCAAAAAGGTGCAATTTGAAAATCTTCTGTGTAATTCTTAAAGACGTATTCAATCTGCAAGTCTATCTAAAAGTGTGATTTGGGATGAATGAAACTTTCACCAATATCCTGTTAAAGCCAGTGAAGTCCCTGAAAACTGAATGCATGCATTTTCTACTTCTAGTGCTTCCCACACTAAAGTAATTTTTAGGTAGGTTGAAAAGACTTCTGTGGTGTGCTGAAACTTTTTAGGTGCTGAGGCTGGTGTGAGGTGGTTGAGGCTTACAACCTTCAGAGAGACCCTGATTACCTTTGTAGATAAGACAAGTATGCAAAATTTACATAATTGACTCTATTTTCCTCATTGCTAGTTCTCTTTTATTCCTTTGTTTGCAGCTTAAACCCCAGAAATCCAGTATTCCATGGCATTCACCCTCTTCTGGAGCAAAATCTGCCTAAGAGCAGGGCTGGTGGCAGCAAAGGTGCTGGTGATTTGAGTGAGTCTAAACTGCAGTCCAGAAGCAGCCTACACAACTCTTGGTGATCTCTTAGACATGGTAACTTGTCTAAGATAGTATTTTGGACCTAATAGACTATAAGAGTTGGCTGAAATTTTGAGGGCAACATAAAATACCAAAATAATTGTAAGAATGATAGTATGGAACCCTTGCTTCTTAAAACCTTGAGGGGAATGAGACATTTTCCTTTCATAAAAAACAAACAAAACGTTATTTTTTTAAATTATCAGTGATTGTGACTTGTTCTTCCTTGAGACACAAATTGCAGCTTCAGCTTTGTAATTGTATATCAACATGCTATACTCGTCAGTGGTTGAGCTAATATGACATGTGAATTCAGGAAATCAATGTTATGAGCAAATAACATGCAAGTAATATTCTAAAACACCCTCCAATAACATTAGTAGAAAGCAAAAAGAAAGCATGTGTTAGCAGGCACTTAGAAATATTATTCGTACACAGAGATATATACACATGCATATACACAGCTGATGTCTGTTTAAAGATAATGTCTCTTATGTGTATTTCATGAGTCCATTAGTAGAAAATAAGTGCTGTCAGGCTGTACACTGTATCTCTCACACCTTGCTAACACATGTATGTATGTTGATAATGAGAATAATCCTACACAAAGTATATAGGCATGCAGGAAAACCTGCATCTCAGTCTTTCTCCCAGTTTTGTAGTTGCAGCACTCACTGGGTGTGCCTTATGTGGACTATGTTGTTTGTTTATGAACACTGGGAATAGCAGCTGAGTAATACCAAATAGCTTCAATTGTTCCAATCACAAGCACTCTGCATAGGAGCTGGGGATTAGAAAAATTTATTGAACAACTGCTATAACTCAGCACTTGCTGACATACCAGAGCCCTTCTGTGTATTATTATGCTCCCTAGATCATGGCCCACAACAGCTCACAGCAAACTCTCATTTCAAAGACTGGTAAAACTGCAGATATTTTCTGTATTTTATATTGAATTTATAGTACTAAGCACATGTGAGCCAAGAATAATTTCTGGCTGAACTATCTTACTATAAAATTCTCATGAAATACACATAATAAGAGACATCTTTAAACAGGGATCAGCTGTGACATGCATGTGTATATATCTCTGAGTATGAATAAATAAAATTTCTTTACTCAGCAACAATGTACTGGCCTGTGTACTTAATCCTCAAGAGAAATATTGATTTTTGTAGGCATGTTTTTAAAAGAAATGGTTGATAAATTATGCTTAACAAACCTGATTTCCTTCTATGACAAAAAAACTACCTGGATGAATGATGGGAGATCAGTGAATATTACCTGCCGCAACGTCATCAAGGCTTTTGACACTCTCTCACAAATATTTTTATAGGCAATCTGAGGAAGCATGGGTTGGATGAGCAGACAGTGAGGTGAATTGAGAGCTGGCTGAACAGTAAAGCCCAAATGGTCATAATCAGTGGCATGGATTTTAGTTGGAGGCATGATATTTAATGATGTCCCCCAAGGTTCAATCTGGGACCAGTTTTGTTTAGCTAATTCATCAATGACTGGGATGAAGGGGTGGATGCCTCCTCATCAAGTTTGCTGACAACACAAGGTTGGAGTGGCTGATACCCCAGAGGGCTGAGCAGCCCTTTGGAATGTGGCTGAAATGTTGGAGAGATGGACACAGAGGAACCACCTGGAATTCAACACAAGCAAATGCAAGGTCCTGCACCTGGGAAGGAATAACTCCGTGCACCAGTACAGGCTGGGTGCTGACCTGCTGGAAAGCAGCTCTGCAGAGAAGGACCTGGGGATCCTGGTGGACAAGAAGCCATCCATGAACCAGCTGTGTGTATTGGTGTCCAAGGAGACCAATGGTATCCTGGGGTGCATTAGGAAGAACATTGCCAGCAGGTTGAGGGAGGTGATCCTGCCCCTCTACTCAGCCCTAGTAAGATACATCTGTGTCCAGTTCTATGCTCCCCAGTACAAGAGGGACATGGAGCTCCTGGATTTGGTCCAGTGAGGGCAACAAATATGATTAAGGTTCTGGAGCATCTCTCTTGTAGGGAAAGACTGGGGGACTTGAGCCTGTTCGACCTTGAGAAAAGACAATGAGAGGGGATATCATCAACCTCTGTAAGTATCTGACAGAAGGGTGTCAAGAGGATGAAGCCAGGATCTTCTCGGTGCTGGCAGAAACTCATGCACAGGAAGTTCCACCTTAACATGAGGAACAACTTCTTTACTGTGGGGGCGACCATGCACGGGAACAGATTGGCCAGAGTCTGTGGAGTCTCCCTTAGTGGAGATATTCAAAAACCACCTGGACACAATCTTGTGCAATGTGCTTGAGAATGACCCTACTTGAACAGGGAGGTTGGACCAGATGACCCACTGTGACTCCTTCCAACTTTACCCATTGTGTGATTTAAACAGACAAGTACAAATAATGAGATTAAATAATAAGATATTATAATTGGCTAAGAGAGAAGAGTCTAGAGAAGCAAACATCTTCAAACCAGAGAGTGGAAATCTGAGAGATGTCTACAAATTCATAGAAGTTTTAGAGTAGATGCCTATTATTTTCATTAATTGTTGAAAAGTGGGGAGGAATTGTTTGATGTAAATTAGACCATGGGCCACTTCATTAGATATGAAAGCAAACTATTAGGGTCCCTTGGATTTCAGACATTGCAAATATCTCAGGCTAGAGATAACATTCAGCTGTCCTTGCCCGTAAAGGCAAGTTGTTGTTGATAAAGGTCTCTGGTTAGGGAAGTTTTAATGTAATCACTAGGCAGAGAGACTCTGCTGCTCCTTTCTATCACATTGCACTGTCTGGTTGTTGACAGCTTTTCCTCTTACCGAGATCTCTTCATTCATTTTATCCCCCATTGAGAAGAACACTGAGAGGAAAATAATGGCTACCCAAATGCAGAGACTGCAAATTTGAGTGCCTCTTACATTAGCTACATAAGGAGTAAGGGAAGACTTTTTTAAAAAAATGTTTTCTTTCCTGCACACTTCAGAAAAGACACAAGGTATAAATCTGACTTGATACTGTTATGGATACTGATAATGTTTCAGTTGATGACACATGTATTTAGGTGATGTAAATCAGCATTGTTTCATCTGGCACAGACTGAACGCTGATCTGTTCTCCCTACAGATACTGCTTCTTCTGTGCTTTCTACAAAAACTGTCAGTGAGCAAAAATCTGCTGATAAACCTGTGAACAGAAATCACACTGACTAAGAGGTGGAAAAATAAGATATTAGTCAATTAATGATTCAAGTTGTCAATTTTTTTTATCATATATTCTCCAGAGTTCTCCTTCTATGGTGGTGTGGTTGTTGTTTGGTTTTTTTTTTAAATAACTGAGACAAAGAATTTTCCAGTCTTTACCTTGGGAGTTCCTAGAGCCCGTGGCACCATCACTGTCAGGAAGGTGTTACAGTCTTGGGGCAAAAAAAATTGTTCTCAGCTGTACTAATGCAACACCTCATTAATTTAAGCAAAGGGGCATGTACCTATCTATGCACAGAGCTGGTCTTTCAGCTTTTGCTCTGCTCTGTTTTCTTCTCTGCAATTGATAAAGATTTTCTCACACCCTTCAGTCCCTCTAGCTACCAATTACTCATTCTGCTTTGCTGCCTTTATATTTTTTTTCTGTAAGCTTTAGCTCATCTTCTGCAGTCTTCATTTGTTCCCTCCCTTTATCTCCATTTCTGTTAGATCTTTCAACTGTTCTTAGAGAGTCAGGTATTTCACTGCTAATTGATTGTATTTTTCTATGTCAGTGAGATTATAGTCTGTTATATGTTAATTAGTGCCTTGCAAGATTCTCTGAGTTGCAACCACACTCAGAGATTCTAAGTGTTTCTTGTCATAGCCACATCAGCTTTACACATAATTGTTTTCATCAAGTTTTCCATTTGAAATCTAATAGCTGTGTGAGGCTCTCTGGGATAATTTCATGGAGCTCAAAATTCAAGTTACTGCATTAGCCATGCCAATATCTTGGGTTAGTCATGAACCCTACCATATTCGGCACTCTCTGTAGAGTGTTAACCTCCTTCTGTGAACCTCTAAGAGCTTGCACTTTCACTTTTTTAAATCGAGTCAGCTTTTCATCCTTCTTTTTCTAGATGAAAGCCTAAAAGATGTACTGCCTGTGGAGTCCAGTCCCAGAGGGCAGAAATGAATTCAAAACATTGTTTTTAAATGTCACAACTCTGAAGTAAATCTTGCTGGCTTTTTGGTCTGCCTAATGATTTTTGGATGTTGGTAATAACCTCTGATCAGCAGCCTTGATGCTTCACATCCTCAACTTGAGACACAAATAGCTCTGTTAGCATAGGAGTTTAGGAGTTAAGGAAAGGTTGGTCCCTGAAAACCAGGAAACTGTTGCTCACTGACAATTTTTGTTGATCTGATGATGCACAAAATGAAGTGAAATTATAAACCCTTGCATAACCTATAACATTCTAAGCTTTATACACATCTTGCACTGAACCCATGCTTTCTTACCTTGAATACTCCCAGTAAAGACCATATTGGCAAAGAGACTAAAGAATTAAGCAACATAAAAAATCTGGTCATCTTATGATCTAAATAGTGTTATGGGAGACTGATGGTGCTTTTAAATCTGTGTCAGTGCATACCATAATAATGCAGTCTTATTCTCTGCCTGTCTCCAAATTTAAGCAATTAAACGAGTTGCTGAGTAGGCAATTTTCATTAATAATATGAGTACTAAGAATAAGGGAAGGAAAATTCAGGACTTCATTGCTTCTTTAGATAAGTAAAAGTATCTCACACTATTAGAATATTCTCAGAGTCTTTATGAGTATTGCAACTGAAATTTTTGTTCTTAGGGCTGTTTTGACCAGCTACTTTTGCTACCTCACTCTAGAAAGTTTTTTCTTAGTAATTCTTCATTCTCTCTAAAGAACTGCTTGAACACATTGAAAAGAAAAAGAGGGAGGAAGTATCATCAATTTTAAATTCAGGTATTTGACAGTGATCTATTATTTTGTCTTATAAAGAAATCTCACTGTAGAGATTAAAAAAACAAGTGAAGCTTTTTTCTTAGGAAACATTTTAAATTTCACTCTTTTTTTATAATAGGACAGTAACTCTGGATATTAAAAGGCTGACATTTTCTTGCATTTAGGAGTTGGTAATGGATTTCTCTCTTTGATTTCATCCTAATAAGAATGTCTGGTTGGGATAATTAGTTAAATCCGATAACTTCCAGGTTTTTTTTCATTCAAGTATATGATATTACCTCTAGAAGAAAGCGTTATGTCTCAGATGAGTGCCTTTGAACTCAACTAACATACATTAAATGAGCCTGTTCATAAAAAGGAAGTCACAGGGAACAATTTGAAATTCATTGCTTTAGGAAGTTTCCAAGCTTCTGGAACAATTTTGCAGCTTGCTAAATCTTCAAGGTCATGTGAGAAACTTTAAGGCTTAAAACACTTGAAGGGAAGAGCTGCAGGTTTTGAAAACAGTAAAGGCAAACTTGAAACCTAGTTTTATCAAAGCTTGGCTGTTTTCCTATCACAGACAGTAGACGCCACTAATCTCTTCCTTTTGTTTAAACAGATGCTATTTTCTTGGCAAGTAGCTGAATTTAAATGCAGAAAATTATTATACAAGAGGAAAAATCTTGACTGGAGGTTACATGCCGAAGGTTAAGTTCAAGAAAAGTTCAAGAGAAAACCTTATTTTCTCTTGCATCTTCCAAGCTGTGCGAGGTAAATTTTCCCCCACCTTGGGAACTATACATTTTGATATTCTCAAAAACTGAGAAGTTTGTGTGGTTTTGTTTGTTTGCTTGTTTTGTTGGGGTTTTTTTTAAGTGGCCAAATATAATGCTGATATACAAGTAGTTAATAGTTGAACCCTATTGATATATTTGGTTTACATGAGTGTATTTGGTGTTAGTGAAAGAGGGGGCATAATAATTCAGGAGATCACAAATTCTCCCTCTGTCTCCCTTTGATGTAGGATCATACAGTTGCTTTTTACCAGCACAGATAGTTTTTAATCTAGCTAAGTTAGGTTGATCAGCATTCAATGACATGGAGTCATAGGTTTTTTGACCTATTAATTTTCTATAGTGTATTCAAACTGTTGTTTTTCTTAATTTTTTAAGGCTGGATTGGAAATCCTTTCTTTCTACATGAAGGGTGGCTATCCTTGGGATGGATTTCAGACAGCATCCACAGTTTACTTGTAAGTCAACCAAAACACATGAGCAGGAGAAGAGCATGGAGCCCTGATGCAGCACAAAGCTTCTACACATTTCTGTTATAGCTTGCACAAAAAAACTGTGCTTTGCACTGCACATGGAGTGACTAATCAGCTCTCAGTAATGTGTCAGTTGCTGTTATTTTGGCAGCCAACAGTGATCTGGGCTAAAAGCTGGTTCCGCCTGGGCATGCATGTTCTTCGTTAAAGCAGTCCAAACACATGTGGCTGAATATGATGTGGAGATATGGGTCTAATCTGATCTGCTTAGCTCAAGGAGGGGTTAACTTTCAGGCCCAAGGAAAAAAGTTTCTTACTAGAGTAGTAGTTTTGCCTTTAACTAGCCCTTCAACTTCTCGGATCTAAACGCAGCAGATGGTACCTCCTGGTACATATCTCTTTAACATCATACTGAGGCTTTGGTTCAGTAGAGGCTCCTGGCACTGATTTCTGCAGTGCTCTTCCTTTTTTTTTTCCTTTTCTTGAGAGACTTCCATTTCTCTCAAGACATAGCGTATTAGCCAGCTACGACTGCTGAGATCACTAACAGAAGTGATTCAGCAATGCTCCCAATTTTAAAGCTGATTTCTTTTTAGTACTTGGTTACCAGAAAGCAAAGAGAAAAAAGATTCCCTCTGCTCTTACCTTTACTCTGTATTCTGCTCTGCCTCAAGACACATTCTCTTCACTCCCTGCACTCTTCTCTTCTTTCCACAGGTAGACAGCTGCTAACACAATTCAGGAACAGAGATGTTTGTGACGGTTTAGGGGAAGGTTGGCAGTAGAAAGGTGGTGTTTTTAATTCTTAAATGTGTTCTTGCTGTGTGGGAATTTCATCCCTTGCCCAACTCCACCTGTACAGGAGAATATTAATTTTTCCTTGACTGATTCTAATTTGGCAGAGGTTATGAACAGCTTAAAAAACAACAACAAAGAAATGGATCCCTTGTTGCTCTGCTTCTGACATTTCCTTCACATGCCAAGCGATAGCAGCATGGGGGTGAGGTGGAAGAGACATAACACTTTTGAAACAATTCATCTACTGTTACTGGAGATAATTTTTGAGAATTGTTTTGGTACTTCAGTGTTCTGTTTATTGGGTTGTTCCTCAGTTTTCCAACAAAAGCTTGCTGTCAAATCTTTCATTTTTAGGAATGAAGATCCTTCACTGTAATTTTTTTGAGTGGTAATTGTTAGTGGAACTTAAGCGAAAATGCTTAGTTTTTCTTTTGTAAAATTAAATGCAAAGAGTAATTTGTAGAAAAATAGAATTGAGGCTCAGACTTTCCCCAGTTATCCATTCTTTTTGGTACTGTATACTATGAAGAGGAACATAAAACAGTTCTTTCATGTATTATGCCTCCTTGAGGTTTATCAGATACTATACACAACATAGTCCTGAGATAAAATCTTAGAGTTCATTTCCTTTTGTCTATTTCCAAGGACACGTTGTCATTTATGACTTCTGTATCTCCTGCTGTTTACTGATAAATTCTTTTTCTGGTGTGTTCTCACAGTGCACATCAGATGTACCATTTTAAACCAAAATTGCATAAATATTTCTGTTTGTCAGCTTGTGAATTCACCTGAAGTGAAACTCAGCAACAGGAAATGTTTGTCTCAATATTCCTTCATATTCTTTCTCTATTTCTGAGCTTTAATATGATGCAGTAATTTTTCTTATATCATGATACCTTAAGCTCCTCTTTAACAAGAATTAACAAGGAGGGAGTGGATTTACGTATTGACCTTCACCTTGCAAAGATCAGTATTGCCTCTGGGAAGAACAGCTATTGATAAGGCTATATTTCTAATAAAACATTCCATGAAGTGAGAACATGCTTTAGGTCACTGGGGATACCTCTTGATACTATCCTGTTTTGCCCTGTAACCTGTCTCTGGTAATACTGTGGCTTTAGACAGCGCTGCAGGATATGACTCTGCTTTATGGATCCTTGCATTGTTGTGAACTTTGGTGTCCACTGGGCATTTTTTATCTGAATTGAATTTTCCACATTCAGTCCCTGAGCATTACTAGGCTGCGTGGATTTTTTTGTGTGTGTGTGTGTGTGTGTGTATGTGTGGTTTGTTTGTTTCTAACAGCTGTAAGTAAATTTGCTACTCCTGTTTTTAATAAAACCTTTGATACTAGTTTACTTGCACTGCCTTGGTAGTAGTTTCCTTAAATTTTGGACCAGTCTGTCAAGGGCTCCAGATCTTTCCTTAAAGAACATAACAAAATGCTATCCCTTCACTGGTGCCTTTTCTGTCTTGAATGATCCCATCCTTTTCCAGCCTGCACTCCCCATCTTACTACTTCAGGGTTTCACAACTGTATTCTAAAATCCTCCATAGAATATAAATAAAATAATGGTGTTATATAATAATCAAAGTAATAATAACATATAGCATAAAATTTTAATATAATTTTATATAAAAACATGTCAAGAAAATTAAGAATCTCCATGATCTGATTTTTGCTGTAGATTTTATGTCAAAGGTAGTCATGAGGTATTTGCTTATGGTTACACTAACCCCCAGGAGTTTTCATCTTAAGGTTCAGTCCCTGAATTTCATGATAGAGGTCCTTCTTGACTATTGCAGGGCCTCATAAGAAAGTAAAACCCCTAATGCCTGAAAAACTCTCCAATGTGGATTTCAGGACAATACTGTCTTTCTTTGAACACACATAGCTGGATACCTCAGAGTGTACCACAGTCTTTCAGCTTCAGCATTTACCTCCCCGCTCAGGTTGCAGTGCCATGGTGTTTTGAGGTGTGCCTCTGCCTTGGACATCCTTGTCTTCACAAAAGAGGATTGTTGTAGTTGGGTTGGGTTCTTCCAGCAAAAGACAGGAGGTTGGAGGATTTTAGGACCTGGCTATGGACAACATAAAAATAATAAAGACTTTGAGCCTTGGAACGTGGAGGTAGATGCCTGAAGGTTTTGGCTCACGTGATCTCACAGGTCATTTCCACCTCTTTGCATAGGGATTTACTTGAATACATCTGGCTTTGAGGGTATGACTTGATGGCTCTTCTCAAATGGTGTATTAGCTTTCATTGTTAGTTTTTCTCTCAACTTGTCTTAAAAGCTCCATGATTTCTTGCATTATTTCTTGTTTATTTTCTCTCTTCCAGAGCATATTCTCCTGCTTATTCAGAGAATTTTTTTAAAAATTCTGGGAAATTATGAATTTCCTTTTTATTTTTTTTTTTTTTTGTAGATTGAAATGTTCCTAGGGTAGATAAAGTGTACTCTTCTGTATGTAACTTAGCTATTAGCAACTACTGAGAAGGAACTGTTCCCTGTTTGGTGATCTAGTGTGTACGAGATAAAAATATCTGCTTCAATTGAGCCTTGCATTGCCTCTCAAACTGTTGAATGGATTAGCATTCTTCATACAGACAGAAAAGTAGTTTAGTACTGATGCTTCTCACTGGTTAATTGTTCAGATGAGGCACAGAGGTGATGAGATTCTTCCTGCTGACCAAGAGTTTAATATGACTTATCCGAAACCCTGTCTTTGAAGAATTATAAAAAATTAAATAGTGCTTCAAAACCTGGCTATTGAATAAATAAGCCTCTACAATGTAGTATTCATATGTCACAAGCACTGCTATTTTGTTCAATTTGTGAAAATGTTTTCAATAATAGTGTTATTAATGGTGCCACTTAGTGAATGTACAAATGTTACAAATAACTTTTCTCCAGAAATCTAAGTCTGTAAGAGTCAATTATTCCACCTTTGTTTGCTGGGTTAGCATTTTGCTCTAATAACATGTTTATTTCAAATTTCCTATCTGAGTTGTTATATAAACCACAGGCATTGTTTTGAAACCTGTCTCTCCACATTATCTTGTCTTCTTCACTGCTTTCTAATGGAACTGGCTTTACTGTTGCTTTGGGAATTGTGGGTGTTTTTTGTCTTTTATTTTATTTGGATTTTATCTGTTTGCAGGTTTTCCTGAACTTTTCCTTATTATTTTTCTTTGTATTTCTGTGTCTCAGGAACTCATGTTCTCAGTTAAGGTTTCCCAGGTCAAAGTACTTTCTTTTACAGGTGACAAAGATTTTATTCTGGGAAGAGAAGGCAAGCAAGTTACACTTCTTCTATGCTTACATGTCCTGCAATTTCTTTCGTTTTTGATGAACCAGGGTCTGATAAATGCTAGAATAGTTGGACTGGGGGGGATTAGCTGTAGAAAACATTTTTTACTTTTAAATCATGTGATATTCCTAGTGGTAGTACTATGATTTTATCATTATGCTCTGATATAATTTTCACAGAATTAAGGTTTACACAGTGCTGTTCTTCAAAGAGGACGTTAAGCCAAAGCCTATTTGAATCAACCGTATGTCAGTGTCTGACCAGACTGTGAATCAGGACTGAATAGAGTGCAATTAATTTTCAGAACTCAGGAATTCTTTTTATTCTCATACTGTTCTTCATTTCATGATGATGTTTCTTTCTGATGTACACATTACTGACTTTAAAGATCTCTCCCACTCTTGCCTTTTAGTGTCCTGGTTCTGGTTTGCAGATTCTGTGCCACATCTGCATTCCTTATAACTCTAGTTTCACCTGTGCTGACTTTCCTATTTAGGTCATATGTGCTACACGTAGCAGCAGCTGATATCCATATCAACTCTAAATGTCCTGATCTATGTCAACATTCTTTCTTCTTCATTCAGTCTTTTCACAGGAAGGATCTTTTGCTATCTAATGGAGGTAACCAAGACACCAATTTATTTTCTTTAGGGAACTGAAACCAGTCTTCCTGAGCTGTCAGATTGCCAATTTTCTGTGTGAATGACTTTTTAAAGTCACTGAGATGCAGAGAGTAGATACGTTCTGATCAATTTTTGTATTTATAAGGTAAGGTTAAAAGCTTGATAGATTCAGATTCAGCAGGTACCATCTTAGACGATGTGTCTAAAAGAAGTGGTTACAGTATAATGATTAGATTTTTCCAAAAAAAAAAAAGAATAGAATAGAATAGAAAGCCCCAAAATATTACTTACAATCTGGATAATGTCCTCCCTTGACTATTAAGTAAAAACCCACTGTATCAGTTACACAAACATATGCTTTTTCATCCCCAAGAATAGTTTGTGAGAAAGGGGTATAATGCAGTAGTAAAACTTAAAAAGCTGTGCCCGTTCGAGTTAACTCTGCCCTTATTGTCAGTGTTCAAAAGCAGTAAAATTCATTACAATTTTGTTTCATTTAATCTATAATTTGAACAAAACAGATACAACTCCCAGTATCTCTGCTTGAAGCTATGGTAGGTATTTATAGCACTCAGCATAAGCCTGCAGATTTACTCAACCCTCATATTTAGCAGTAACAGTACATTTCATATCGATGTTATGACTTAAATTTGGGCCCTATGTTGTTGTTTGGTACAGACTACTGCAACCTCTGCTAGAACCGTGTACATAGTCTTTGATCCTGAATTTAAAAAAAAAAAAAAGAAGCTAAAGATGTTACTTGATCAAAAATGGAAAGCTTTGGAGAAATACATGGAATTATTTATTTTGTGGTGACATCTACAATTTACAAAATACCTCACTTTGTTTTTGTAGTAGTATAATATAATCGTTTACATACATTTGTCTGGATGTCAAAGAGAAATAATCAGAATTGCTAGCTACAAGGGGAGTATCAAATTTTATAACACATTGTTAAGTCAGGCTTTTAGTTTCCAAGCAATTAATTTTCCAAGTTTTCATTTATGAGTGTGATTATCTTTCTTTGTGAGGAATATTTTGACTTTTTGTCTTCCTTGAAGCCAGCACAGATAATCCTCATCCTTCCATATTAGAAACTGTGTTAATTTCAGCTGAAATATTAGAAGTACTCTGGATAGCAACAAAACCACAATTTTTAAAGAATGATAATGACATTTTCGAAGGCAACGCTTAGAAGTAGGCAGTTAGAAGGAAGATACTGCACTGCCATAACTCTTTTCAAGGAAGAGATTTTCCCTTTAAGCTGTTGTTGTCTGAATATCTCATTTACCAATGTTGTTCATCATTGTCTGCTTCCTTTGTTCTGGTACTGAGGCATTGGAAATGGAAGCCCTTGTCAGCTTTGTAGAGCTTTCTGTGACTGTCAGTTCATTAATGTAAAAACCAGACAGACCATTATGAGTGGCTAGTTTGATGTCCTGTGTATCAGTGTGGCAGCCCAATTTTTCTTGAATCATGCCACTAATTCCAGCTGAGCTATTGTTTACAATTTAGAGTGACATCCAGTCTTGATTCAAAGACTTTTTGATGGAAAACCCAGCATGTCCCTGGGGAAGTAGCTCCTAAAAGTGTTGCTGTTGCTAAAAGAAGTCTGTATTTTATTTCTGCATTTATATGATTCAATATGATGCCTGTTTTCGACTTCCAGGTGCTGTACCCTGGCATTTGTTACTGTGGGAGATTAGGGAACAACCAAAATTTTTCTTCCCACCTTACAATTAAGCAAGTTCAACATTTGTGCAGTCAAAAAGCTGCTGTGTTTTTTGTTTGTTTGTTTTTGGTGGGGGGAAGTTGGTTTGTTTTAGCATTTTTTGTATGTTTGTATGGGGTTTTTTTGGACCTGAATCAGAACAACATAAATTTGGTTTTGATGTACTCCTGTGGTATGTTCTTGCTGTGCAAGAGTGTCACTGGACATAATTTGATAGGCTCTTATATTTTATGTTTAACTTTATTAAAGTGATGGGAAGCCCTTTCAGAGGCACTGAAATAATTAGGACAGAAAATGGTGTTTTTATGAGTGCTTCAGGAACTGATGAAACCAGATCATTCTCAGACCTGATAGTTCTTGGGTAATGAGATCACTTTTGGAAACTCCTCCACTGTGACACACAGAGAAAGCATATTCTTTCGTTGCTAGAGATAGTGTATATTTTTACATTGTCATTAAAAAAAATGTAAAAAATCTGACAGTTATGGTCAATGAAACACGACTTGAGTTTCTTTCCTATTCTGTTATAGGAGCAACTGTGCACCTGGGTACTGCATAATTATATTTTCAAGCCTTTTACAGTTGTGTAGTGCTGAAAAGGATGGGAAGAAGTCACTTGCTTCTTCCCTTCCCCAAAGACAGGATCAAACAAATGTAAACTATACCTGACAGATATTTGCTCAACTGGTTTGTAACGATGTTTGGTGATGGGACTTATTTCACCTCGGAAGGCAATTCATTCCAGTGTTTTACACCCTAGACTGCTAAAAACTATTTTAAATACCCTCAAAACTCTCTAACTATTGAATGGAGTGCATGAAATAATTTGCTGTGAGTTCAGAAGGAATTTGGTTTATAAAGTCTGTCAGGACACTTGAAGAATATCTCTTTCTTCTCTTTCCTATGTACCACTGTAAAAAGAACATAATTTTTTGGAAATGTGTCTTTTAAATTCCTGTCACGGTTTTCAAAGTCAGTAAAAACTTAGTAAGGATTTCATAATAATCCACACACTTAGGTATTTTCACCCTTCTCATGCCTCAATATCTGGTAGAAAAAATGACAGTGGTTCTAGTTATTTTCTGTCACTGTAAGCATGAAGATGCAATTCATTGTCCTTAGTGAGGTGGCTGTACCTGTAATTAGACAGTCTGTTATACCATCTCAGTGAATGTTTATGAAATTTCCTTCCCTGATCCAATAAAACTTTCATGGCAGGACAACATGCTGATTGGCATGAATATCTGATGGATTTGGAGTGTTTTTGTGTACACATGAAAAAAACCCAACAAACAAAACCCAGTGAAAAAACCTACTGCTAACTGTTATGGCTGGACATAGGTGAACAATGTGCTACAAGGTTCTTGAGGTCACGGGTCTCATTAACATTTATTGTGTGATCAATGTTTACATTCAGAACACAAGTCTTGCCTTGGGTGTGCAGTAATTGTGGACAACCCTCCCTGCAGAGCCCTTTCCAGCCACATATGGAGCTCTGTAAGTACAGAATGTGATTTCTCCCTTCATTGCTTTTACAGATCAGGACAATATTTTTGGTCTCCCAGGTCCACCTAACATGAAGTGTCAGCTGCTTCAGTATCTCCCTGGACACTGATGGATTTTTGCCACATGCACTAAAGTTCTTTGAGCATTCTTAATTGGTAGAATTGGGGGCCTGTCTGAGACCTTTCCTTGGAAAATCGTACCAAAATAAAAAGAAAAATAATACAGTAGAAATTGGACAGTGTATAAGTGGTAAGATCTGCACAGAATGAATACTACAGCATCATTCTCTTCCTGATATTGCCTTGCTAATACTATGCAAACAATGTTGAAATGTATATTTTCACCTTTGTGACAGGTCTTGAAATTATATTGTATTCTCGTTGTCTTTACTTTCTGTATTTAGATGCATTATTTCCAATTTTGCTAGTAGTCTGCCATAGAGAAGGCAGAAAATGCAAGATCCTAGATACCCGAAAATGTTGTGAAGCTTTTAGACGGAGCTGGTAAAAATGGCAACAAAGGGTGTGTGGTGAAAATATGGATTATTTCTATGAAGAATATTTGAAAATATGAACATAATTTATTAAATAATTTCACTCAATTTATTCAGAGAGAAGTAAAAATGCCATTGCAGTAACTTACCTCTTCTTAACTTTATCTCTGTGGCTGGAGAATTTTGTGAATTTCCCTGCCAGAGCCAGGTATTCTGTAAGATTCTGAAATAATCTTTACTGCAATCTTTTTCGTGTTTATAACTCTTGCATGAGAATAGATACAGTAAGATCAGAAATAGGTTCACTCCTTTATACTTCCAGAAGTCCCTATATCCTTTCTTTGTAAGCCTTATTTCCCTCAGAACTTGCACTTTCTGTTGTCTTCTAAGTTAGAAGTCTTTTGCCCATTCTTCCTGGTATCTGGGCCTTCCCCATTTATTCCCTCAGAAATCCATCAGGTGTGTATTTTTTCTCCTTATCTTTGGTATGAAGTTCCTTGTATGCCAGTTTTCTCTAAAGCCTATTTTTTGGATAGTCTGCCTGTTTTTCAAGTGCCTTGTTTGTCTTTCTGTGGCTTTTTTGGTCTCATTTTTTGTAAGGTGTTCTGTTATATATTTTATCCTGTGGTTACATGGAACAGATATTCTACCTTTCCTGAATATTTGTGTTCACAAGATGAATACACATACCCCCAGCACCACAGCTCAATTCCTTCTGTCCGCTGATAGATTTAAGAGCAACTCAAGGCTCAGTTTTCCCTGAGACATTTAATTATATAATGAAGCAATCACTCTTGTCATGTGAAAGGCATGCAAAGGCCAACTAGTTGCTTCCCAAAGACAAGTGAAAACTGAATAAATTAAAAAAGGCACTGCTTGGCCTCTCACTAACAAACTGGCTCAGGCAAAGATGGGATTACTTCCAGGTATGGGTTATACTTTTGAAATGTGTCTAGAATGAACAGAAAGACCTCTTAGAAAATAGCTTACAAAAAAAGAAGAAAAAAAAAAGGTCTGATGTGCCTTAATCTCTTTTGGTACTTGGAGAACAATGGCAACATTTGGTATTGCTGACTATTAAATTTTATTGTATGGATTTATGGATTTCAATTTTAGTGTGTAGTTGTGCTGCTATTTAATGGGATGTATACCCATAAAGCAAGAAAGTTCTGCTGCTTAATCTGCTCACAATTCCTAAAGCATCACAAAATTCTCTTATGAGTCCTATATTTTTTCTAAGTGTTCTCTGGCAGATACAGTGCAACAATTTTACTGATGCTTTGGAAGTGGCCTTTTCTTCTGGTGCCTGATATCTGATTTGCTGCCTTGCCTCTTACTTCATTCTTGCTTTGCAGTGTGATTAAAGTTCAATATCTGAAGACTTGACATCTCCCCATTCTTATTTGGAAAATGCTCTTCCATAGAAAGTAATTAATGATACTTTGAGCCAAGTTATACCCATAAAATGAGATGCAGAAAAGTGCTTCATGTCTCAGAAAATGTAAAAGTGGTTGTGT